>JAVJGJ010000001.1:68731633-68744718 GCA_035590215.1 Microhierax caerulescens
ATTTCTTTATTCTTGTTATGTCTGTATATAATTTGCTGTATGGATGAGCATTTTTTCTCAAAAAGTAAGGCATTACTAATTTCTTTATTCTTGTTATGTCTGTATATAATTTGCTGTATGGATGAGCATTTTTTCTCAAAAAGTAAGGCATTACTTTACAGAAGTTTCCAGAACTCAGAGAAATGTGTTTTAAAAAGAACTGTCAGCTGCTTTTCACTGATATTTTGCTACTGAATATCACTTGAATATTTGACTGGGTTTTGACATTTTGCACCATCCTTTCTTAGAGGAGACTCTTTAAGTTTTATCATTATGGCCTTCTTTCATCTGCCCTTTTTTTATAAAAAGTGTTTTTATCCTTTATGAGCATTGTGGTGTGAGAATGTCTTGTTTAAAACATGGAGGAAGTTGATTTTTTTTCAAATAAAATTGGTTATAAAACTAGATTTCAGTTCATTGCATATATATATGCACAGATAGCTTCACATTTAAATGTTCTAACTGTTCATATGTCGATTAGGACACTGATGTTATGTCATTAACTGTAAGTAATATATTTAATTTGTACTTCTGCATTAATCACTTTGTGTTGAGAAAGAGATTTTTTTGTTCTTTATCTCCATGTTACTACTTCTAACATATGTTGTATAGTGAATGACTTAAATTTATAAATGCTCAGTCTCTAAAACTTTTTTTACTACTTTAGCAAGTATAAAAACATAGTGTCTTCCTTTCTGCTGTAGATAATGTAGGCATTAATAAGTCATAAACCCTGTACTTAATTCAATAGTTAAATATTTGCTAGGTAAATATTATGTGGGGTACTTAAGGTTTTTGAAAAAAATCTGGTCAGGATGTTTCGCTTCAGTTACTCAAGTCAGCAGCTTGGCTAGCAATGTATCATGATCTTGGAACAGTGCTGGCTTTTAAATTAGTAAAAAATGCTTAATGAATAAACTTTTGCTACACAGTAGTGTAACATTAGAATTTTATTTCCTCACCAAGTGTTCAGTGTCCAAGAAGCATTCTGTTTATTCTTTTATACAGGACATTGTACCAGTGGATGCCTCTTATGAGGTGAAAGAGCTTTATGTGCCAGAAAACAAGCTACAGTTGGCCAAATCTGATGCTGAGTCTCTGTTAACCTTGGAAATAAATAAGGTATTGTGTGTTCACTTATCTCACTGAAATTGAAAGACAGTCTAATCTGTTGCTCAGTGTAAGTAGAGATAGTCGAAATACCTGTACTGGTTACAGAATGTGTCACAATATACTTTTACCCTTTGTTCTTGAGAGAAAGCACAGCATCTGTGTTTTCTTTGATCACTTATTGGAGATAAATGAATCTCTGTAACTTCAGAAATAATGGTTGGTATAGTGTTACTTAGCTCATCCCAAGCCTGGAGATTAAATTTACAGTGAATTCCTCCCATGCATGCCCTCTCTCCAGTTGATGGACTAAACTATGCCTGGTGTGTCCTGTATGATTAGCTATTTCTAGAAGAATTACTAACTTTTTTTTTTTACTTACACAAACCATTTTACTTTGAATTGCAGTGACCTAGAAATATAAAGGAACACAGTTACTGCTTCTTGATTGTCCTTGTTGGTAACCTTCAGCTGAACGATAGTAACCTTGTATTGCAGCCTCAAACAGCTGCAAACTTAAGTCTAAAAAGAGATTATCAGATTGACTTTTTTTTTTTCTGGTTAGAACATATTCATGCTACTTTTCTGGCTTCCAGCAGAGAAAATATGGAAAAGCATGGATCAACTTGATCAATTCTGTTCTTATTTTGGTTAAATACACAATTTTCCAACTCAGATGAATTAGACAAATCTGCTTCTGGCTGTGTTTCTGTTCTACTTCATCTTCTTTTTTCTGAAGAACTAGGCCTAAACACCAATACAATGCATGAGTGTTTTCACTGGCTTTTTGACAGTATTACTAGAACTTAAAGCTAAGGATTTGATCTAGGAGCTAAGCTCAGAATTGGGCAAACTGCAGTGAGTAACTTGATTTTGAAGGATCGAGACAACATACCAAGCACTGAATTAAATAGTTCTAAAATTTGCCTAGCCTTCTACTACTAGCAAATTTTAGTACTTCCTTTGACTGCATCATACTAGATTCCTTTCACATATGTCTGTAAAAATTTTTATTACTTTGAGGAATAAATATTTAAGGTCACCATTATTAAATTTCTGTAGTGTCCTGTTCGAAATTGCTCCCTATCTAGAAAAACAAATCCTTTCCCCTTCCACCCCCAACCAGTGTTTTGCTACATATCAAGCAAGTATGTAATGTAAACTTGGGAAGAAAATGTGTGTTGTACTTGCTTCAGCATAAATTATACAGTGTAATAAAATTAGTCATGCTTTTTGCAAAAGAGACTTGCACAAGCCAAGCCTGTCCTTGTCAGACTTGACCAAGTCTTATTAGAAATAGTAGAGGCCACACACTAAGTCATAACGTGGCTGTTTAAGTGCTAAGGAAGGAAATTCCCTGTAAGCTGATACCTCTTAAACTAAAATAAGTACTAGTCCTGAGGGAATTTTACTGCTGGATTGTCTCACTAGTTTATGCAATAAAAAATTTCTTTCTAATCTGTTTTAAGATTAGACCTCTTAATATTCACCATAATTCTGTTATTTGTGTGGTAATTATATGCACTGTTTTAATTGTTTTTCTTTTTTCTCTCTCTCTTTTTTAAAGTATTGTGGTTATCTTCCTTTGTTAAAAAAATAAATGCAAGTGGGACTCTTAAGTTGAACTTTATCAAGCATTTACAGATAAAATTTGTATTTTGTTCCTTTTTTTGGTTTGGTTTGTTTTTTAACACAAGGAAACTTGATCTAGTGTAAGGACTGGAAAAGAGCCAAAAATATCAATATTGAGGAAGAAGTTATTCTTTTTTTCTTGTAGAATCTTTGAATTCTTTGTGTTTAAAAACTGTGATACTGAGAAATCTTTCATTTACACTGTCCTGTATTTTATAGGTAAATCAAGATTTATTATCATTAATACCTGATGCCAATCATTAAGCAACAACTTCTATCTGTTCTATTTCTCCGTTTCTTTACAAGGTGGATATGCAATGGGTGCAAGTGCTAGCAGAAGGCTGGGCAACACCCCTGAATGGCTTTATGAGAGAGAGAGAATACCTACAGTGCCTTCACTTTGACTGTCTCCTCGATGGTAGGGTGAAATTTCCATTTGTAAACCTGAGCAAACTAATCCTACTTCCAGAATATTGTTGATACTTTGCTTCTTGGTTCTGTGGTAACATGTTACCAGGCTTGTGCACAACCTGGAGTAGGAGAGTAGGGTGTTATAGTGACCAATTTTAAGCTTGATGTTTTTATTGTTTTTGTATCTATCATCATGTTAGAGTTTGAATGTCTTGTATTTTTTGCCTTACAAATTTTATTTTTCAAATGTTTTCATTTTGGAAAACATTTAAACATAAAATCCATATTTCTAATTTGTAATAAGAAATTGTTAGAATTCAGAATTGCAATTTAATTGCTGTTTAGCTCTGTGCCAAAAGATCTGTTCTGTGATAGTAATGAAGGAAAGCACAACAAACTGACTTGAGTGCTGGAGCTATTGCAAGTATGAAATTAGAATTTGATGAGGTGGCTTGAATGTGGACAATTGTCACATGCAATCAAATTACTATGACTTAGTAATTATTGTAGAATCATTTAGGTGGAAAAGACCTTTGAGATCATCAAGTCCAACCGTTAACCAAGGACTGCCAAGTCCATCACTAAACCAAATCCCTAGGCACCACATCTATGCATTTTTTTAAGCACTTCCAGGGATGGTGATTCTACCACCTCCCTGGGTGGCCTGTTCCAATGCTTGACCACCATTTCAGTGAAGAATCATGTGGTGATTTAAATGAATATATTTTATTTTGTATTACTAATCGGCTAAGAACAGACATTAGTTAAGGTAGTTAACAAGTGATAACATCCTTAGGTTTTTGAATTTGATTGTGATCAATCAATTGTGATTGATTTTTCATTTATTTCTTTTTGAAGGCTCTGTTTTACTCCAGTCTTTGAGAGTTTTTGCTCTCTATATATCAAAGAGGGATAGTATAAATTCCTGTCTCCTCACTTCCTTCTGCATTGTTCTTCTCTTACTGGACACCAAATAGCAGGGAAAAAAAAGTTACTTGTCTGGATCATAGAACTGAGATACATCTGTTGTCCCTGTTATTTTGTTACTTTTTAAAGTTCCCTTTTCTGTAAGTGCCTCAGATACTATCCTAGGCAATATAATGCCATCCTGTTATTTTGGAGTATCTAAAGTTAGCTGTATTGTTACGGACTGCTAGTTTTATTTCAGATCAGTTTGCCTTCTGTGTGTCCATCCAGGTGAATACTCTGCAGATGACATGCTATGAATTCAACTGCTAAAATAGCTTGTAGCTCCTTATTCTGCCCTGTAGTCTTCTGTAAATCAGAACTTTTATGAGGCTTTTAAGACCTTGTATTGTCAAGTGTTTCAGATGTGGCAATATTCCAAGTTTTTAAAACTCTCTTGCAATTGTTTTTAGTACCTCATGTATGCTGCAAAAATACGAGCAATGAAAATTAACAAATAACTTATTGATAGAAACAAGTTTCAGTCCTAAGCCTGAAGAGAACAATCATGTTCTTCTAGATGCTACCATATTTCCTCTTCTTAGTTACCTACTGTAATATGTACATATGAGAACCTATTTAGAAAAGTGTGATTGCCTTAAAGCTGCTTTGCTACTTGAAGCAGTGGCAACTGTTAAGTCAAAAACCACATTCTGAAAGTTTCTTCCCTGCTTGGTTCTGGTGTATCACAGCAGCAGTAATTTTCCAGGGTTTTGATTTTGAAGAGAAGTAAGTATTGTTTAATACCTGCAGTGCATTTCAACCTTTGGCCTCTAAATGTGATGTTGATACTGACTGACTTCTACATTATGGAGATCAGTTCACGTGTGTTGATAATTCTCACTTCAAAGCTTAAGTTATCTGAAATAGTCTCAAGCTGACACTATGCTTATCTGTGACTTAACGAACTCGCTCCTACCTTGTCTCAGTTTCTCCTTTGTACAGTGGCTGAAGATAATGGCAAAGATATTATGTATTTATTATTGGTCACTGACAAAATTGTAACAATCAATGGCTGTGAAATACCTTCCCAGTTTGGAATTATTTACCTGTTTGCAAAGCAAAAGGATTCTTTTTTAATTATTAAGCTAAGGGTGGCAAATCATCTCTGTGACTGTTGCTAAGCTCAATTTTATGATCTAGTTGCTTTGAAAATAACTGAGGGCTAAGACTTAACTTAGGAGGAGGTGTTCAGCATGCTTTGCATTTTGAAGGGGACCTATTTTTCTCTTAAACTTTTCATCAAGCTTCATAATTTTGAACTTGCTGCTACTCTTAAGCTAAAATTGAGAAACGGTTGTAAAAATCGTATTACTCAAATAACGGGGAAATCAGCCTTATTTAGAGTCTTGGCCCCACTACAGCCAATAGCAAAACCCCCATAAACTTCAAGGGGCCCATGACTTTTCTCATGGAGACCATCCAAAAGTTTTGCACTCTTTCGGCAAGTGTTTGCTCATTAGAATTCAAGCCTTTGTATGAGATTTATGGTATTTACTCCACTGGGTTTCTCAAATCTCACTGTTGTAGTCAAGAAAAATAAGACTTCTAGCATGTAGCAGTGAAGTAAATACTTAAACATGAGGACCATGCATAACCTTAAGATTCAGATACATTGGTTTAGTTTTAGAAGTAGCTGGTAAGCTTTCAGCTGAACAAACTATACAAATGTCTGCCTGACTCAACAGTTTTTGCTGGAATATAGCTTTAAGTCAAGTGCAAAAGTCACCTTTTGAAATTGTTGAATTATATATGCTGACTGCTTGGGTACATCTGGCTGCTTCCATCGCATTGAGCTTTTCTTATGGAATAAAAATATGACTGCCAAGAATACTGTTTTTTTACTGATTATCCTGCTACAGTACCAATCTTACCTGTATTTTAGATGATCTATTTAAAAATGTCAGTTGTGGGTTTTTGCTTAATATATAGCATCTTAAACAAGATATTAATTTGAGATCCCCAAAAAAGTAGTATCCTCATAGTCTAAATGCCTTGTGTGGGGCTGTAAGTGCTTGCAATTTTAAGTACTGTCGTTGCTCTTAAATCTCAGTGCTTGCACATTTTGTAGGACATGTATCTTATGCAAGAATTCTTTCTAAAAGTTACCTCCAACTCCTGTTAAAATAAGTGCTTGAACTACCTGTTGTGTGATATACTTACAGTCTGGACTGTAACTTGTTAGGAAGATAGATTTTGATATCATCGTTGATGACCATTACTAAAGATAAGGGCTTTTTAAAATTCATTTTGCAGGGGGAGTTATTAATCTGTCAGTGCCTATAGTACTAACAGCCACTCAAGAAGACAAAGAAAGACTGGATGGATGTACAGCAATTGCACTGGTGTATGAAGGTCGCCGTGTGGCCATTCTCCGTAATCCTGAATTCTATGAGCACAGGAAGGAGGAGCGCTGTGCTAGGCAATGGGGAACAACATGCAAAGAACATCCCTATATCAAGGTGTGTGTTTAAAAGTTGAAAACTTATTTCTATGAGCTGTATTGTTTGTGGAGCTGCAAATTAAGTGAAGCAGATGTCTGTGACTGGTGTGTATTTCCATAGCAAAGCTACTTGAGAACTAATTAAAATATTTGAGCAGAAACAAAGGTGATTTTTTTTTTGTTCTATGCAGTTGTTGAATAGTCTGCATTTAATGTGGATATCTAATGTCAGTATGTACATGTGAAATGAATTTGGAATGTACTGTAGAATCTGTGCTACAGAAGAGGGAATTTTGCCCTCTAGTGTGCCTAGGAAACATCTCTGTGTAGCCAGATGGATCATCAAAGCTCCTTGATCAACAGATACATGTATTGTGAAGGCGAGAAAATGTCTGTTCTGTCTATATGTGGAACACCTGAGAACTTCCACTTTTAGGTGCTTTTGAAATAGGTGCTGTTCCTGGAGAGTTCATCATTTAACTCTCTGGGGAGTTATTTCCCATCCACTGTATTCAGTATGTTTTATTATCTTGATCTTACGTGTATGTCATACTGAAATGTTTTAGTTGTAACATGCTCGTTGCAATGCTGTATTGAGTTTTGCAAGCTGATGTAAATGTTGTATCTTAGCTTTGCAGAGCCAAAATACGATTCTTTCTCCATTTGTCTCTATAGTGTCTTTTTGTTTACAAATATGACTTAAAATCAGATAAAAAGAAATCAAACAAACCTTGAATTATGAGCTTGCTTTTAAAAAGGGAAAGTCTTTGTTCTGTTCGAGAAGTATTTCTGACTAATAGTTATACATATGTGAAAACTAAGGATTTTTTTACATCTTTATTTTATTAATGTTTAATCAAAATTTTTATTAATGTGTAATGACATCCTTCTACTGACTGAAGTTATATTCAGGAGTATATCTGAAAAAGGACGTCTGCTTGATATGAGTAAGATTATTTTGGAAGATTTTCAAAACCCTTGATGTGGTCTGTGCTGATGAACATAAGATTACCCCGTTATTGAAAACTTAACAGAAATTTAAGAAATTCTAAGGAAATCTCATGCAGACAAGATTTGAATAACTTGTTATAATGCATTAGCAATTACATAACGATATGGCTGAAACTACTATAGAAGATGAAGATGTTCTTATGTCTGTACTGGGATGTGTAGTAGTATCATAACAGCATGTGAATGTGTGCATAGTAGTTTCCTAGAATAGTGTAAGTTAGAAAAGACCTTTAAGACGGAGTCCAACCATTAACCTAGCATTGCCGAGTCCACCACTAAACCATGTCCCTAAGTGCCACATCTGTGTGTCTTTTAAATATCTCCAGAGATGGTGACTGAACACTTCCTTGGGCAACCTGGTTGAATGCTTGACAACCCTTTTGGTGAAGAAATTTTTCCTAAAATCCAATATAAACCTACCCTGGTGAAATTTGAGGCTGTTTCTTCTTGTTCTGTTGCTTGTTACTTGGAAGAAGAGACTGACACATACCCTGCTACAGCCTCCTTTCAGGTTGAAGGGAGTGACAAGGTCCCCCCTGAGCCTCCTTTTCTCAGGGCTAAACAACCCAGTTCCCTCAGAGGCTCCTTGTAAGACTTGTGCTCTGGACACTTCACCAGCTTTTTTGCCCTTCTTTGGACAGCACCTCAGTGTCTTTCTTGTAGTGAAAAAACTGAGCACTGTATTTGAGGTACAGTCTGCCTCACCAGTGCCAAGTACAGGGAGATGATCACTTCCCTAGCATGATAGCACATGAATCCAGTGGCCCTTCTAAATTAATCACTAATCTTAGAATACCTGAAAGTTACTGTAATACAGAGTTTTCTTATCTTCCTATCTTTATCACACCTTCCCCTCACCTTGGTAAGATGTCAAAGTTTGGCATTTTCTTTGGGAAGGGGGTGGTGACTAGCATAATCGAATTCCAGCACGTCCTCTATCTCAAAGCAAAAATAAATTGAAAAATCCACACTTAACTTTAGCATCTTGGCTTGTGGGTTTAATATGTGATGTCTTACATTACATTAACATTTGTTGTCATCTTTAAGTTACATAAGGCTAAAAAATTATTATAATCAAGTTAACAACTATAAATTATTACATCAGAAGAATTCTAGTGAGTGCACAACATATGTTGCCTTGGTAAAGTGCTATTGTAAAACAAATCCTAAAGCTATCCTACCTCAAAGATTCTGATTTTATTCATAAATTAAAGTGGGTGAGTAGTTAATCAGAACTGTTTTGTTTGTTGCTTTATTGCTGACCAGAATCTTGTAGACTGCAGGGCCAAACTGGAACTGCATTTGCTTTGACCAACAACAAAATAAACAATAATAACAATAAAGTGTGCAGTTTATATATAGGCTTTCCAGGCACTAGCTCTTTTTGTCGTGTAATAATATTGGTTAAGAATACTGGCTACTTGCATTTCTATATATTAAAAACATTCTTTATTTTGAAAAAAAGGCATATGCCTACTGAAGACTTGTGCATCTCTCCAGCACCGTGGTGTAACATGTCAGGACTGTGTTCCAGTGATTTTGTGTTTTTTTCTTTTTTTTTTAAAAAGACATTGATGCTTGACTTGAGACTGTCAAATGAAGTTAACCTGGAACTCTTCCCTTCGTAAAGATGTGTCCCTAGTGCAATACCCTAGATGCTCAGGAGTAGCTGAAAACCAATCCTAACAAGGATTTTCCTTTCTTTTCTTAGATGGTTATGGAGCAAGGGAACTGGTTTGTAGGTGGAGATCTACAGGTCCTTGATCGTATTTATTGGAATGATGGACTTGATCAATACCGTCTCACTCCAGCTGAACTAAGGCAGAAGTTCAAGGAAATGAATGCTGGTGAATGAATTTTTCTTGTTCCGTTCCTTCTGCAAAGATTTATCCAAATGCCTGCTGTCTTGGTACCCCAGGGACTAACTAGCATTGTTTCAAGGATGAAGATTTTGAATGGTTTCTTAAATGTCATTCTTTGCCTTTTACTGGTATTAATTTTTATGATTTCAGGCATTGCCTAAATACACAAGAGAAGCTGGTAATGCCTGAGATTCTGAATTTTGTCTTTCCATGCATGCTAGACAGGGCACTAATGCAAGAAAAGATAATGTTAAAATGTGGTAGAATATGATTTAAAAATTATCAGGTATGGCTGAGTGCTGAGCTTTCATGCTCTATTTTTAAGTCTGTTCCATGCTGCTTCTGGGGACCAAAGCTTATGACAGTAACACAGGTAGACTGGTGCAAGTGGAATGTATCACAGTTAAAAATTATGAGTTAACTGCTGGCTTTATGTTACCGAAGAAACTTTTTTCACTCATTCAGTTGTGATAGGCAGTTAAATAAGAGGCTGAGTAAAGTCATAAAGCAGAAAACAATCAAACATACAGCTTTCATTGTGGCAGTGACTGGCAGGTAGCTGCTAAGCACTTCTCAGTGTGAGGGAAGAGATTAACGTCAAGAATGCAAACTGAGATTGGTCCTGAGCTCCTGTAATTTTTCAGTGTGGTCAATATTTCCAGGATTTGCATATTTGAGATACCAGTCTTTTTTTTTTAGCTAGCCCCTAAATAAGCATATCTGATACCTGAAAAAAACCCTGTTTACTAGATTTCCTTGGTTCCTTACTAGGAAACCTCTCAGTTAGGGTGATTTGCTGTCTTCATCTCAATTTGCAGAAGAGAGAAATCCTGTTTGTGTCAGGGTTTTTCATCAAAAGGTTTGGAATAGCAGTTAGCCTTCCTTTGTTCTTACTGTGTATAAATTCTACTAAGCTGTTTAGGTGAAGGAAACTAATTAAGGCACATTAAATACCCTTTTATTTATTTTGTTGCAAACACGTCCATTTGTTCTCCTGATGATACATTGAGCCTTTAAGACAGGCAGCACAGTTGAATTTCCTCTTAGAATTTAACTTTGTATTATATGCTCATGCAAGTGAAAAATCCAAAGAGATTATAGCTATTGGAGAAACTTCTCAAAAATGAAGGAAGTTGATTTGTGGGTATTTTTTTTTTTTTTTGTATGGTTGGTTTTTTTATTAGCTTTGTTTATTGAATATAATGATTTTATAATAATTCATAATCTTTTAATGACATATTACTACTGATATTATACTTGATTAATAGAGTTCAGAGGAAAGATTATACTGTTCGAAGATTATGTTTTTCTATGGTTGTGCAACTCCTGATAAAATAACTTGCTTTTCTTACTTCCCCCCCCCCCCCGCCTTTTTTTTTTTCTCTATAGATGCTGTCTTTGCATTCCAGTTACGCAACCCAGTGCACAATGGGCATGCTCTTTTAATGCAGGACACTCATAAGCAGCTTTTGGAGCGTGGCTACCGCCGCCCAGTTTTACTCTTGCATCCACTTGGAGGCTGGACAAAGGAGGATGATGTTCCTCTCATGTGGCGCATGAAGCAACATGCTGCAGTACTGGAGGAGGGAATCTTGAATCCAGAAACAACAGTGGTGGCTATATTCCCTTCCCCCATGATGTATGCTGGACCAACTGAGGTAAATATACCAAGAGTTTAAAACAAAACAAAACCCCCTTGATTGTGCACTACAGTGTTTTGTGCTATGCCTGAGATATGTTTGTTGTGGTTTTTTTTAATGGAGGGAGGAGTCTAATTTTCCTTGGGAAACCAGACTGTGAAGACTCTCTCTGTCATCAACCAAAACCTTCCATGTATATTACAGTACTTTGTTGGAAATGGTGGGAGACAGTGTTGGTTTTATGTGCTCCTTTCTTTACAGTTACAAGGGTATGATAGTGAATTAATCCTTCCTCCTTTTTTACAGTGTTTTTCAGAAGGAATTGTAGGATCTATTAACATACCAGATAGTTGTCCTGAATGTTAAAATACTTAAGTTTTATGACTATTAAGCAAGAAATTTGTATGTTGGAGGGCTATACAGAAATTAGAGAAAGAAGCAAGCTTTTTTTTTTTTTACTTTTTAGCAAACTTAATTCAGAGATAATTGTTTCAAGGTTTTTGTATGAAATAATTCTTTGGCAACACTTTATTTAGAAGCCAGGTCTTGGGCTGGAATCCCTAGAGGTTTGTGGGAAGCAGCAGAAAGAATAAATGTTCTCGTTTGAGGGCAATTCTTTTAAGGGGTATTGGTTCTCCACCTCTCCTTACTTCCCGCTGCCTTGCCCCCCAGTCACAGGAAGTTCAAATTCTGACCAGGCTCAAGAGGTTAACTCTGTGGTAGCTTTTGATAGATGGGAAATCTCACCGGTGGAATCAAATGAGACAGGTATTGCTTATTTTCTGCTGGCCAGTTGACTGATTGAATAGAGCTTGCACTGCCTTTCAGTACAGAGAAAAGACTGTAGTCTGCATCTAGTTGAGGCGTGTGAGTGAGTACTGTGGGGAATCTTGTACTGTTCCTACAGACCTGCTGTGAGAATTGACAGAAAACTCCAGCCTCGTATTCATGAATGTATCAGGAGGAACAAAATCCACAATCCTTATCCTGAACAGAATAAAGTTTTCTCCAAACCTATATAGTACTTCCAGTGACCTCAGAGTAAAGCCTGACAGTAATGTTTGTAGCCAAGTAATAAGAGACTCTTTCTGTAATATTTTTTCATAGGTCATTTAAAAGACATTAGTACTAGATTTGTTTCTGTAGCACAAGTGCTTTACAGAACAAGCAACTGTTAGCATGATTATCTGAAGGATGGACGTAGCTTTCCAGTCTGTAAAGTGGACATGTTTCATAAACATCAATTTAGCATTTTTATATTTTTAACATTCCTGATAATTACCATGGAAGAAAAGAAATAGTTCTGTAAGGGAAAATTCTGTATCAAAAATGCAATGAATTCACCTGCATATTTACTGAAAGTAAATATGTTCTGAAGTAGTATGGATGTATAGGAATATGGAACAAGAGCTGTTAGTTTTATGTCTCAAATGTGGTTTACATTGCTAAATTGCCTTAGTCAAATAGCTTCACTTAATCAAAATGGTGTTCTTACTTGCTGTTACCCACGTGACAACATGAGACTTAGATTTCTTAACTATGCTAGAATAGTTTCAGAAAACATGCTGCTTGGTGCTGTGGTATGCTGGGATTTCATGTGTATGGCCCACTCTGTGCTTGTAACATAAATACTAAAATTATTAGCGTAGCTATCAGCGTCCAGATGCTTTCATAGCACCCTGTATGCTTGAATAGTGGTGGAATCCATCATGTGTAACGTCTGGCTGTGGTCAGGATGAAAACTGTACCATTGCTACACTCATGACTGGTTCCTAATTTCATTATCTGACTATTGATTTACAGAATTCTGTCCATATTGACTGCAAAACTTCCTCCTTGAATCATTTCTATAACGATTAGGTGTAGAACTAAGGTAGAACTAGCAGTTACCCTTTGAGAAATTACTTTTGAGCTTCTTGCCTAAAGCTTGTTGACATAAGCAGCATGCATAGTGACTAAAATATGAAATAC
>JAVJGJ010000001.1:68744818-68765961 GCA_035590215.1 Microhierax caerulescens
AGTCTAGGAGGTTCCTGGAACGTGCTGACGTAAACTTCCTTGTCCAAGTGGTAGAGTGGCCCAGGAGGAGAGGTGCCGTGTTGGACCTTGTTCTCAGCAACGAGGAGGGTCTGGTGGGGCATGTGAATGTCAAGAGCAGCCTTGGGTGCAGTGACCATGAAACGGTGGAGGTGAAGATCCTTAGGGCAGCAAGGAGGGCACACAGCAAGCTCGCTACCCTGAACTTTGGCAGAGCTGACTTTGGCCTTTCCAGGGATCTGTTTGGTAGAGTACCATGGGATAGAGCCTTGGAGGGAAGAGGCACCCAGGGAAGTTGGTTAACAGTCAAGGATCGCCTCCTCCAAGCTCAGGAGCGGTGTGTTCCACCACAGAGGAAGTCAGACAGAAAGGCCAGGAGGGACCTGGGGATCTACAGGCTGGTCAGTCTCACGGAGCAGATCCTCCTGGAGGTTATGCTAAGGCACATGGAAAATAAGGTGGTGATTGGTGATGGTCAATAAGGGCAAATCGTGCCTGACAGATTCGATGGCCTTCTACAAGCATGTAACAGAGTTGGTGGATAAGGGAAGAGGAAAAGATGTCATCTGCCTGGATTTGTGCAAAGCTTTTGACACTGTCCCACACGACATCTGTGTCTTTAAACTGGAAAGACATGGATTTGATGGGTGGACCATTTGGTGGGTAAGGATTTGGGTGGAGGGTCACACTGAAAGAGTTGTAGTCAATGGCTTGATGTGCAAGTGGAGACCAGTGACGAGTGGCGTTCCTCAGGGGTCAGTACTGTCACTCGCGCTCTTTAAGGTCTTTGCCATTAACATGGACATTGAGTTGGAGTGAGTCCAGAGGAGGGTCACGGAGATGATGAGAGGGCTGGAGCACCCCTCCTATGAAGACAAGCTGAGGGAGTTGGGGTTGTTCAGCCTGGAGAAGAGAAGGCTCTGGGGAGCACTTACAGTGGCCTATGAATACTTAAGTGGGCTTGTAAGAAAGATAGGGACAGAAGTTTTAGTAGTGCCTTTAGTGACAAAATAGGGTAGATTTAGATTAGATATAAGGAAGAAATTCTTTACAGTGTGGGTGGTGAAACGCTGCCACAGGTTGCCCACAGAAGCTGTGGGTGCCCCATCCCTGGAGGTGCTGAAGGCCACGTTAGATGTGGATTTGAGCAGCCTGGTCTACTGGAAGGTGTTCCTGCCCGTGGCCGGAGTTTGGAACTAGATGGTCCTTAAGGGCCCTTCCAACCCAAACTGTTCTATGACTCTCTAATTCCAATATCCCTTTGGTCAGTTGGGGTCAGCTGTAGCAGCTGTGTCCCCTCCCAGTTTCTTGTGCACCCCAGGCCTTCTTGCTGGTGGGGTGGTGTGAGAAGTAGAAAATGCTTTGAGACTGTGTAAGCGCTGCTGAGCACTGACTAAAGAATCCCTGTGTTACCGTGTTACCGTGTGCTGATGTCAGCACAAATCCAAAACATCGCCTATACTAGCTACTATTAAGGAAATTAAGTCTACCCCAGCCACAACTGGCACACTTTCAAAAGAATATTATGCCTTTTCTAGAATTATAGTTGAGATATAAATGCAAATTCAAAGCAGTATGTTCTGTCTAAAAGATGTGCAGAAAGAAATGGATATTCTTCAGTCAGTGGTTTTCTGGATAAGAAAAAGCTTCGTTTTCACATTTTAATGAGCTTGAAAAATAAAACCTAAATGTCCTAACCTTTCTATTTGCATCCTTAAAATTGTGTCTTGATAAGGGAGCAATGTGTTTTATCTCTTATTCAAACAGTTATGCTATCTTCAGGTTTAGGATTTCAGTGAACTGAAAATCATGGTCTATCTAGACCAATCCTACACTAGACAATTTCAAACAAGCAAACTCATGTTTTCATTCAGTCATACTTAACTGACTTTTTTCACCAGTATGTAGCTTGCAACAACACCTCATTTCACGTTTTTCCTCATAACTATGTAACTAATGAAAGAAAATTCAAACCGTTCTTGGTTTGATTAACGTCTGTAGATCTTGAAACTAATGATAAAGAAATGGGTGCCTTTCCACATTGATTTTGTGATGTTAACTCTGGAAGACATCATTGATGTTCATCAATGTCAATTTGAAGAAGATCTGGCTGCCTGTGGAGAAATTAATTTGATTGTTTTGAGAGCCTGCAGAGCGTGTGCAGACTCTCCTCTCTATAAGTCTGTGACTGAATGCTGAATACACAGGTCCTTTTTGTTTTGAAAGAAAAGGGTAAGTCACTGATTTCTTAAATGTGACACAAGGGGGGTTTCCAAAGAAATATATTTATCTTAACTAACCAAATAAAGACAAAAACATGGCTTACAAAATGATCAGTACAAATTAAAGAAGACCTGCCCAGTAAAACCCAGACATTTGTACCTGTGTATATCCCCAGGGAGACTACCACTAATGTGAAGAATTCCAGCATTGGATTTTACGTAGTATGAATTTATTATGCATTTCATGGTTCCTGTGGAATTTTCAATGTCTGCTCAATCTCCATGTGCAATTTTAATAAAATATGTGCTCATAGTGCATTCTGTTCTTATATCTCCTTCCTTTTCTCATAAAATACTCCGTTATTGTTTCAGGCTGAAAATTTTCTCAACTTGGATGTGCTGAGGAAGCATCACAGTTTACAGGGGAACTCATGCAATTTATAGTTTCATCAGGCAGCTGTGAAAAGTATGAAAGAAGAGGCTGGAGAGTATTCTGTGATGATGGAGTTTCTGATTTTGGTCAGGACCACTATTAGAGGGACCTACAATCTTTTTTTGGTTTGCAGACTACTACAGGTCTGTAGGGTTTTTCTGTTTGGCTGGGTTTTTTTGTGTTTTAGTAAGCATTAGTCAACCTGTGATCTTGGTATTGTTTAGTTACCTTCTGAGGTTCCTTTAGTAGTAGTCTTTAGTGGAAGTGAGGTTCACAAGTTTAAAACCGTTGCTCTAGAATAACAGCTAATGTTCTCTTAAATTTTGTCTATATAAAATTATGAAGTACAGAGGCATTCAAAGAGACAAGAATAAAAATAGAAGGAAAAAATAACAGAAGATTATAAGTGGAGCAGGCAGTGTTTGAGGGGTTAACGTGTTTCCACTTGGGCCAAACTCCATTTTACATCCACCACATACAAAAAAGTTGCTGGTGTATGTTGATTCTCTGGGTTTGTACATTACTACAAATGCAGGTGAGAACACAGTGTAAAGCCAAGCCAACAGCTCCAAGCCACCCAAGGCTTAGAAGGCAAGCATCTGAGGGGAAGATGACTCTTGCCTTCCCTTTAAAGAAGAGGAGCAAGAGGAACTGAGACCCTGAACTTTGGGACTGGATCTCTCATGGAGTTATAGCCAAGGCAAATACCACTACTTTATCTGGTGGAAGGTTCATCTGTAATAGTCTTGTGTACACAAAATGTTGAATGTTATCAGTGTAAGAAGAAATCATGTAGACTACTAATTTTCTTCCACTTGTTTTTCTCATTTGAAAAGCAAGCAGTGTCTGTCTTGTCATTGCTGCCTTAACCTTGGGTGCTTTGGGATTATTTGTCTTGGGACTGATGGCCTTTGACCTTTCATATTTAGGGTTTACCTAGACTCTAGATATCTTTTGGGGGCTCTAGGAGTTGGTTCTCTTTGGACTCTCAGTTGCTTTCTCACTGTAGCAGATGCTGGATCGCTTTCACAGGCAGATTTTTTGGGTTTTCAGAGCATGCTTTTCAGTGTGCTTTGCTATTTTTACTATCTCTGGAGCATGTTTTTGTGGTCTGTGGTTTTTGGGGTGTGAGTTGGTTTGGTTTTTGCTTCCCCCTCATATTTGTGGAACTGAAAGCAACAGTTATGGTAGTATGAACCAAAGTGTCCTAGTTCACCATCTTGCTATGCTTCTGCTGCTGTTTTTCATGTCACAGCTTCCAGTCAAGAGCCTACTTGCTGAGAAACAGAGAAAGCCTTGATACTGTATAAGCACTGTCCAGTAATAACCAGAATATCTGTGTGTAACCAATACAGTTTTAGTTACAAATCCAAAATGGAGCACCATTATGGGCTGCTGTAAAGAAAGTTAACCATCCCCACTGAACTCAGTAAACCTTTACTGCTTAACTCAAGCTGTGAAGGCTGGAGCAGCTCCAGCTCCAGAAATCCTGCTATTTTTCCATATTGGGCAGAAACCTCTCTTCTGTTGTAGACAGAGAGATGGCAAAGGTAGTTGTGATTGCTTGTGACTGCTCTGCTTCCATATGCTACTATCTCTACTTCCATATGCTTCTACCTCTACTTCTGTATGCTTCTATCTATGGAACACCAAGTGGCAAGGTAAGCGTGATGCCTGCTGAAAGAATTTGTGCTAAATCTGGAAGTAGAGCATTGCAATTATTTGCAGGAGGATTTTTATTCTGCTATGATGTATTGCTTTGTTAGTACAACAATCAGAATGGTTTCTCCTCAGAAATGAGGAAAAACAGTATATGAGCTTAAGTGGCGTGGAAGTAACTGAAGTTCTGAACTGAAATTAAGAAAGTGAAAAGCTCTGTATTACTTTTCTCTTAATGTCTTTTAATAATACATACTACATCTTCTGACCTCATCTCTCTATTGTTATATATTTTGTTTTCTCCAATGCTTCTGTGATGAGCAATATGGATCAAAGAGTTTAAACATTTTTTGCTACTAATCTGACATAAAGACTGTAATTCTTCAGTATTTCAGGGTGAAATGATAAATAATAATGGTAGTGAGGAAAGCCTTCTTTTTTGTAGTATGACACAATTAAGCTGTATCTGGTAGCACTTCATTTAAAAAACATTCACAGAACTGTTCCCACATCATCCATGGTACTGATGCACAAGCTGGGAAATAATCAAAAAGATGTATTTATTACAGGCTTCATTGGAAACAAAGAGCAAAAGGGAAGCCTGCTGTTTTCCAAGTAAAAATGTACTAATCCTGCAATGAGGGGGATGACAACATGGGAACATTAAAACTTCAAATCAGCACAAATGGGACAAAACACTAAAGGAATTTAGTGTTTTCACAAATAGGGGTCTTAAGCAGGGCTCTTAAGTAAAGAGCTGATTGCATAAAAGCTGTAAGATTGATTGCTCAAAGAACTTAGTTTTTAAACTGACTTTCAATTATCCAAGACCCACTGGATTTGTTTTAATCAATAGCACTTTTAAATTGTAGGAGGACAGAAAAGTGCACTTGGAAAGTGATAAGTTTCTTGATGATTGTCTCTGGTACCAAGAGTGTTTTCAACCCAACCTAAAAATACAAAGCCCAATTTGCTGATTGATGTTTATTACGTATGAGCAAGTCTGTGAGCTCTGTCACAGCATCTCTATGGGCCTGTTCACCTTGTGCTAATTAGATGTCATTCCCAATAGGATAACAGCAGTTCTGCCCTTACTGTTCATGCTCTGGGATTAATTTAATGGGTGCAGTGCAAAATGCTATGTAGACTGCTGTGAGAACAGGCTGCTATGGGAACAGCTGGCTTAGCACGTTCTTGCCTTGGTAGACTTTCAAGCCACTTGGATCTTCTTTCTGTGGCAGCCAGTGATGGCAGATGCCCTCTTATGTTGAGAGGTGAATCTTGTCCCTGGAAAAGTAATTTTGTAATTGCAAAAAAAAGGGTGTTGCGGTTTCACTGCAGAAATCGGTATTAGATCTTTTCCTGACGCTGTTGAAGAGGCCTTGATGTCTTGTACACTAGAATGACTTAACTGGAAGATTGGAATATTGTCAAAAACTTAAGTCGTTGCTGAGGGATTTTTTTTTTTTCCCTTCTGTGCTATTTGGGAAAATTGAGCATTCTCTGTAAATACATGTAGAAGAATAAGTGTCTTCCCTTTGCAGAGTTCTGCTGAACAAGCAGCACTGTACTGGTCTTCCTCAGAATTAAATACCAGCCAGACGTGCTGTTCATATGTGACATGCTTATTTGCATTTGCTCTGATCTTTTGCCCAAATAAAAAAAGCAGGAACTGAATAGGATTTAATTACAGCTTATTTAAGCTTTCTTTTATGCAGACAGTTATGGGGTGTATATTATCTAAGTAAAACTTTGGAAACACGGTCCTTTCTGCTCTCCATTTTCTCTTTTTAAGAAAGAGTTATCTAGCCAGTGATATTTGGTTTGTTGGTTTTTTTGTTTTGTTTTCTTCTGATAAAGTCTACATTTAGCATAATAACATCAGGCTACTTCTGTCATAAAGTAATTAGATCATTCATTTTTATCTCGCTGGAAGTTCTAAGCAAAAATAGTTGCATTTTTCTTTCTGAGGTATGTGGTTTTATAGGGCTCTGTTTCACCTGAAGGAATTCTTATTCATGTATGAGGGTAATAAAATTAGACAAAATTCATCTTTCTCCTGTTTGATAGGGCTTTTAAATGCTTCTCAGAAGAACTTGCTAAATCTAACTTTTATTACTATTTTTTTTTTTTTGGCTTCTCTGGGTTTTTACTAAATGATACTTATGCTTATCACCCATAAACCAAAGTGTTTTACTTGTGGCTTAACCAGTTCAATTAACATTAAAAACAGACATGAATCTTCAGCCATCTTTAGAAGCAAATTATTTTTTTCCAAACTAAATTTGCATTCATTTATCATGTTGTGGTGATTTTCTCATTTAATGGGAATGTGCCCTAGAAATGCTAGCTTGTTTCCACAGGACAGGTTGCCTGATGGGTGAGTGAGGTATACTCAGGATGATGAAATCGTGTTCCTAAATGAAGTTTTTCCTAATTTATGATCAAGAGGTGAATTTGTTACTGATCTTTTCTGACTTGGAGAATCAGTTCTGTAGAATTCTAGTGCTAAGTGTTCTTTAGTAGAAATCACGTAATGAGAAATATGAGACCTTTTAAAAAAAAAAAACCCTCTGCCTGTAATAGAAAGGTTTTTTTGATACTGAAGTGACAATTGGGTGGCATATGTTTTTCCTCAGTGTTGTTCAAGTTCAAGACAGACTAAGGTATTTGTAAGTGTATATACAAGTATAGAGCTATAGAGAGAGATATGTGAAAAGAGAGAAAGTATCTTAACCACAACATATGTTTTTGTTGAGTTTTATCTGTTTTCTTCAGTGACAAAGCCACAAGATTATCCCTGTTGGGATTGCAGGCTAATGCAGATATGGAAGAATGAGCTATATTGCTTAATCAGCCAAGTGTTTGGTTAGCCTGGCTATTTTGTGCAGAGGACAGATGCATAGCCCCTGGCAGAAGTAATACAACATGATTTTTCAGATCCTGTCATTCTTTCTCTGGTGGCAGTTGGGAAAAATACATATGCTGTTCAACCAAGCTTTGTGTAATGAGAGTCAGTAGTATGAACATCAGTGAGGAAGAGCAAACAGTATCTTTTTGGTTGGTATGTTTCTTGGAGATTAAAGGACCTATACAGAATATTATTTATGCATATATATGAGCATATATATGCTCACTGAAAGTGAGCACTTTCAGTTTGCTCACTTCAGTTGTCAAAATTATCTAGACAAGCCTTCTAGGCCTCTTAATATTATCATTAGAGAGCCAAGTCAACATATAACACAGAAGGGAAGCTTTTTCGAATTCAGGATGGTGTCCTCCCTACTCAGAGAAGCACACTCAGTGTGGTTTTGCAATATTTTGTTTTAACTTAATGGTGCATGCACAATGGCAAAGAATGAATAGTTAATATCACTGAGAAAAGTTTTCCTGTTAAAAGTTAAAGGTAAAAAGACTTCCACTGCTATCAGATTTTATTACTGTTCAGGATTTCACAAAGGCCGTTTTGGATTCAAGCAAAGCTCTTAACATTTTTTTCTCTTGTTATATATAGGATAGAAAAGTCATGGTTTGAATTAGCTTGATATCCACAGAGAGTATAGAAAGGAAAAAGTCTGCTTTTAACTTTTATTTAATTACTTGGTAAAATTCAGTTTTGTGTCATTCTACTTAATTCTGCTCTATAACACTGAGGAGTTCTGTGAGAATTAACTTTCTTAGTAGGTATAACTTTGTCCCATGCTTAGGATTCTTTTTTCTGTTTAAGCCAATGGCAAATCTTGAAGACATTATGTTTCTGATGATGCAAGGGTATTTTTCTCCATGTCCAGTCTTTTAATTAAGTTGCAGTACAAATGAATAGTCATGATTTCATAGGACTTGATTCCTCTTATGCCAGAGAATATGCTGGCTATATTAACAAGAAAATGTTTCATACCTAAAAGTAGTAATAAAGGAGAAAATAGGAGGCTGATATGAAAGAAATCTGCACACACACACACACACACTCACCCTCTTGAAAAATAAATCGGGATAGTTTCCTGGAATTAGTTTAGCTGGGGATCCTAATAGTACCTCTGGATAAATCTGTCCATGACACTTTTCCACCTTCTTGTGTTGTTAGTCTTCTGTCAACCCAATTTCCCTCTTTATTTTGAACTTGTGTTTTGTTCTGATGTGTCCTATGATTCTGTGTTCAGGACTATTGTGGTTCAGAGGTATGAAACTTGTTATTGTGCACAAACTTAGTATTTTCTGAAGTAAAGCCTTCTGCACTTGATTATGTGCTAGCATTTAATGTCCTTGATTTTCCTTAATACATTAGATCATTAGAACAAGTTGTTGGAATACATTATTTTTGCAGCTATCTCATCCCCATTTTATTTTTTGCCTACGTGTTAAACTTCATAACTAGATAATCTCAGAGAAAACCTTATTTGTTTAGCAATTATGGCAAAAGAACACTTTTGGAACTGAAGTGTAGCATGACTAATGGTTGTTAGAAGGGACCTTATACTTTTCTGCCTTTAAGTGCAATGGTAAAATCTGTCCCTGTACAGAAGCCTAATAAAGCCTAAATGAGAAAATCCACACTGATGGAAACGGGTGGTGCTCTGCTGACTTCATGGGAGCAATGGAAATGTACACATTTGCATTTGGCTCAGAAACCTAAAGTGCTGTGGGTCCTTGAAGGTTCCAGTGGAGAACAGGCCTGTTAGCCTGGTCTTTGCATAAGAGTGAATTTTACCCTGGGTGGATTATCCTACATAAAAGCCCTTCATCAGTTTTTACCATATGGTTAAAACACATATACATATTTTTTGTGTTACCTCCAGGCAATGTGAAGCAGCTGGTATTAATGAATAAAAATAGCCAGCAAAATCATGGCATGTGGTTGCTAGAAGGAACAATTTATAGCCAGGAGTCTTGTAGATTACTAGAAAGAAGAAAAAAGGAGCAACCCCAAAACATATGACCTCTGAAAACATGTATGAACTCTAAGTTTCATCTGTATTTTGGGCACCTGGACTGCTCAAGGCAACAGAATACGGAACTGATTAGAAGATATTAATTCTATTCCTATTGCTAAAAATGATAGGGAAGGGAATTGGAGACAGTGTGGTGTTTTGGGTTTCTTTTTTAAACACTGTTGCAGTGTTTTGTTTTCTGGTTGATTGTAGTATCAAGATATTTCTAGCTTCATGGAGAGCTTTGGAAGGCATAATGTGATTTTTGTCTCAGAATAAATGAAATATAACTTACAAGCTGAGCTTTTGAAAAGTTAGTCTTACTCTAATACAAAACTGTGAGCCCTAGTAATTTATTTCATAGCCATGGTTTAGATTTTTACCTGCTAAAATGTAAAGCTGACATTCCTTCTATACAAAGCAATGGCAACATGCAAGATTCTTACTTTTCAGAAAAGGAGTCTTTAATGGCCCTTAGTGTTTCATAATGAGTTGCCAAACTTGGTGAATGAGCAGTGAACTTTCTTTAAACCTTCACTGAGACTCAGCTTATGTTTTTTCTTTCTTTCTCTTTTTTTTTTTTTTTATTTGTGTCTTTTTTTTTTTTTGTCTGGAGATTTGTTTATTTGTTTGTTTTTGATGTGAGCCAGTGAATTCATCATTTATTTCTCATAACAGCTGTCATTCAAATAGTGGGAAGATCAATATAGCATGCAAATTCTGTAGGGTGTGAACACTAAAAGGGATTATGGCGTTGTAGTGAGAAAAACGTTGAAACTCTATTTGCATTTGAGACTATAATGGCCACTGCAGTTCTCAAATTTTATAAATGGGGTACAGGAGCAGCAGTAGGAAGAGCTGTGGGATACTGTTGTTCTACTGAGCTGGGAAGATTTGCATCAGATTCTATCTTAGGTTAACAGGAGGGAAGAATACAAACAAATCAGAATAAAATAAAAATAAATTTAGAATTGTAAAACGTTTTACAGAAAGACATTTGAAATACTTCATCATTCATTCAAAAAGAACTGAGAAGTGCCCAAACTAGGTTAAAGTTGGGGCGGAACAGAGATCCTTGATCTACAGAGAGATGCAGCAATTGTGTCTCAAAACTGGTCAAAGAAATTCAGTTGAGAAATAAGGATATATTTTTGTAGTGAACGTGATTCCAAGTTGGAACAAATGACTTAGAGATGTGATAGCTTCTCTTTCTCTCATTTCACAGAAAGGCCACGTGCCTTTGAAAGGTTTTGTAGACAAAACTGGGCATGATGTAGTAGTATCCAGGTGAAATACCATAGGTAAGAGGAGGGGCTATACACAGATACGCAGTTGATCCACAAGGAGATCCTTCTACAGAATATATTAATCTGTACTATAATTTGTCCTGAATGAGAAGTTCCCAGATTGTATATGTCACTGACTGCACTGACAAAAGAATGTGACTTGCAGAAAAATTCAGCTGTGACCAAATTCTTCTTCCTTATAAGGTTGAGGGGAACATAAGCAAGCTAATGATGTCAACAGAGGAACAACATATTTCCTGATTATGCTGCTCAGTGGATCTATGAACTCCAGAAAATCCAATGGGGTAAATGCCTGGTGGTTTTGTGGCTTCATTACAGAAAAATCTCTTGGAATATGGAAATCATAAACAGCAGGCAGGCAATCCTAGTGAGAACTCGTTTCATGATTAAAACTGCAAAACTGTGTTTTAGTGCTTTTAACTTCTTTCAAAAGACAATGCTGCTCACTATTGTTAAGTTTTTGTTTTTTTTTTTACCGACTATTGTTGGTAATAGCTTATTAAAAGTTTGAAAATAGGTATGTTATTAACCAGCTTTACCCATTAAGCATTTCTGTTTGGCAGGTGCATGAAATGCACATGTGTGGATGGTTCTAATACACTGCTTCAGCTTTCAGTGCTTGGAAGCTGATCACCTGCATTTTTTGCTGATTTCCAGTAACTACTGTCAGGAACCATTTGCTGTGAATGTCAGATGAAGAAGAGTCCTTAGGAGAGTCATACCTTGACTTCACCAAGAAATGTATGAAGATGGAAGTTTCTTTTAGTTTTACATGTTTACCTAATACTAACAGAACATTAGTTGCAAAGAAAGAAAAATTAAGACAATTAGTCTTTATTGTGACAAGATATTAATACAAGCCGTGAACAAAAAAGTAGTTCATAGTAGTTTATAAAGATGGAAATAAACATCTGTGGTAGTGAGGGACTTTAAAACCACTTAGAACAGAAGTGTTTGTACACAGAATTGTTGAATTTTTGTTAGGCAAATTCAATTCCTAAGCTCCCACATGTGAGGCATTTCTAATTTTACCCAGCTGAAATCTAGTGTGCCAGCTGCCAGCCCTGATTGCAGTATTTTTTGTTGCTGGGAGAGGGTTGGAACTCTTCATTTTTGGAAAATTCTTGCTCATAAAGTGCAAATTATTCTTCACTGTGGTTGAAAAAAAAAAAAAAAAGAAAAGAAAATCCTTGAGTGTTTTATATCAAGTAGTGTGACTTAATATATTCTTCTTACTAACGTTTTTAAGTGGAACTGCTGCATGACAACTTGTAACGTATGAAGTGTGTTAAGAGGAAAGCACCGATTCACTCGTAGCTTGGTGGTGCAAACTCACAGGCCAGTAGTGGAAAGCAGTGATGTTAACACAGAGGGAGCAAGCTGACCCCTGGAAACTGCTCGTGTGTGCAGGTTCTTACTTCGACTGCCTCAGTGTTGAGCTACTTCTCTTTCAAAAGGAGTAACCCAGGTTAAGTACGCACATCTGTGGTTCTTTTGAAGTAGTAAGCTTGTTGTAACTATACAGTCCGGCCCCTACCAAGGTATTTTTGTTATCTGGTGGTAGGAAAATGTGTAGGAAGTAAAGAGCTTTTCTATAAAACCCCTGGGCCCTAAGTGCTCTGTCATGCCAGTGTGATGTTATTGTTACACAGATGTTACACAGAGTTGCAACAGTATAAAGTATGTGCAAGTAGAGACAGGGGGTAATAGAGTTCCTGTGCCTGCCATGGTCAGAATGCCTTTCCTGTTTGGTTGAAGCAGAAGCTTTTTTTGCACTGCAAGCACTGTTTACAAGGAATTTAAGTATTTTCATTGCTAATTTAACTCTGTACTTTGAACAAATCCTCAGTTACAGCCCTTTATCAAAATCCTGAGAGTCCTGAAGTATGGATTTGGATGTTGCTGTTAGTGTCCCTAATTATTAGTACCTGATAAGCCCAAAGGGGAAAGGCAGGGCGGAGTTCATCCCCCAAACACCTGTGTTTGAAGGTGGCCATTTTTCAGATGGTTTCAAGGCTTTTGTATGTATTTGTATTCAAACACACAGACATACATACTCA
The DNA here is from genome assembly GCA_035590215.1 of Microhierax caerulescens. Taxonomy (NCBI): domain Eukaryota; kingdom Metazoa; phylum Chordata; class Aves; order Falconiformes; family Falconidae; genus Microhierax; species Microhierax caerulescens. The sequence goes on from JAVJGJ010000001.1 coordinate 68,757,446, forward strand.
TAATGACAATCACAGGGTTGCCATTTGAAGGGTGGATCATTAGCTGGCTAAAAATGAAATATGCATAAAATCACACTGATACTCCTATCAAATGGATGTATCACATCATTGCCTACTATATAGTTGTCTTGTGCACAAATTGATAGCAACTGTCCTGTACAGAATACTGTAGTTGTTTAAATGTACGATTTATTCTGAAAAACAAACTTATTTTGCTACAGAATATTCTATGCCATCTTAGAAATATAAAGTGTTAGGATACATCTAAAATTCTCTACATTAAAAAAATTGAAAAAAAATCTATATAAAATCATCCTAAAAGTCTCTATAAAAATACAGATGAACTATTGTATGCTTTTTAAGTCCATGAACTTAATACCACGCTTCTCTGTATTCAGTATACTGGAAAATCCATTCAGAGTGTATAGGATATTATACTTATGCTTTTAAATTGACACCTGAAACCATCATTTTAAAACCTTACGGTACAAAGTGTGCTGTTCTCACATCAAGTTGTTGGGAGAGATAAGAATTATAGAAATCTCAATGGCTGTTTTATTGCTAGCATACGTTGCATCTGCCTGCTGAAGTGAACACTGTGTATTTGAGTTAACTGGGGAGCAGTCTGCTAGAGACCTTACAGCCTTTCGGTATCGTAGAAGAAAAGACATTGCAAGATAAGAAAACATAACAGTAATAAGGCATCCTATGATGAAAAACAAATGCTGAGTACATTTGGTGTCCTGTGTTTAGTTTTATAAACTTTTTGAAATCCTTTATTCTCTTTCCGTGCTTGAAAGAAAACTGAACTGTCATTTACCCTGAGAACAAGGTCTGAGGAGGTGACTTGATTAATCTTGGTAAGTAATGCTAGGTACAGTTGTGGGAGGAGGTCAGAGATTTACATGAACACTGCCTGGATCCATTTGTATTACTAAAAATAGCATAGTTTTGTCTGTTAATTATTTGTACTATGTCATGCAAAATTAAGTAAGCAAACAAAATATGTAGTTCTCTCTGATACAGGAATTTAATACAATTAAGATGTTTCAAAAAATATTTTGTTTTAAAGCTTTATGAAAACTTTAAATGAATAATAGAGACTTTCTCTTTTTTTTTCCTCTCTTTCTTTTCATTTTTGTTTTTTTGGTTTTTGTTTTTTTTTTTTTTTTTTTGTATGATGAGGACAACATAATCCTTTCCCCAGAAGGCTTTTCTTTCAAAAGAGTTTCTTTATGAATTCATCCTGTGTCCTGGTATTATGTAAGCTAAGAGTCCCTTGGCTATAATAAATATTGGTTAGCTGACCTTTTTAAAAAACAGTTTAAACAGTTTGGTTTCAGCCCAAAGTTATTTGTAAATGAAGCAAATGAAATTATTGCTTTTGTTTATTACTCACATTGAGTCAATTCATTTTCCCATAAAAATCAGATTATTAAGATGCAAAGTTGGACTGAAAAGTAAAGATAACCTGACTCATTATTCATCATGGCAGGTTATGGTAGAATAACCCAAATAACACATGCAAGAGTGCTATAATTATAGTGTTGATATTTTAAGGGCATTTGTAAGATTGAATCTTTGCCCAATCATCTTTTCACAATTTAAGACCAAATCCAAGCTCTTCAGGAAGAGAACTGATAGAGGTCTAAGACCCTGGTAATGGCTACTTAAAATTATGAATATTAACTCCTTTTTTTTACTTTAGGGTTAAGTGAAAACTATGCCAAAAAGGACCTGGGATTCCTGGGACATAAGGAGGACATGACACAAGTGTGGCCGTGCACAGATATACTGGAACAAGCCCAGGGGAGAGCCACCATTGTCATCGGGGGACGGAAGCAGATGAAGACAAGAGGAGGGTGAGAGTGCAGGTTTTGTTCAGCCTTTGAGAAAGTTAAAGGGAAACCTTTTGTCTCTCTACAGCTATCTAATGTGGGGGGGTGGGTGGGGGGTGGGTTACAGAAGATGAAGACAGACATTTCTTGGAGGTACATAGCAAGAAATAAGAAGAGGCAACAAACACAAGTGCAACAAATGAAATTTTTAGTTATTAGGAAGAACATTTTCAGAGCAAGGATAGTCAATAAAAAAAGTTGCCCAGAGAGGAGGTGAAATCTCCATACCTGGGAGTTTTCAACACTCAGCTGGGCAAGGTCCTGAGAAACCCACGTTGAACAGGGGTCTGTCAGGTGGACTTCAGAGATCCCTTCTAATCTAAATTATTCTATGAACCCTAGAAGGGAAAAGGGAAAACCAAAATGTTTAATTTTTTTTTTTAAAAAAGATCTTATTGCTCTGATGAAAATTGTTTGTTATGATGGTAAAACAAACCCATGGAAAAAAATCCAGACACTTCGAGGAATGTGCTTTGGAATAAAAATACTTACTTTTGTTTGTTCTAACAGAGCTAGATGTATGATGATGTCTTACAAGACAACAAAATTATTTATGTTTGTATTGTATCACCTTCTTCAGCTGTAGAAAAACATCTGTTCTATGGGAGTTATTCAGGTGGCAAAAAGAAAGCGGGAGGGAAGAGAGGAGAAAAAGAAAAGAAAATGTGAACTTCAGGAAGAACTAAGGAAAAAATTCTATCTTCTCAACTGTTTTCTCACTGAAGTCTTTCTCTCACTTTAAGTAAGGAAGTTATTGTTGTGAACTGTAAGAAAAGGCTTTGAGTCCAAAAATTGCTCAGTATTAGCATGCCTTAGACCTCCTATGATTTCCATAAAATGGACTCAAATGCTTTTAAGCTCAAGGCAGACTTTTACTACAATAACAATATAGGGTAATTAACTTTTTGAGTAAACGAAAAGTGATTGATAGGGAGAGGCATGACAGGTTTAAAGTTTTCCCCTGCTCACACTCCCGCGCAGTGCTTGTGCCTGCTCTAGTTTTGCAGGCTTGTCCTTCACCATTGTCAATTCAGTGACTGTCCCCTATGTGAATCTTCTTGCTGCAACTCTTTGGCCTGCTGCATCTTGTAATTCCTCTGGTTCTCTTCCGTCAATATTGTCTGGTGTCTGCCAAGTGCAATCTTTTACACCCCTCTCCAAGTTGTCCACCTAATTTCTCAGAGGAGCAATGAAATGTAAATAAATAAATAATTTTTAAAAAATCATCTTGTCTGTCACAGAGGGTTTAGGCATAAATCCAGTTTCTCTTGGTATGAACTTTTTCTGTAAAAAGGCTTGCAAGAGGGAACTGAAGAGTTCCCTCTACATGAAGAGGGAAAACAGACATTAAATTACCACCTTGATTTGTGGGTGGGAGCCTGCATTTGAAGAGGATTTACTTTGATTGTTGGATGACTGAGCTTCTGCACCTGTAAGTCAAAAAGTAATGAATATTTTGCTACTTATTTTCCACTATAAACTCATTATATTCAGGAAGGGAAAGAACAGGAGTAACTCCTTTCACCTATGTTCTTATTTTTACAGGAAATGGAACATCAAGTATATTTTGTACCAGAGCCCAACTGTGTTGAACAACTGTATGCACAATGTTATTTCATTTTTCTCTTGGTGTTTTTTATGATTCTATTGTTTCCAGATGTGTCCATTCCAAATAAATACCAACTTTGCTTGGAGCAGTCAGAAACCACTAATGAGCCGTTACTTAGCAGCTTTCTCAGACTACTACCTATTTTCAACCAAATTCTCGGCTCTTCTTGTTGCATTTCTTAAAAGCATCTGATCCAAAGCAGCACTGGATATTTTTGATTTCTGATGAACTCAAGGGTGGCTAAAGCACTCAAGATCATGCAGAATCAGCTTTATGAAGATATCCAAGATGGACCTTTGCTTATGTGTATTCAAAATGTTAATTATGGACACATTTGTTGCACAAAACAGCAAAAGGCTTAGGTCTTGTCCCAGTTCACATTACAGAACAATAGGCAAAATCAGAAAGATCACATCCTAGGATGACTGTGCTGGGTTAGGACTTTCTTCTTTCACTTATTTCTGTTGCTTTGAATGTCGTATTTGGTCTCCTTGTTGGGCTGACTTTGGCTAACTGCTGTCATACATATGCTCTTTTCATTGCTACTTTCTTCTTTTTGTCCCACAGGCGGCTGAACAAATTGCATGCCAGAAGCTTGATGAGAGCTGGAAAGAGCATGAAAGTGTCCTTCCTGGCTTTATTTCAATATCTTTGCCAGATCCTGATGTTGGGTGGAACCTGGAAAGTATTCACATAGAAAAATAATTAAGAAAATACCATGAACAGTATTAATTTGGTTTTAAATGTGAATTTATCTGACTCATTTGAACAATATTTATTTCAAAGACTTTTTTTTTTTTTAAATTAACAATGAAAATGTTCTACTTGCTCTTTTTTGTAGGTACTAATCAAGCTGGTTTCAGAGTAAAAACTTTATAATTCCTTGAATTCAGAAGGAAAAAAATCAGATTTAGAATAATGACCTTTGACCCGTGTTGTAAATATTATCAATTCTTGTTGCTTATAATAAGGATTTTATAGTATAATAAACTATATAGCAATAATTATTCTCTAATGGTCTATGGTTCAATAAATGCCTCACATGCATATTGACATAGGTGAATCGATGAGTATCAAAGGAAATCAAGCAACTGACTACTTCAACTAAGCTTGACCAGCAATGGATGAATAATGCATATGGATACACTGGAGACTGTAGAAGTGGATCCTCTATACCTTAAAAGAGGTATAGAATTCTTCATTGTAGGTCTTGACCTTTTTCAGGTGTTGTTCATCTGTCCTTAAGTCTTTGACGCAGTTTTGTGAGTATTCCCTCCAGTCCTAGCTCCTTAGCCATTAATTTTCTTAATTCCAAATATGCTGTGTTTGCCTTACAAAAAAGCACCTCCCACCAATTGTCTCACTTTTTAGGCAAATGACAATGTTGAGCAGTAGTAATGCTTTTTAATTCCCTTATTCTATTTTGATCATAGTGACTATAATTCTCTTCTAGCTGGAGAATTGAAAATTGAACTTTGCTTAAGAAGGCTTCTCTTGAAACTGGAGCAAAATGGCTGAGTAACACTTCAGTCATGGGCTAAGAACATAATAAAAACGTCAATAGATAATCAGATGTAACATGTATTGCAGTAGTGCTACATACAGTTGGATGTACCTTTTCAAAATTCTCTATTGTTATGAAAAGCAAAGATTTGCATCGCGGCGCAGAGACTGGGGATTCTGAGACTAAAGGCAGACTTCAGTGCCAGACTTAGTGTGAGAGTAGTTCCTTTCTTGACAGATACTATCCAGGTTCCAAACCCTGAAGGTGACTGAATGAATTAGAAACATTATCTCTTCAGGAATGGGAATGTAACATTCCCTATTTCTACTGTTTTTCCAGAAAAGAGTGAAACCTTTCTAGAAAATGTAAATTTGCATGTTAATTTTTTTTTCAGACAAGTATGTTGTAGAAGCGTGAAGTTGAAGTGTGATCTCATCCCTTCCTCTGTCTTAGCGTGTATCTGGTGATTAATCTGTTTCTTTTACTTTAATGACTTGATTCTTTACTGCATTGTTTAACTAAACCTAGTCAAGTGGGACCTAAACTTTGCTCTGTGGCAGATAACCAGTTAGGCTTATGCTGAAATATTTACTGAGCTCAGACCTTAAAAAAAAAATAAAAAAAAAATAAGAGGGGTGGGGCTCAGGGGCTTGGGGACAAACTTGAGACCATCTTCAAACTCAGAGAAACATTCAGTGAGTTTGCAAAATAATTTTTACTCTTGGTTTGGCTGTTCCTTACTTATTTGGAGTATTCTGATATACCATGTCCTTTACCTTTCTGCTTGAATTCTGGCTGAGTGAGCCACAGAGTAACTTGTATAAAGAAACCACCTGTTCAGCATCTGGCGTCTTTAAAGGAAGGCAAAACTAAATTCGTGTTACGTATGAAGACTGACGCTGTAGCACTTCAGCTATCGGTTATTCTGGCATTAAGTAAGGAACCAATGAGAACAGGTTGGAAATGCCATTGCAAATAATTTTAACCACCGTTTTACTGAGAGGAAATTACAGAGACTGAAAGCATGCTGCTGGTGAAGGATTTAAATGTAGAAGTTATGCTGATAAATTTTTCAATATAGCTTAAAGGCAAGAAAGCTAAGGGCCGAGGGGAAGTGAAAAAAGTAAATAATTTCCTGAGCGGTGAGGTACAGGTTGATGTCAACAAGCTTTTCAGACCAGTGCTGATAAATAATTCCAAATTAATTTGTTAAGCTCCTCTGGAAAAATCTCTCACTTATTCCACAGTGAGTCTCAGGAAGACAGGGATCAAACCATTTACATTTGCATTTTGCTAGGAAATGTATTCATCCCAAAGCCTTTCAAGTCAGTGGGAAGATTATTTTTCTCCTAACAGCTAGACATTGTCATCATCAGTTGCACAAGTCCCCTGTTACTTTGCAAGTGATTTTTATATGGATTATTATATGAACAAAAGCATAGAATTTAATAAGTCTGATATAGTTCATAAAGTTATTGTCCAACTTATAGAAGATTTTGAACAACTGGCATAAATGTATATTGATAAATTAGTAACCAATTTGTTGGACAACAAACATTAAACCCCGGTGAATAGTTTGCATCAAGTGCCTGAATGGTTTAATTTTTTTCTGTATAATATCTGTGAATGTCTGGTGTATTTACCAGAAGGGGTCCTTCTACAGTGGTTAATTTGTTTGATGTAGGTTACTCATTGATAACAAGTATAATTGTTTGTGCCATAGGAAATAAGAAGTCTGGAACTGGCTTGCATCTTAATTAATACATTAACCTGTTAATGCCTGGAACTTTCCAGATCAGATGCATCAGTTACAGACCAAATTCACAGCTTCCATCCACCCCTTCAGCTTCCACCCCCCCCCCCAGCCAAACAAAAGCCCCAAAACAATAGAGCCCCAAACTTTTTGACTGGAATTGCAACTACTTCAAGGGGAAAAGAAGTACATCTATGTCCTCACACTCCCGTTTCATCTCGGTGTTCTGGGTACACTGTTCTTATTCTAACCATGGTAATTCAACCTCCAGAAGAAGGGGGTAGCTCTCTTGTGATTAAGAGCTAGGGTGGATCTTGAAATAAATGGATTTGGCTTCACTGCCTCTTTCCCGTGCAACCTGGAGCAAGGCACTGTGGTCAGATGTTCAGAGGTGCCAAGCTGGCGGCTGTCCCGCAGGACGGAGAGCTCACGCTGCTCTGTCCTAGCACAGCTATTGCTTCTACCTTGTTGGCGAATCCGCCCCTCGGGCATCTGTCTCCTACTGGTTTCACAGTTCCTATGTCTGTTGTTCCTCCGTCTGGAAGGAATCTTTTCCTCTCTATTTAAATGCTAAGTTTTCTGTGTAAGGGCAACCCTGCTTTCCTATAGCTGCTAGTGAATGCTGTAATACAAATAATCATCACTTAATGTGGTTGAATTAAAAGACACATCTGGCAAAGTTGTTGCAGAGAATAAATGACTATACTATTCCTGCCTCCTCAATGGGTAATTATAACTCTTCTAGACTCTATTTCATTAAATATACAGGATTATCAGGAGTGAACTAGTGATTAATATTATACCGGTACCACAGTAGTGTTGTGGGTTTAATGTAGCAGCTGTGTAATAGTACAGTATTTACCACACATTTTGCTTTATAGAGCTTGGTTTGGCCCTGCTGTGCCCTTGCTCATCTCTGGGCCCATGCCCGAATCCTCCCCAAACTGTGTGTATTGATACTTTACACATTTCTTTCTATGTCTACGGCTGGCATTGCTCCTGTCTCCGCAGGGACTTGGAGCAGAGTTACTGCATTAGTGTGGTAAATGCAGTTCTGCTGGTGGGAGTTGTGCTGATGTAGGGGACTGCATGTGCTGAAGGGACACAGGCTCAATGCCCCTGCCACCGTGAACTGCAACCTTCAGAGGTGGTGAAGTTCCTTAGGGACAATTTTGAGGAACAGACATGGGACTAGGCAGTACAGAAAAAAAAAAAAAGAAGTTCCCTAATTCCCTGAAGCACTACTAATCCTGCCTTGGAAAGGTTTAGGAGGGTGTGGTGGATTGCCCTTGGCTGGCCACCGGGTGCCCACCAAGCCCCTCTATTGCTCCCCTCTTGAGTAGAATGGCTGGGGGAGAAAATAAGACGGAATAAAACTTGTGGGTCAAGGTAAAGGCAGTTTAATGAAGCAGTAGCAAAGGTCACACGTGGAAGCAAAGGAAAACAAAAGACATAATTCTCTACTTCCCATCAGCAGGTGATGTGCAGCCACTTCCCGGGAAGCAGGGCTTCGATACGTGTAGCACTTGCTCTGGAAGACAAATGTCCTAAAACCTGAATGCTCTCCCTTCCTTCTCCTTTCTTTCTCTTAGCTTTTGTACCTGAGCAGGTGTCATATAGCATGGAATGTTCCTTTGGTCACTTTGGGTCAGCTGTCCTGGCCGTGTCCCCCTCCAAGATCTCGCCCACCCCCAGCCTACTGGCGAGGCGAGGGGCATGTTGGAGAGCCAGCCTTGATGCTGCCAGCCCTGC
>JAVJGJ010000001.1:68766061-68808423 GCA_035590215.1 Microhierax caerulescens
CAGTGGCCAGAACACTGGTGTGTTGTCACCACCTTTCCAGCTACCAACACCAGCACAGCACTGGGAGGGATGCTGTGGGGCTCAGCCGGGCCCAACACAGAGGGATGGAAAGCTGTGGTATTGGTGTCAAAACAAGTTTTCAATAGCAACTTATTTATCTTCAGAATGCATTTTGAATTTATTAGAGGTTTTCTGCTGTAAGTAGATAGCTGCTGGTTTATCAGGGTCAATATACATTTAGTTAGCAGTGCTGTTAGCCCCTATGGTCAGTGATGCTGTTGTTGGTTTTTAGAAACTTTAGGTTCCTTACCGAGTATATTCTCCACCTAATTTCCCATCTTGTTACTGTATCTGGGGGCCGTTACAAGCCAAGCATGTAAAATTGCATTATTAAATCAAAACTGTTGTTATGAGTATTGTTACAGATATCAGATATATTTACTTTGGTATTGCTTATATCTTGCTTCTTAATATATGCACTTAGGCAGAGGATCTCATGAAAAACATCAACCTGTAATCACTGTACCTAAATGCAGACAGTTTTCAAACGTACACATGGGTCTTCACTGGCTCACGTTGGACTGTGGGGCTCCTGGGGCTATGTTTGCTCGTATTTAAGCAGAAACGAATCATAAACAACATCAGGCAAATTCAGAGAGGTCTTCAACTGTGTCACTGTGTAACAAATATAATGCAGATGACCAGAGCAAAACTAAAACCCTGCTATACAAGCATATTTAAGAGCAGTAAACATGTCTTAGTGTTATTCCTCAGTATTCCTCAACAGTTGCAGTGAAAGATCAGGAAATAGAGGAAAAGACATTATTTACTGGTGATGCATAGCCAGTTCAGAAAGATGTCAGAAAAAGGTCAGAATAGATCCCAGATACTTTGCTTTCTTATCTGTTGTCCTAATAATCACTAATTGATGATATTAAAAGGGGACATGAAAAGCAGGTGTCATTTAAGAATCAGAAAGTTCATCAGATATTAAAAAGCCTATCAAAAATTTGAATATCTGCAGCCCCAGAAAGCCAAAGATGGTGTTGTCAGTGTTTGAGACAAGGCAGATATTCCCCGTTAGTTTAAAACTTTATATGGATCCTAAGAGCAGTAACCAATCCAATCCTGAACTGCTTTCTCAGGCAAAACTTCCACTGAAGTTTCTTTGTCTGAGTGAAGACCAGAGGATGTGACATCTTTTGTGATTAAGCTCAACATTAAAAGAACTCCTCCCCTAGTCTCTGACACTGACTTCAGAGTAGGTTCTAACAGATTTTCCTTTTAATAATTTGCCTGCCACAGCACGACAGCTTCTGTTGGATAATTCGTGGTATTCATGAAAGATTATAGCAGTGAATGGACTTCACTAAAGTGTTTTGAATCGTTGCTGGTTCAGAAAACAAACATCCTTTTTTCATTCAGTCCAGATCCAAACTGTCGGAGTAAACAGCGCTCTTTTTGTTGGAATGGACTTTCCATAAAGACACTCAACTAGCCAACAGAGCACCAAAACTGTAGGTCAGAAAAAATTCAATGTCAATGGTTTGTATTTTAAAAATATTACAAAAATAATCTGTGGTCAAAAAACCTGCGTTCAGCTGTAGCACAAGAACAATTTGCCAAACTATCAGCTGAAGCAGGAGGTTCCAGTTTTGCAGAGCTTTAGGGGCTCCTGGCAGAGAGGAAAGCTGCGTTATATACATGCTGACAAGTACACGATAAGCAAGCTTTCCACTTGGTGCAATCTTGTGGGTTTAATTACCCTCCAGTGCCTGTTTGTGATAGCCACTTGGGAAGTCGGTACTGAAGATAAAAGTTTAACTCAGATTCTGCTAATTATCAAGTAAGTGTGCATTTAGGCAGAAAAAATAAAAATAAGGTCTGGCTTTAAAGGGGTGAACACTACCACAGCAGTAAAACTCAGAAGAAACATCTCTGTTTAAAGCAATTTCCAAACCTATGATCAACAAAATTACACCCCCAAATTATCTCTTTGCAAAGTGAGTCAAAGCTGCTTAAGTGTTGAACAATACTGTCATTTGTGTAATAGACAACTAACAGAAAGCTTCTTGCTACCTGCTTTAATATACATAGATGTACTGGAGGGGATCTATAGTGTAGATTGAAAAATGTGATTTTCTATTGACAGAGCCTAATTTCTGCTTCCTGTCATGCGGGATTGAGGCAGATTCTGTAGCAATTTGATAATTTTTTGGTTTTGTTTTTTGTTTTGTTCCAATGATGCAGTCATATGAGGAGATGCTACCCATCTGGTAGTTATGATTTCCTGCTTTTGGATATGAAGTATTTGGTCTTGTTACACAAGGAAAAACCAATCTTTGTGATATGGTAATACCGTAGAGTTTTGCCCTTGAGGGTGACATTCTATTCACATTAATAATACATAACTGTTTTCTCTCTGCCTTCCAAAAGCACTTCTGATGTTTATTTCACTTCACATTTCCAAGTTTTCACTGTCAATGTTTGAAAAGGCCTTTTATTCATACCCTGCTTTTAATACTTAGCACTCTGAATTTTTCAGTGTAATTACTCCCAAATTATTTATAATTCTCATATTTGAATTTATTTCCCATTTCATTGTATTTTTCTAGCAGTGTTACTGTAAAGGGCACAGTATAAAAGCGCATTGTTAACAGTTGTGACTTTATACATAATTAACAGCAGAGGACCACCTCTGTGGTCCATGACATAATGTAACTTTAAGCTGTTCTTTACTGATTTGCTGTCAGAGAGAGAATTCTTTGGGGACTGGACTCAAGCTGTTTGTTGTTTTGTTTTATGTTGTTTTTACACAACTCTTAATACAGTAGGGCCACATTCTCAGCAGGTCTTCCAGGCACTGTTGCAATAGAGGTACATAATAACAATAACTCTTTTTGACAATACGTTCTTCTTCCAGTTGACTATTGCTGTTATCAATTATTTTTTATCCAACTCTACTGTGTTAGCTTCCATCCCCCTCCCTTCTTCCATATTTATTTTGTCGTTTACAACCCTGCTAGGTCTTTTGTAAATTATTTCTCTGTTATTAAGGAGGTTCAGAATATGTCCCAGATCACTATAATATTCCATTATTTTCTTTGTTGATGTTAGCAAGTTGAAAGGCAAATGGATTATTAAATTATTAAATTTGATTATTAAACATAAAACATCCTTATCCACTATGATACCCAATGTGGTTGTGTTTTTAAATTGTCTTCTACTTCCTTGAAGACTTCTGATTAAAGGGATAGATAGAGACTTGCCTAGAATGTCATTTAGGCTGGTGGTTATGTGCCTGAGAGTAATATTATTTTTTTAATATGGAAGATGCTACATCAAATCCATGCCTGTGAAGTCTGTACCATGCAAGTTGTACAGGACAAAATTTTTCTTGGCATGGTCACAGAGCAGATTACTTATATCAGTCAGTAGGGTCAGTAGTGAGTCTTCATCATTTGCTATAAACACACTATGAAGGTATCGCCTGTGAAGACTCTGAAGTTGGGAAATGGTAGCAGCTGCAAGCACACTCCGGAGCATTGTCCCCAGCTGCTTGCTGTGTTCTTGTACTGTTCCCCTTCACGTGTCTAACCACGTTTTGAGAAAGGGTACAGAGCTCAATGGACTGCTGATGGGACCCCATATGGCTGCTGTTACATTCTACCAGCGTCATAAATTTCCCACATCTGCATATATGTGCAAAGGAGGGAGAGGAGGAGTTTAAGAAATATTATAGGCAAGTTTCCCAAGAGTATGCTTTTCTTCGCTTGCATTAATGTTCATCTGAAACAAAGAGATGAGAACAAGAAAGAAAATAGAAATGAGGATATAGATGCTCCCATAATGAAAGAAAAGTGGAACGCAGATCTTAATGAACTGCAAGAAGGAGAATTAGATTATATCTTTCCCAGGGTTCTGAAGAAGCTTATATTAAAACTTCAGTATAATACCAAGTATTTTTAGTATGTCTGTCTAGTCAGGTTGTCCCTCAAGAGTATTTCAGCTAATATGCCTATTTAAGGCAAGGCAGAAAGGAAACTTGGGATGATTATGAGCTTCATTGCAATATTATTAGGACTTTGGAACAAATATAAAAGGAAAGGATAATTTGAAGGCAAGTGGAGTATGGAATTATGTACAAAGTGAGTTTACTAAATGTAGATGACAGCCAGCTAACCTGATAATGTTGTTGTTTTTTTTTTTTTTAATTATAGTAACTGGTAATGCTACACACTTGGATCCCAATAATGATCTTCCTGAAGTCAAATACTGAAGTTATGTAGGCACCAGACTGAGTTGGGTCAGCCCCAGAGCTTGTTTGACAATGATCCTGTAGTTCTTCTTGTTTGTCATTAACAAAAATGAAGTCGTCAGGACAGTTTGCTCTTTTGCTGCTGTTGGTTTCATTGGCTTTCCAGTGTTATGCTAATAAAACCTTTTGTCAGCAGATGCAAATGAGACCTTGTTTAGCAACAGCAGAACTTTTTAACAAAACTTTTTTTTTTCCCCATGCAGAGTTACATTTTAAGTGCAGAATGGAAACTACATGAAGAAGGCAGATATAAATGTTCCTAATGCAAATCTTCAGGGCTGGTTTTGCTGACTTTTTACCCCTCGCTTTTAGGTCCAGCCAGGTATGTCCTATTAATGTAAGACTCTAACCTTCCACAGATTCTTAGAAAACTCAGATGGGGTCTGAGGAATTAAAGTCTGATATTGTAATTTGTCTAAGGTCAGTTGGAAAGAAAATGCAAATTAATCTAAACAAAATATAGGATCTTCCTGCACTAAAGATCCAAAGTTAATTGTGTAGGTCCTTATTAAATGCCCTGAGATAGGCTTGGAAGATTATTTTTCATGTTAACCAAAGAAAAGTTTCGCCCTTCGTATGAATAATGAAAACTATTTTATTATGTCCACAAAGGGAAAACATTACTGATATTTGAGACTGAAGTTCCGTTGAATGGGTGGAAATCATGGCTAGGTTTTGTTACAGCTGTGTAGCTGTCACAGGCTGCCAGGGATTCTCCACTAGACGGAGTGGTAAAAGCTTGTGATTTTAAGAAGAAAGTCTTATGTACTATTACCGCTTAATTATGAAGTTCTTAGTCACAACTCATTTATTACAATAAATATGTTTACCAACATTGGTTCAATATAGTATGTAGAGAAGTGGCCTCTTCAATAAATGGAGGCATGGTAAAAAGAGCAATAATTCTACTTAAAGGTCAGAAACTGAGCTCATGAGGAGAAACATATAAAATGAAGAGCTGCACTGCAGTCACTCCTGCTTCCTTCTCTTCATCCAGGCAGAAAAAAACCCCACAAACAGCCATTGTATCTCCCTTTCATTTGATTATCTTTGTAAGTGCTACACACTGAAAGCACTGGGTGAATAACCAGAGTCATAGTAATGTATTTGTGTTCACAGAGTACGAAATTAAAAGGTAGGATGCTCAAAAGAGAATAGCAGAGAAGCTGAAAAACGGGAAGGATTGCCACTAATCGTGGTTGCATGCACTGACATAGTGGCATATCCTAGCACAAGTCAGGACATAGACTGGAAAAGGTGATGCTAAACAGTGCATATGATCTGCAGCCCACTAACCTTTTCTGGTTTATGTTGGAAAATCTGCTCACTCTGGAGACTAAAAATTAATCTAGAAAATAGGAATGTCTTTGTTAAACCCCAGACAATTTATTATTCCTTAATTAGGATGTTCTTTAGTTGGTACATCTTTAATCAGAAATGAGTCCTCTGTTCCTATTTCCTTTGCTCTTTTGATGTCAGAAATCAAGCCTTTTAGGGGAAAAAATAAAATTGAAAAGCAAATCCTGTAGTAGGAGCCTTTTGTGTTCCTTAAGATTCTTATGTTTTAAGTACCTATAGGAAATAATTTTCATTAGATGAAGAATAAAAGAAGCAAATGTTATTCTGCATGCCCATTTTTGGCATTTGATGATAAGCAGCCAGAAAGTCAATGTGACCCATATATCTAAACAATATGCTGCTGGGCATATTTTCTCTAATGCACTGTAAACTAGATCGTGCATTGCAGAGGTAGCATATGCATTTATTCTCTCATATTTGCCTTTGTAGAAATTATAAAAGAATATTTCACAGATTAATGTAATTGTTTTTTCTTCTTTATTAGTCTTTTGGATGGAGGGCAGAGGTAATGTGATTGTTCCCCTTCCTTACAACTGTTGTCAGCAAGATGAATGAGAAATGATCATTGTGGATTATTATCTTGTTTCATATCCTAGACCACCTGTGAAAAGAGAAGCAGATTGTGACTAGCAGAAGGGATGTATAAGTGTGGCAGTGTCTGTGGTGTCACACAATAAATGAGTTTTCCTCAGTCATTATCTCAGTCATGATTGTTTCTCAGGAAGATCTCACTTCTTAAAAGAGTTTGCTGATAACTGCTTGCAGAAAGTTTGAACCTTCAAACTACAGGAGAATGTGAGGGAATTTCTAGGTGGGTTGCTTGACAGAAACATCTTTTGTTTCATCTTGGTAGCTGTTCCCTTGTTATCCACCTGTGTTCAACAGTTGTAGTGCAGGTAGTGAGGCAACCCTAACCTTGTCTGATGCTGTGATCCATGCCTTAGTACTAAAGGTAACCGTACTCACCTAAAAATCACCTTTGATTTGAGACAGGAAAATACTGGGTTTTGAGTATTCTAATTGTTCATTTTTTAATGTGATAGCGAGAACCATAAAGCAATTGCGGAGCTGGAGACACAACGAAAAGCTGCCTGTTTTTCTGCACCCTGTGTGCTGCTAAGCTGAAGGTTTCTTTTATTCATTATCCAGGTGTTATAGCAGAAATATGCTTGATATACCTAAGTAACCTTTTTTCTGTTTCACAAATGTGCATGAAACACCTGTTTGCAGGAACAGTGGCTGTTTTTTTCTCAAATGTGACAAATGACATTGCACACTGTATTGTTTTAGGGGGCCAAAAATTGGCCAGAAGTCTTGATTCATCTCTGGTGTGTTCTGTTTTGGACTAGGAAGGAAAAATGCTGCTTTCAGTTTTACTTACGCTTTTACAAACAATTTTGAAAAACATAGATAAAACACCCATACCAAGGAGGATGAGGTGCACCCTTGTGCTTTGTTGCATGCAGAGATGAGATCCTGTCTTGTCTCCTACTCATATTCCTTTCTGTATGCGACTGAAAAGCATGACACTCACTTGTGTAACAGCACAGCTCTGAGAAGTTGGTTTTCATTAATTGCCTTGACTCCTGATTGTTGGCCCCCATTTTGTAGGTATGGCCTGCATGTCCTGTTCCCAAATGCATTACTTTATATTTCACAGAACTGAAATAAATATCATCTGAAAGGATGCAGGTTACTAGTAAATTCAGATCAGTTTGTCTTAAAAACCTGTCTTCCTTGTAATTGCTGTATTTTACTATATCTACCGTCATCATTAAGGACTTCTGGAGTATAAACAATGCTCATTTAAGTGAGACTTAATACTATAGAACTCACAAGAAAAAATGCCACTCGATGCTTTTATTTTTTTTTAATACTGACACTAACACTTTGGCTTTAAGCTATCTAAGATACATTTCACTAGTTCATGATTTAAGCTGAATGAGATGTGGAATTAAGTGAGAGATCTTGTAAAAAAGTCTGTATCTGTTACATATGTGCTGTTACTTTTTCTGTAATAACCCTTGAGAAGGAAGTCAAGTGTCTTTGATAACTTTGATAACTGTCTTTTGCTTTCTAAAACAGTATCAACTGGCATTTATTGCCTTCATAAGTTATTAGTTCAGTTGCTGTCAACTGTACATGTGTCTAAAAACAGTCTGCAAAGATAAACTAAGAGGGAAAAAGCACGTTTCCAGAGCGCTATCTACTAAATCACTACCCAGGAGCCTGAGATCCATTGCAAAATACATTTGGACCTGGAAATTAGAAAAGGCAGAGGACTACTGTTTAGCTTTATATTAAGTTAATTCCACATAAGTTTTTTCTTGATTATACCGTGGAGTGCTGTCAAGCTATCTGGCCTACGGATACCTTGTTGTGTTCTGTACACTACCTAGTGAATTAAATCTTTCAGGATATTTTTGGCAAATATCAAGATTTCAATATTAATTAAAAAATTGCACAATTTTATCATCTATTGGAGGACTCATCAGAAATATTTTGTCTTTTTAATTCTAAATCGTTGCTTCATGCTATCCTTGCTTTGTGAAGTACTGGATAATAAAAAGTCAACAGGCTAAATTGTTTATAATTTCATTACATCTGTCTTTTAAATACTTTATTATTTTCTTTTGTTCTTCACCTATGCCAAAAAATATCTTTTGCAGTTTAAGATTATAACTTTGCTTCCGAAAACCCCAGTTATGATATATCGGTTCAATAGTTTCACATGCAATACTCTTTTGATAGATTATTGTCAACTGTAGTTGCCTTCAGTTTGCATAAGCATAGTTTTTGAATCTCGTTTGAAGACATTTGGTTTTCCTTTCTTGCTTCTAATTTCTTGTTTTGATATTTTATGACTTTGTAAGTAGTGGAAACTGTTGGGAAATATTAGTAGATATTGTCAATACATATTATTTTGATTCTCTGCATGTTAAATTGCTTGTTCTTTTTTTTCCTAAATAAGTATTTCTCATTTTTTTGTTAGGTTGAAACGCTAAAATATGAACACAAGTTTTGACTGAGGACTCAAAAAAGTATGATCCAGCTGGATAGTAAGTTTTCAGCTTCTCAGAAATGTGCGATTTTTTAATTTTTTTTTTTCATATTCACTAAAACCATCACCCTTGGCAATTTTGCCCAAGATGACAGCAAAGATAAGTCCAGGTACTAGTAGATTTGATTTGTTTTCACTTTTTCCCTTGCCAGGTCTTTCTCTGTTCCTTATCATTTCATTGTACTGTTTTCTTCCTCTGTTTCTGCCCTTACACTACCAGAAAACCAGTCTTTTGAATCCACGCTCTAGGTTGTGCGCTTTCCAATCTCTTTTGTGTCCGTACTCGGTCTCTTGCTTGTTGAGGGTTGGACTGGTGGAAGCTGCTTAAAATGGAACGTTCTTAGGTTAAAGGCAATGTGGCAGATGTGATGTGCAGCCCAGGAAGAAGGGCTTAATGTGGCAACAGAGGATATAACTGTACGAGAGAGAGGGAGATGAGGCAAGATAAGACAGACAAGGCAGCTTGCCTTCTCCAGGTGTGCCTTCGTTAGGTCTGCCTAGAATTCTGTTTGGCATAAATCTTTGAGATTTTGGAACCTATGTTTATTCAGCATTGGGAAAAAGAGATGTGGATAAAAAACCTCAACAACTATAAAGTGACATGCTAGAGAAGAGATAAATAGGCTTCTGCAATGGGAGGGATGGTGTGCTTTGCCTTGTCTGATACCTTACTCAGTTTGGACTTCCCAAAGGTTGGTTTACAGTTTTTAGCTACAATGTTGGCTTAATACAATTGATGTTTATTTGCACAAAAAAGAGGGGCTCTACCAGGTGAGATGAACTCCATAATGTAGGTCCCTAATTTAAATCAAAGGCAAAGAGGTGCCAGGAGGCATTTTCTGAGCAGTAAAACAGCAATTTAACAATGAACGGTAGGAAAAAAGATAATCTGCTGTTCCGGCATTTTTTTTGTTGCCTGGTATTTAGTCTGTTTGTAGTAGGTGTGTTAGTAGCTGTAGCACTGTGACTGTTCTTAGTTCACACCCCAAATGAAACTATTAAAGAAACACTGATTTTGTTGTAGTTGCTCTGAATGTTGTGGTTTTATTATTGGAATATAATGGTTAAACAGGGCATAGCATTCTTTGTTGCCATCTGTTTTTTTAAATGTTTGATCAGGATAATATATGTATATAAATAAAAAAAGTAGTATTCCTGTTAATTAAACACTAAAAGAAATTAAATGCCAAAAATTGTTTTCCTTTATTGCTTTCTGCTGTGATTGTGCTATGTCTCTTAGAACACAGAGGGACAGATTTGTTGTTTCTGTATCATTATACTGCAGAGAAATAGCTGATTATGTAGCCATCATGCAGTCTTTGATAGGTTGTTGCAATCCAATCATGAAAAAAATCATTGCATTCATCCTCATGAAAAAAACCTCACTTAGAAATTTGGATGGAAGGATCGCACCTTGAAAAGAACCGTCATGGTATCTCAGTTTAACTGCAGTTTCACTGTCTTGTCTTACTGGTTTTACTCTGGAGGGGCTCAATGCTTTTGATTTTCCAAAGTGATTAGTGATTTTGAATGCTTTGCTAAGAGTTGACAAGTTTCCAATGTGAGACACGTAGAGGAATTTCCTTCTTATTTTCAGACAATCAAGTCCATGTCTTGTCTTTTACAGACTGCTCACACACTGAAGAACTCAAAATCTGAAACAGTTTTTCATTTTTTCCTGCATTTTGTGAAAGGAAAATATATTCCTTAGATTTTTTTTTTTAATTTTTTTTTTGTAATTTAAGTACCTGTTGTGAAAAAACGCTATTGATGCTAATAAATGTTTTTCCCAGAAAAGGGGGAGAGGGACAAATTTTTTGGTAAAGGAGAATTAGTATGAACCACAACCTGCTGAAACAAACAAGAATGGATTCCTGCATCTGTCTCTGGCAATGACTTTGGCTGTGAAATTTATTTTTATTTCTCAACTTTTTGTCAGGTATGTCTTAGAAACGATTAATAAGTCACTGTTATTTGCTCCTGCTCAGTTTCTAACTAGTCGAGCAGGACACTGCACATTGCATTCAATGGAATGGGGAAAAAAGCTGAGTCGGAGTACTAGTGATTTTATGTTTTAAATTAGACACAGAACATACAGAATGCATAACTAATTCAAATGGGGCAGATTAATTTGTATCTATAAATATCCTTGAAAAACAGATATGTTCCCGGTTTTATTTGGATATTCTTCCAAAGCTTTTGTCTTGTGAATATGTGAAGGAACACATCTTCATTTCTTTGTGGAGCCTTAAGTTTTTTCATTATAAGAAACCTCATTTATATAGAATGAGGGAGTTGTTCTATATGTTAACCACAATAGAATTGGAAGGGGATCTATTCTTATTAAAACTGTCTCAGGCAAAACAATTTATTACAACCACAAAAGAACTATTGGTGCACCAGTTGTAAGGAATGAAACTTTAGAGACATCTCCTGGGTTTTTTCACCAGCCACAGAGTTCAGGAGGAGGCTAATGTAATGCTTTCATTTATTTTGGAGGACCAAGAGAAAATAAGGGTAAGCTTTATTTAATTATTTTTTTCATTGATCATATGAGAAGTAGAGAAAAAGCTATGCTAATCCTATAAATTGTTAAATTTTTCTTTCACAGGGAAAAGTGCAACCAGAAATTGTCTTTTTTTCAGGTGCTGTTAATGGATAGCTCTATGAAATAATGCAAATTTTTTTGCATTAATTTTTTTTTTGTCTGTTTAATTTTGCTTAAGAAGTAATGCAAGGTAGTAAGTTTGAAAAATGGTGTTTGTGAAATCTGCGTAAAGTTAGTGTGAGGTAATGATAATTGCATTATGTCCCTTTCGCAACAAGGTTCAGTCTCTTAATTGTTTATTTTTTATGGTCCAGTGAAGAGCTCCTAATTTTTTTTAGGTCTAAACCAGTCTCAGCTGCTTTCAGACCACTTTTACTGTACATGCAACACCTCAGGGTCAAACCAATCACTACCACAAACTTCAGTGAGAGTGAAATGTGTTTTTGTGTCTGCAGTTATGACATTCTTCCCCACAATCTGCTTCCACTTTCTTTAACAATAGCCTCCATGTCTGATCCAATAAGCTAACACACAAAAATATGTCAGCTTTTGAGCCATGAGTACTTTAAATGATAAAGAAATGTCTACCTCACTTCTTATAAAAGCTTTTTTTATTTTTTTAGAGTCTTTCAGAGCCTTTTGCATTTACTTACTGTAAAAAATATTCTCCAACTACAATTACTTTTATCATGTTGGTTGGAAATGGAAAGAGAGTAACAAACCCCAGACTGGTAACACTTTAAATTAGCAAGCAGTGAGCAATTAGAACAAGATCACAAGAAAAAATGAGAAGTCTGTAGCTCAAACTATTACAATTTTAATAAAAACATTTATTTAATGCTTGGTCAGTGTCAACTAGTGCTGCTGCTTTGAAGTCAACCGATCTAGACCATTTAACGTAATACCGGAATAGGAAATTACTGCTTTCTATATATGAAGTGTCATTTTTAAAAAAGTAAGCAAGCACTAACCCACCAAACACCACCCCTACTACCTCCCCCTACCCTCATCCCAAAGGAGCTTCCTCCCATCCCTCTTTAAATTGCTGTTTCACTTCTGAAGTGTTCCTTCAGGCCTAGGCCCGCCGGCCTGCACTGTGAGGACAAGCTTACGGGTGGTCTCTGACCCAAGCACATGTGCATGGCTCCCAGTCTCACCAGCAGGGAACAGGGCAAACTACTGCCTCTGTTGGTTCCAGGTGCACCTTGCTCCCACATGCAGGAGAGAAGTTGGTGGGATGTCAATTTTAGTGCTTTTGGGTGGGGACCAGCCTACTGTGCTTTAAGCCAACATGCTTCAGTGTGGATGAGTTTCCTAAGTAGCTGAAACCCTTTTTTCTACCCCTGGCTTTACCCATAAAAGCCAAGATGAAAGTGTGGTGTTTAGTAGGTGAAAGACAACATGATCTGTTTAGTGAGTTCCTTAATAGCTGTACTCCCTTCTGGGGTCTTGTTCTGGTTTTGGGACAAGAGTAACCTGATGGCTGTTCAGCTGTGCTTTCCCCAGGCCAGATCGGGCTTCCCTGTGACCTGTGTCCTACCTACTCATCACATTTTGCTTTGTGTTTACATGAGTAACATTCCTTGCTGAAGCTGTGTAGCATCATGCCCCGCACGTCAACCAGAACGTTGTTCTCAGTGTGGGGAAAATAGTGGAAAATGAAAAGATTGTTGTTGGATTTTCTTGGATTTAATGTTTATAGCTGAAGGTGAATGGTACGTTACTACTAGGCTAGGCTGTGTTTCCATAAAACTGCTGTTTGCAGTGTGATATAAGCTCTTGGGACAGACAGGGAGTTAAAAGGTAAGGCTGCCCATCCTCCTTCTGTCCCCTAGGTGCAGCGTGTTAGAGAGAAAAATGCACATCAGGGGAAGATTTCTGACCATGAACACAGGGAAGAGTATTTCAGTGTAACCAGAATTCATCAAATCTGACAAATCTGTGTAGACCTGTAGGACTAAAGTGAGTGCAGCTGTGTTCTCTGCATTGCAGTTTGTTGTATTTCATGGGTAGCCATAACTATAGGTTACAAAGCTTGTTTAATTTCTATTGGCAACACTGAGTGTCTAAGAGATAATAGTGTAGTGGTGATGTGTGAATCTCAAAATAGTCAGAGGTTTGTTCTACTTTGGATAGCAGTAAAATGTGAAGATGCTGATCTGAGCCTATTGGATCTCTCAAAATGGGCTGGGGACCCCAGTGCAGAAGTATCCTAAATTTTTTGGCCACTGTGAGAATTAATTTTGAACTGGATGGAGCAGTGCCCAAGGCAGCTGAAATCAAATGGTAGCAATCAGCAGCAGAGACAGCCAGAGAGAAACGCAAAAGCTACACAAGTAATGTAGCCAGTTTCATTTCAATTTAACTCTGGCATGTTCTTTCTTATTGGCTTGGAAATCTCTTGGCATGTAGATCAAGATATCCAAGCAGTTTGAGCAGAGATTCACTCTTAATCTCTTGGAAAATGCTTTATGCCTGCAGTTAAGGAAGTTCAGCAGAAACCTGCATCTTCAAACTGAGAGTCCAGTGTCAAATTCTAGTCTGTTCCCATCCATACTAGTTCCACCAGAGCAAGTCTGTCTCCAGATGTCATGCTCCCTTCAATAGCTGAAGGCACCAAAGGAGAATAATCTGCTGTCTAGTGTGGAAATCCGATGCTGGGGTAGGGAGTTGTGTTGTCTGTATAGCAAAGAGAGTTGGCGTAAACTGTTTGAGATGGAGCAGTGAAGTTACAAGATCAGAGATAAGGAGCTTAACTACAAATTTCCAGATTTTCTGACATTTAAGGGATGTGTATTTTAAAGAACAGTGTATCCCCTGCCTTAATTTTGTTTTACCTAAACATTTTTATTAAGAAGTGCCTTTATCTTTACAAAAATAGCAAAAATGACTGAATTATTTGCACTTCCAGATGTAGTGAGATCTTCATTGCATCAGAAGTTCACCTGAGACTGATAGCTCTCCAGAAGGCTGTCAAGAGTGATGGTGTCCCATGAGGTACTAAGTATAGTTCTCAGGTGCTTACAGATTTGTAACCAACATGAGCAAAAAAAGTATTGGAGGCCTTACAGAAGTCTGTCAGCTTTGCTGGCACGACCTATGGAGCCTGCAACTTCTGCATGTTCATGCCTAACTAATGAGGCTTTTAACTTTTTGACAAAACCTAGGCTTAAAAACAGATTACAGATCATCAGAACCCAAGGTCCCTAAAGCAACTGCCCACTGAAGAAACCCTTTTTGATTCTATGATACTGAAGGAAATCTGTATTATTTAGACATGATAGTTTCTGTATAATGAAAATTAAGACCAGGACTCCATTATAAATCTGATTTGTTAATATTTATTCCTGTATAACTTTTGTTGGCAAAATTCCTTGGCCTAAAAATTCTGCTGTTAATCCCTGGCTGAACTAGATTTATTTTTAAGTGTCAAGTAAATTGATCAACCCTTTCTTGTTTTTATTACAGAACTTTAAAAATTGCCAGATGCTGCTGGTGAGTGGTGGTTTATGAGGGCTCTTGTCAGTAGCCTGAAGCAGGGTAGGAATACAAGGGCAAGGAGGTTATTTTTGAAATGTACAATGTGGTATTTTGTGTAGCACTTTTATTTTAAGACAGGCAATGGACCGTGAGGGCATTTTAAGTTTTCACCTTTTTCCCCTGATGGTTTTGGTTGTTGTGTTTAGAGGATTTTTTTTTTTTTTTTTTTTTTGACAAAATGACCGATGATTGAAACTTGTCACAAGTCCTATTCAGCATACAGATCATGTGACACTGGAAGAAGGAAACAGGCTTATAGGGCAGCTGTATTACTTCTGGGTGTCTATAATTTAAAAAAACATTCTCCCTATCAGACCTTCCTAGCTGGCAGAGGCACTGGAGTTGTTGGCAGTAGTGGCTGGTGCTCACTGGGAGAAGAGAGTCTGTGTCTATGGGTTGAGACCCTCCTGATCACACCCACCGTTCAGAGAATACTGAACATGGCAACTGCCCTGCCAGCTTATAAGAAAACTATAGAACTTTGGCTAATTACTTAGGCTTCATGCAATAAATCTGGATTTGGCCACTTGAACCATCTGTGATTCTTGGGGGAAGAAAAATAATCTGTGTCAGGTTTACAAGCTAAGCTGCTGGTTATATGCTGTAATTTACTTGCATAATGAAAAGTTAACAGATCACTTGTCTGAAGTTAGGCTCCTAAATATGCAAACAAAAGTATTTTTTCAGATGCTGAATATTCTAATTGTTCCCATGATTTAAGTGATGCAGGAGTTGACCTGCAGCTCCGTGGACCCACACACTACTGTTTTTGTAAGCAAGCATGTCCATGAAGATAAAATGTAGACAGGTAAAACACAAATTTGAACAATTTGCATAAGGCATGGCAAAGACTAAATTTTGTCAGTCATGTCAGGGAAGCTCTTGACCCCTGTGCCAGTAATTTTGTGTATATCCAAGTTACTCTTTTTGTTGGAAATAGACCTTTCTGCCCACAGAGGGGCGATTTGCATAGGAAGTTTTGAATCTGAATAAGGGATGGGGGTGGAAAGAAGACAAAGAGTATGATTTTCAAACAGCGCACACACCCCACACCACCCCCAACTCCAAACTTCCAGATTTTTCAGTGTTTCATAATTAGAAAATGGTTTGATTATTTTGTGATAAATTTCCCTCTCTGGCTATGATCTAGAGAGGAGATATTTTAAATTGAAAGATGCCTTTCCTTCCCTCTGTTACAGGAATTCAATATCAGGATTATGGTTTCAAGGAACGCTTACCTTTTGACTATGGAATTATTGGCAGGGCCTCATTATAGTGTGTTGGAAAGGGATTTACTAGCTGTTACATTCAGAAAATTTTCTGGTCCCTCCACTTTAGGGGACAAAGTCAGGTTGCTCAGGAAATCTGATGGACTGCAGTGCAGAAGCTGGTGGGGAAAGTCCTGACCCAGTTGTTCTGGCACACGCACGATGCAAACAAGACATTCTAAGAAGTGATAAATTTGGCAGTGTTCATGTGGCTAGTTTCAGTGAAGACAACCAGATAGCAGCAAGCCTGAGCTACTCTGTTTAGTCATGATGAATCTCAAATAAGAATCTTCTCGTTCCATTAACTGAAATGCATTTTTTTAAAAAAAAGTTATATATATGCACACTTTAGCAATGGAAATCCAGCATCTACATTTCTGCTACTTAATCAGTTTATATATTTGAGTGATATTACATATAGAAAAATTCATCCGTGTTATGTTGAAAAGGGGGAAATTGTTCCTTACCTCATTCTATGTGGTGTAAACTGGCAGAGTTTAATGAAGGCAGGGGAGTTATTCGAGGGATTAAATTTGGCTCTGCATATGGAAAAACAGAGATAATCTGTAACATGAATTTCAAAGCTATGCTTGAGAAGATCATTAACATGCAGCTCCATGAACAAGAATTTTTGTTTCCAAGTGGCTGGTTTTACACCCACTAGCTGTTCATGATGTTTGTCCGCTCACCTGTCTGCTTCTGTTCAGAGAGGGCACAAAATTGCTGCTGAAGCTTTGTTGGTTACTTCCAGAAAACTGGTCTGTATTTCTCAAAATATGAGACAAACTATGCCACCCTTGGGGGAAGCTAAATTGTTTGTGAAAAATTGTGAAAGTGAAAAATACCGTATCTTGCTTAAAAACAGTGCTGGTAGTATTTTCTTTCTCTTCACAGCTACCTGCACTACACAGTTGTGACATTGATTTGTCTTTATTGAAATGTGGCTGTGCGCCTATATACTGTACATCCAAATTAAATCTTGATTTAAAGCTGGATATCATAAGCCTTTCTTTTTGTCTAGGGTTTGATGTTATTAACTTTGCCTGGAAATACGGTTTGAAAGGGAGGACAAAATCTCTGTCTCAGGTCAGACACCAGAATCATCTCTGGACTGCAGACTGACACCTTATTTCTTTAAGTTCCAACAACTATGTAACAATTTCAAATAAAAGCTTAATTCAAATTCAGGTCACTAGAAATAAACAGCAATCATATTAGTAAAAATGTACTATTTAGCTATTACGTAAAAAAAAAAATAAAAAATATATATATTTAAGACCAGGTTTTGATTTTTTAGTTGCACCTATTTGGTAGCAAACTTGGGAAATATTTGTTTGTCTTTTCACACAGCCATTATGTGGAATTGCAACTTACCACACTTTGGTCTAATTGCTTTAAAAAATATCTGGTTGCTTGAGGCAAAGAAGATCTTGAACCATACAGATTTAAATGTTTAAGAAAATCAGTGACATTATTAATTTATAAATCCCTAGTTAGCAAGCTGGAGAAACATTGTTTATTTTACCATATACAGCTGAATGTATAGATGGCTATGTGATTTCTTCTGAAGTGCAATCCTCAGCTGAGTGTTAGGATTTTGTGTTTATCGTGGTCAGCATATTCCAGAACAAGTTCAGTTGGTTCACAAATTAACTATAGTAGTAATAGTAGTAGTTCAGGCATCCTTTCAAGGGGTTATATTCTTATTATATGTTCAGTAATATTTTGAAATCATGTACTGTTCAAACCTATGTATGTTCAAGGCCAGCACTGTAAAGTTCTGCTTTTATTATATCTTGCCTTCACTAAAATTTCACTAAGATAGACAATAATTTGATAGAAATATATCAGATGTGATATCAATCATATCCATGAAGCATGATGTAAATTCTTGCATTTGTCTTGAGAAAGGCAGTGGGTGCATAGTTCTCAGCATATACAGCATACATATACACCTTTGCATATACGTATACACCTTATGAAAATATTTGTTAGCAGCTGTTGAATGAGAATGTGCTGGGTGCAAATAATAGCCTTTATGGGTAGAACTAAACTTTGGATTTGACGACATTTCTAAGTATTGACTGCTAAATTGTTGACTAAATTTACTGCAAGTTTTCTCTGAAGAATTTTATGGATAAGAACAGGCAATTAAATATAAGTTGTTACTATCAAAAATCACTGGCCAAAATTGTGTTAGTTTGAGATGCTCATGTGAGTATGCAAACAGGATGAACAGGTAGGCATCTACTGAAAACAAGAGATAAAACTGGAGCATGTACAGTTATATACTCTCTTCGTATGTTATTTTTAGGAGAGGAATATGCCCGGTGGTAGCTTTTGAAGGCAAAACAAAACACTGATACTATGGAGGATGTTTGTCCAGTACACAGATCTGTGACCAGAAGGGAAAGGTAAGATTTGCCACAAGCAGCTGTCTTAACTGAATTATAACATGGTTTTGTTCAAAATTCCATAAATCTTCATTGTATTCATGGGCAATTGTATTTTGGCTTGCACGAACCTGCAGCCTTCGTGTACCTGAGGTTAGGGAACTGGGATTTCTGTCCCATGTTGTTCCTGGCCATTGCCACCCACAGTGCGCTGCTGCATAAATAAAGTCCAAAGTGGAATCCCCTAAAGTTTTGGTGATTCCATTTAATAAATCATGTACAAAGGAAAAAAATATTCCCTTAAGCCAAAGGGAAGTGATAGAGTGGAGTACGTGGGTTCATCTGGTCAGAGTCATGTAAAAATGTGTTTACTCTTCATTTTACATACCCTCTTATGTCTTGATATGACATCATTCCCTATAAAGCTAAGAATACTGCACACATAACCATGAGTTTGTATGAGATGCAGTGAACACCCCATGAGAGAGGGAACAAGACATAATTTAAAGTTGGAACCTGGAGTGATTTATGAAGGTCATTGTCTTACTGATTCAGATACTTTCCATATGTTGTCGTAGAAACCCCTTTATGTATTGTATGTGTAAAACATGTGTAGCAAATTAGTTTCTATACAACTTTCCTCCTCTAAAATGTTTTTGTTTTAAAATGTTGATGTGATTTTTATCTCCTATCTGTGATATCTCACTGTATTTTTATTGAAAGAACACTTCAAGTGAAAGATTTTGAGGTGACTTTGCTGAAGTTTGGTGTGGTTGACAATAAACCTGGAAGTGCTTTGATGCTAAAACATCCTGTTGCACTGGATTTATGGCTTGACTTCTGTATCACGTGTAGCAGATACAGAGTATGCCCTGTATGATGCTTAAAGCCCTGAAGGTGCTGACCTAGTATGGGAGAACAGAAGAATTTTTTGCTTACCAGCTGTAGCACATTATAATTTTATCTCATTTTATTTTAGAAATTATTGGAAGATTGAACTAATTACATTAAAATTATGTGATGGGAACATGATTACTAAAAATAGATTACTGTTTGAGGTATTTAAAGACTCCATTTAATTTACTAAAATATATAGAATACTTTTATTGCAGGGAGACTTTGTTTCACTGGTTGCTTAATAAGTGAACAAACATTTATTAATCAAATAAATCAACACCACCCATGGTAATTTGCCCTAGAAGTACCTGGCGAGGAGAGATGGATGAACAAAGCATGAGGAAAAAATTATCTGGTCTGTGCTGTGCCTTTCTGCTTGCAATTTTCTAGAATTTATTCCTTATTCAGCATTAGTTGCCAAACAGTGTCTGCAGGGTAGTTTGGCTTGTAGCTTGTTCAGAAGCAATTTGTAGTGACTATTCAAAATATACTTCAAATTAAGATTATTGCTCATCAATATGGGGGTCAGTTTTTGTTCTTGATGAATGATCCCTTACTCAAAAAAGTCCATGGATCACAAACGAGGCTCCTAAGTGTTACTATGATGTAAATAATAGCATGAATCACAATGTACCTATAGCTTGATTTTAGACCCTCCATAATGATCTCCACAGACTTCAGTGGTATTCAGAACAAACTTTAAAATAAATGTGTCAGCACAGACATTTGGGACTGCCACTTCAAAATACATTAGGTACACTTTCTCTACTCTTTTATTAGAAATCCTTGTTTTAGTGGCTGTGTCTGCCGTTAAATTTTTTGCTAGCATATCCATGGAAAGTGAGTTCTAAAGAAGACAAAAATCCACCCGAAACCAATAAAAGACTCGAATATTATTAAGAAATTATGAACTATGTTTTCCTTTAATTGTAATCCAGGGACTATGTTTTTAGACTCTTTCTCCCACCTTCGTCTCTTAGAAAGTTTTAAACTGTGAAGTTGCACAAGATAGCATAACCCAAGCTTATGACTACCAACAGCTCGCTTTGCAAGTGTTTGGGGCATTTTCAGAAACATGAAACACCATCGGTGCTGAAAAACAGTAACGGTAATTCAGTTTCTTGATTAAATCAATCAAAAGTAAGCACGCAACTTGAGCAATGACTGCATTTCTTTGGTTTCTTTCTTTCCATGGTGTGCAGCCATGGAGCTGCTGAGTGTGCAGAAGGCTAGGCTGAGAGTGCTAGTGAGTGGCACAGTAGCAGGTCTTTGGACATCCTTTATCATATCCTGTGCACTCGGGACGTTCTAGTGCCTCATTGTTCTCCAGACTTCCATGCTGTGTGAGCTTGCTGCTGGGAGGGGAGAACAAATGTGGCTGTAAAGCTTTAACATCTGCTGTAACCATGAGTGGTTTGCTGGATGAGCTCTCCAGCAGGCAGGACAGCCAGTTCCTTGGGTCTCCTGTCAGTAGCCAGAGCCACTGCTGCTCACCTCCTGAGGGGTGTTAATGCATCTTTTTGGACTTGAGAGAAGTTAGTTGGCCAAATAGGTACTTTCCTCACAGCATAAAGGGAAGGACAAACAGCTCTTTCCAAGGGAAGTGTGTAAGCAGCTTCTACATGCATTTGATATAGGGTAAATTCGCTGGGCAGGTTTGTGTTATTCATTTTCATTTTTGTGTTTTCACAAAATGAAGTTTATCCACGGGCAGGGGACTGGAACAAGGTGTATGTGATTATTCCACTCTCGGAAGAACATTTAAGGTGAAAATGAGAAGTGTGTGGATAGAATGCTGGCTCTTTGAATGGCAATTGTTTTTTACATTATGGTCATCTCTTAATGTATTACCCTTGCCTACAGGGAAGCAGTAAATGAGTCAGTGTTTGTGCTTAGGCACTAGCCTGCTGACCATGGATTAAAGAATTACGATTATGTCGGTTGGCAAATTCAAAATGAGTCCACAGTTGCCTCTTCCACATTTTTCTGGGCGCTTAAAACAATTTATCATCAGCTGCTTTCTGGTGCTTGTAGAACCACTGGAAATCCCATCCCAGTCTACTGCTTATTCTCTCTAAAGTCAGTCAGTTTCCCTTTTTTGCACTCACTGGGTGATATGGCTAATTAGAGAAATGGGAACTTCCACATCAGCCCTGGGAGAGCCTCTTCCAAGCAGAGTCCTTCCTAGGCAAGGACTGTTCCTCTTCTTGTCACTAGTTTGGACTTGCCTTCTGCCTGATGCTTCTTTGCTTCAGCAGTTCTTTGCAACTCTTTGCAACTTTGTCATTGAGGCACGTGGGTATATATTTTTCCGATTCTGTAATAGGTCTTCTTCATCAGTCATCCAGGGTCTTAACAGAAATGAAAGTGCAAACCAAATGCACTCCAAGCATGGAATAATTCCAATTGTCTCAGCTGAAAAGATGAGTAATTTATTGAAGGTGCTCTGTTCACTCATGAGACTGGCAGCCCAGCCTGAGGCGTGACAGTCAGAGATTAATATTAGAGGGTTATTTCCCCCAGAAACACAGTTTTTGTATGTGGTGTACAGCAGAAGTTTGTTTCCAAGGACTGCAACGTGTGGAAGATACATATCTTTTCTTGGCTCCTGTGTCATCAATTGTTTACTAGAATTCAGTTTCAAAATCTCTGTGAGCTGCAACAGTACAAGGAAGGAAACAAACAGCTGGAGCTTCAGATCTAGAGCAGACTTTGTGGCACTGATACTTGGGAGGGGGTGGAAATCATTATTCTTTGAATACCTTTCCTTTGAGAGTTTGCTCCTAGAATGATAAAATAATTTAAATTGGACAGGACTGCAGAAGGTCATCTTTTCCAAACTCAATGCCCATATGGATATTTCTACATTCAGAAAGGGAAATTGCATTTCAGCTGGCAAATGCCCACTCATTTGCTTCCACAGCACGTGTTGTCCCTCATCAGCAGGAGGTGGCACTTGAACCCTTGAAATGCACCGATTATCCAGAGTGAATGTGGTTTTACATCACAGATTCTGCACAAATTGTGGAAGATGCCCTAGTAACATCAGCATCTTCTAATACAAGTGGTTTAGAAGTGGAGTGATAGCCCACAAAATGGGAGAGTTGAGGAATAAATAATAATAAGAAAGGAAATTTTGGAATCGGTGAAGTTAGGTTGGGTATGAGGATGTTTATTCATTTCCTTGGAATAGCTATGATCTGGGAAGGGGTGTGATTACTGTTCTTAGCATCCTGTTTTTACTAGGAAGCACTTTTCAGAATTGGGAACTGCATACCTAACAAATGCATTCAGATATAACAAAAATCTATACCAGTGTGAATGAAATCAGAACAAGGAAATAACCAGGTTATGGCTGAACAGAAACAGCCAGTGCTTTTTACACAAAAGCCAAAAGTATTAGCGGGTTAGTCTGATTTTTTGATGCTTTTTAATTTTTCAAGAAAGATGTTTCAGTTCTCCTGTGCCAAGCACAAAAGAATTTTGGTTAAGAACACACTGCTAACTTCTCAGTTTAATCTAGTAAAAGCATGACTTAATTTCACTCTATTTAACAGAAGACAAGGATTTTGGCAGTGATTTTGTACTACTCTAGTGACTAAAACAGTTAGGCAACTCTGATATTTAGGGCCAAGATGTATGATACGGAGCATTAATAATGCAGACCTGATAGTCCTCAGCTCTCCATGCAGTTAATGGAGAAAGTAGATGCAATTCCTCAGGCACAGGACACTGCACCATAAGTGCATATTTCAGAAGCATATTTTTGTACTTTTTTCTGAACTAGCAGCCACTGCCTCCCAGTGCTTGACAATCCATCCCATCTTTTTATACAGATGTTCTGGGTTTTTTCAGTATAGTATCTGTCTGGAAGGAGTAAATGTAGAGAAGCCCTAGAGAATGAAATTTGACATTTTCAATGAAAAAGCGTGAGGAGAAAGTAAGATCTATCTTTCTGGGTCTAAACCCAATAACTTGCAAGCAGAAGCAACGATGAAAACTGACAGGTTGGGATTTCAATTGGTATTAGATCATTAAGGGGCCATTAAAGGTCCCTCCTGTTGCTGTTCTGAGCATTTACCAAGCCCCTGTAATCCTGCTTCACCTCTGTGGCCTTGGAAACGAAGGAAACTGGGAAGCTTGTAAGTACCATGAAGTTACCAAAGATGTAATGACTCCTATGTCGTTAGCCATCATACAAGTGGGATTCCAGCTAGACCATAAGTAGTGAATGGAGGCAGAATTCTTCTTGCAAACTGAGATATAAAAAGGATGTTAGAAAGAATTATGCCTGACCATGTTTTGTGAGTGCCTGTGTGAGGGTGTGTTGTTTTGTGTTTCAGAGAGATTTTTACTTGTGGTTTAGCTGTGATTTCTGTCACTAGTGCTGGCTTCTAGTCCTGTAGTTAAGACACCAGAAAAGAGGAGAAATGTGTAGTAGAAACATGCTGAGTATTAAAAGAGCTTCTACTGATGGGTGGCAAAGCTGAATTCAGGCAAAACTCTTAACGGCTAGATTGCCTGTCTGCCAAAATCTTTCTTCTTTTCTCCTAGTATTGTGTCATTACTGTGCCATTAATGGCTGTTATACACTTGTCTTCATAAAGTCTGTGGTTTTTTTTTTTTCCAGAAAGATACCTATATGGTCAGTCACATTTACAGGATTTGATTTATTTGGCACTTCTAGTCTGTGTACTTTTAGACTGGAGACACAAAACTATATTTTTGTATCTAACTTTGAAATACTTGCCCCCCGTGTATTCTTTCATGACTTGGAAAGGGAAAAACCTGGTATCATGACGCTGGACACTCTGCTTGAAGAGACATGATCTGGAACCCAGTTTCTTGGCTGTGTTGTGGGCCAAATACATGTTAATGAACATGCCAGTCCATTGAAAACAAGTTATTCCTTGTCATTTTCCTTTTAGAGGAAAGAGAACAAATAAGATTTGCTTTCCCTTTTCTGTATTCTACAAAACACACTTAATACCGTTGTCTGGCTTTCCTTCATTGGTAAATATTGGGTTTGATTATCCCCTGCTTTCCATTCTGTATAGGTATTGCCCTTTGTCCTGAGAAGTTGCAGTATATTAACATGTCAGAAACAAGGGCATTTGAAATCTATTTGTCAAAAATATGTCATGGATGAATCATATCTATTAACTTTGCCCAAAGCTCCTGCTCAAAAAGGACTTCATCCAGAGCCATAATATTGAATTAATGATGTAAATATAATTACAGAATATACAAAACTCAAAATTAAGTTCAAACAAATAAATGATGTGGTATATGTACTATCACTGAAAGGATATGGAGTAAAAACCCCCAAATATCTGTGGCCATTGTTTGTCATCAGTGTACACTGCCAGCCAAGAATGGCTTTGGCATGCAGAATGTTATAAGTGTTAATAAATTCCGACGTAAATATAAAGCCCTACCAAGGAAAAAATAGTATGCTATGGTGTACAGTTGAAACTTTGAGCCTACCACAAATCCCAGAAGCACACATTCCCAAAACAAGTGCTTTCCAGCAAATACCAAACAAAAATAGCTTTTCAACAGAAGATGTCTCTGGAGCATAGAAAAATACCAGCCCTCTTAGGGCAGTCATGCAGGAGAAAGTTAGTAAATAGCCATCATAAACTTCAGCTTCTTCTGTGGACTCAGCCAATAACCATCATGCCTGGGTGGTGGCGAGAAGAACAAGATTATTTTCATTTTCTCTATGTGACAAATTCCTTCGTTCTCCAGATTAAATGAAATAAAGCCCTTCACTGCATCTGGTGTAATAAAGTTATTCTATTACCCCCTTCTAGTCCAGATGAGGCAATCAGAAATGAACACTTTTCCCTTGCAGCTGCTGCTTCTGCTTGTTTTGATCGAGATTGCTCCGTGTTCTTAGTGACTGTAAATCTGAAGGAGGAAGTGTTTTTAGGAGATGGAATAGACATGCATCACCCTCTTTTGTAAACATTCAAGACTTTTTGTGCTTCAGGGATTGCAAAAAAACCTCTGCATATTTCAAGATCTCAGATGTTGTTCTTTATTAAAGGGATTTTCCACTGCAAAATCTCTAAGCATATAATGGGTATTATTCAGCTCAAATGAATTCATAATTATGAGTTCAAACAAAGCAAAATCCAGGATTTTTTGAGAATCTTAGTAGATCTCACATTACTAGTCTGTTACTAGCCCAATCCAGAAGGGAATGAATAATGCTTAAACCACTAAGCCATCAGGGTTTTTAAGGAAATTGAAAGCATCCATCCTATCTAAGAAATCAATTCCACAGAAATTGTTCCATTGTCTAACAATCTGGGAAAGCAAGCCCATTAGCTTGTTGGGCTGTTTTTTAAGCTACCAGGGTTTTATCAAGACAGCTTCCTTTTCAACTATTATGATTGTTATTTCAATGTAAGTTGACCTAGAACATGCAGATAGGGTGTATTCAGGGCAATTCAGGGCAATTATGCAGCACATAGGCTGCATAATCTGAGATTAGTCCGTTCTTACTGCTCAATAACTGGTGGCCATGATCCTTTCTTCTTGCTACCTACTTCAGTAGCATCTCAAGCTGTTTATCTGCATCTCTGCCATCTCAGAACAAGAAGGACGCTGGGTACATGCTACAGCTGAATGGAGGCAGTCACAGTTTGGCATCAATCTGGAAAGAAGATGATGATGAGATTTAGACATCCATGAAGCCTCATGGATTCATGTTGGGTAGCTTGGATTTCAGAAAGTCCCAACTCTAGAAGGAAATTTTAGAGTATTTTGCTATATCTCTGGTTTATCAGAGAAGATATACTTCACCTGACCTACCCTTTTCAAGATCAACTGTTTTGTGTGAAGCATTTCAGGCTGAGCAGGAGATTTGCTCCAGGCAGAAAAGAGGCTCTTGCAGTGGCAGGAACCCAAGTAGCTACTCTATTCCTCTGTGATCTTCGAGGAAGAACTTTTCCTACACAGTCTTTCACAGTCCAAGTTGGGAAAAAGTGGTTTTATGTCATCAGACCTGGGGATGTCCCTGTTCCCAAGAATTCAATTGTTACACATTTCCTTTTGAGTCTGTAGGATCAGGTGTGCTTCACATCTTTGACATGTGCCCATCAGCTTTCTTGGCTATTACTGTTGCTAGAAATTTTTTTTCTGTGTATGACTTGGGATACCAACTCTACAACCAGTCTGTACAGATATTATTCTGTTACAGCCTACTAGGTTTTGAACAAACTAGGGTGATATGGAGGGGAGCTGAACACTTGTTAATGGGTCCTACTTCACCCCGTTTCACTGAAGAATAAATTATTATTATCCTATTATCTTTAACTCAGACAATGATATAGTGATATGTGAACAGAATATTTGAAAGGGACAATGTGGGTAAAGATTTTTATAAAAATGTACGGTAAGGAATGTAAGAAAAACTCAGGTATTTTGTACAAAAAAAAAACCATATGAAGTATCTGTGATTTGAAAGATTGATGTAGGTAGTCACCAGTTTTCTTTCCCTTGATTTTGTGCATCTCAGGCTGAGCTTCTCAGAAAGGAACTGGTGAAATATTTGAGGCTTCATAGCCAATCTTTTTTCTCAAAGTCATTCAAACACATGTAAATTCAGTTTTCTCTCTGTCCTCTCCCGGTAAGGTAATTGTCTCTAACTTAGTCAGGAGGCAGCTTTGAAATTCCTCCCATTAAAGACAGTCCCACTTCTTCAGAGGTGTGAGTACCACTCTGGCAAGCTCTGCATCTCTTTCTGGACGTGACTGGCCTGCATAACATTCTTCGTTTATGATTCTCCTTTTGCTTCTTTGACTTAGTGTGTTACATTTTAGTGTGTTTTCATCTAGATGCAATGTAACAATCAGACTCTTAGATGATGAAGGGTTTGGGAAGACTGGCACCTAGTATTTTTCCTGAAAAGACAGTAACAGGAAACAAGACTAGTGATTCCCTGTTCACCTCAGGGAATCAGGTTTACCCGATCCAGTGTCTTGTCTCTGGCATTATTCCATGTCCAGTGCTTCAGAAAAAGATGGACACCACCCCCACCACCCCCACCACCCCCCATATGAAATATCTAGCCAAATGTGTGTTTATATCCCTGTGTAACTTAGCATGGTGAAGCTACAAATTCACTGAAGGTCATAAAAGGAGAAGGCTGTGGAGTGGTCGCCAGGGATGGGAGCCTAGAGAGTCAGAAGGTAAGATAAATGCTTCTGGAGAAATTTGGGTTCTGAGAAGCCTCAAGCTAAAAAAGAAGACACAGGACTTGGTCTAATGCCTCTTAATGGAATGTCCTGACTGGCCTGCTGCAGTCTTTGTCACCTGGGAGGCAGCATTTATCATCTTTTAATAGAACTTTTTAAGAAGTTGAGTAAAATAATCAGTAATCTCATTAATAGGATCTTTGAAGTGTTATCTTCTGGCTAGTTTTCTTTTTGAACTTCAAGACACTGAAAGATTCTGGCTTTTCTGGAATTAATACTGAATCTCTGGCTGAGTTGACCCCAAACCAATCCTCTATTGTGATCTAAAGTGGGTGAGAGCCATACTCCTGTTACATCATTAAATCTATACCTGGAAGAATGTATAATGTAAGGAAATGAAGGCTCCTATGTTGTGTTGGAAATTGTTCTTCAACATTGATTGTCCTTCTTGCTTTGTCATTGACATCGGAAGCTCCGGCCTAGCAGCACTATAGTCCAAGGAGTAAGGCACAGCCTCAGAGTCCAGACTTAGAGTCCTGAGCGACCAAGTCACAATGTAAGCAAGGTGGGATTTCTGTACATCGCTTTCCTTACATGCACTGTTGCCAGGCATGCTTCATATCCATTGCTAGCAGGTTCTTCCTTTGTCAAGCCAGGCAGAATCAGTTTTCTTTCTGTTTTACAGTGAGAAAATTGATGCCATTGCAAAGGCCAGGGCTCTTCAGACTGGCAGCGGTTGGATTCAGATCTGAATTGCAGGTAGTTCTGCTGAGCTCTATGGAACAATGATTATAAAAAGGAATGTGAAGTAAGAGAAGAATCAAGATACTTCCATTTAGATCAGCCAATAAAAGTCTCCACTGAAGTCATTAAGTGCTTTATTTTTTTTGAAGCAGAATGGATGCTTATTCTCTTATCCCATTTTCTTCATCTTCATTTTGTAGACCATACAAAGTTCATTCAAGTTATATGGTAGCTACGGAGTAAACAAAAATTTCCATATTTTGTTGATTGTCTTCTAGGGGAGAAGTGTCTAGACTATAAAATTCTGATTATTTTTTCCAGCTACGACATTAAGCCTGCAATGTCAAAGACAAAAAAAGCCCCCAAACCTTCTTTTTATTTTGTTTTATATGTTGGTTTGATTTTTTTTTTATTGGAGAACTATAATGATAGAAGATAAAATCTGTGTATTTCAGATGGGAGCAGGCTTTCTAATTCTAAGGTCAAAAAAGCAGCTGACTCCCTTGTGGTTTTCAGGGTTAGAGATCTTAGGCTTCGGATTCAAACAACTGCAGAAAGTCTTTCATTCCTAATTTTACTCCTTTTTAAAATCCTGCATAATTTCACGTAAGTCTTGTGGATCTTGATGCCTGTATACTTAGATATACTATTACTAATTTTAATAGTAATATACTATTACTAATAAGATATTATATTACTAAGAGGAATAAACCAGCTTATTTCCTATGAAAGCTATCTTTTTGATCCATTTCTGCCTTATTTAACCTGTTGCAAACATTTTAGCTCAGAATAATGGAATTAAATGATTCATTTATTTTTGTTTTCTTTATCAAAAAGATAATGTGTAAGTTAAGGCAGAGTTAGAAACAAATGCACTTTAATATATGAATAATTTTTTTTTCTGTTCAGTATCACAAACTTAAATATAAGGAAAAGGCTGTACAAGAAGAGGCTAGAGTAGAAATAGTACATCAACATACTTAAATTACTTATGGTACCTTTCTGTTTTCTCATCCCTTCCTTTCAATCTAACGTCTATTAAAAAACTGTTACATGGGTATCTTTAAGAACACGCATTACTATCAATATATTCAATGTTACCTATATCATCCCTTTTTTAAGTTTCATGTCACAACTTATGTGCCTAAAGTAACATGTATACACATCAGATTTGCAGGAACACGGACCTTTATGACTAGCTTTGATCCACTGAACAGTCCAGTAGTTCCTGTAGAAAGTATATATTTGGTGGCAAAGCTAGGCAAATTACATATTTCATGTGTGCAGAAGGGGGAAAGCTGACCTAAAATGGTAATTGACAACAGTTTTCAGCATTTTTGGTCCATTTAAATAACTTAATCTTAGTGCAATTTTAAGCTATGACAACAATTTGTCTTAATATCTTTTCTCCCCTGCCTTGAAAATGGACTTGTGTACAAGAAGGTGCAACAAATAATAAATAGCTATATGTTTATGATTTTTATCATGTCACTGCAAAGCTGCATCCTACACATTTCCAGCTCGTTTACTGAAGGAATAACTAGCTTTAAAGCAAAATGATGTGCTAGTATTTCCTACTAGCACTTGCAAATAGCTTTAACTATCAACAATAGTATTTTCTTTTTTGAATTATAGTCCTGACATTTGAGGTGCGTATCAATACTTTTAAATTTTTGTATACAAAACCTCCAGCTAACTATTTCTAATTAGGCCTGTCCCAGATTCATGGTCAAAAAATGTATATATTCCGAAACTGGTGTATTGTATTCTATAAAAACCCACCCCCCTCCCAGGGAAGAGAACCTCTTAAGAATTGTTCAGCTAGGGATTTTGTTTTAACATCTCATCTATCTCATACTGTCAATTTGAAAATGTTGCTGTTAGTTTTTTACCCCTACAGTCTCAGCGTTAACCTCTAGTGATCAGACTAAAATGTTTCATAATGAATCCTGTGTCTAGAATGTCAAGGAGTTTCCCCCCTTTTCTTTGGTTAGGAATCATTTATACCTGTGCTTTTCAGGGAGCAAAGTTAAGGCTATACCGTCCTTTCTCCGCTGTTCCAGAAACTAGCAAATTTCTACTTGTCTCTACTCCAACATTGTTCAGGGTAAGATACTCTTAAAAACGTGTATAATGGCACAGTTTGGAAATTAATGAATAGTTTTGTGGATAGTTATATCATACAATGGAAATATTTAATCCATACTGAGCTTCCACTGGTGTTTGTTAGGGTCTTCTGTAGGGCAGAAGAGGAAAAACACCTGTTGAAAATGACAATGTAATTCCAAGAAAGAAAAGCTGATGTGAAGACTTGGGGCAGTCTAGGAACTAAGTTTATCTTGTTCAAAGCATTTACTAGATTTTAGGATTATTGTGACACTGTGTAAATTGTGACTAATAAATATGGTAAACTGGATATAAATGTATATTTGTTTTGTTGTATCTGATATGAATGCATGTAGTTATGGAGATGTGTGCAGATTATGGAAAGAAAGAATAATATAGCTGCCTTACCATATGATATGTAAATGTTGGACAGGGAAGGAATGAAGCAAAAATGTGTTGCATGGACTATACCGTAAGACTGATTCTACATATTGGAAGATCTTAGACATCTAGCTGAGGAAGTTTTACATTTGTTATTACACTTGCTGAAGCTTCGGTCCTAAAAAGTTCATGGCATGGCTGCCTTCTTTGGCTTGGCTGGGGCAGCACAAGCTAACTGCTGCATCTGTGGGAGGATTTTTGGGGTATTGGCAGTTACTGGGAACATTGCTGGGAAACACGATCCTGCACATGAGAACTACAAAAGTGTAGAGTAACCTGTGCAATACATGTATTTAGAAGAATAGATGTTAAAACGTGTATTTGAAAATGCCTTGTCAATACCTTAGTAGAGTTTAGATTTTACCCTGATTTTGCAGGTGAAAGAAGAGAAGTTTGGAGCAATTCAAATATAATTTCTTTTTTTGGTCAGAACATCTGAAGAGCAAAGGAAACAGGGAAGACTTGTCATCATTCTCCTTTTGCCAATTAGCTCACAGGGCAAGGAATGCTTTGAAGATATTTTCTCCTGCAAATGTGATGTAACCAGCAAGCTGAAGTAGGCTGACCAGACTACGAACAAACAGCTCTGAGAAACTGTTGAGGTTTCTAGAGCATAGGAGTGCTGTAATACCTCCCAGCAGGTAATACTGGGGGGATTACCCTCCTGCACTGACCTACTTAACCCTTCTGCTCAATCTTCTGCCACTGTTGGGAATGGCTCTTTCCCAGGACTTGCAGGTTTGGGTTCAGAAGATGGGGAAATACCCCAGTCTGAATATACAAAGAGAGTCTAAAATGTTTACAAGACAGCAATCACTGCCCAGCAGGGCACCTTTTGGGTAAGGCTGGATTAGTTTCAGCTGGAGAGGGGGAACCAGGTGTTCCCAATGTCCTTTCATGGCTTTCAGCTGCAGGCCACTGCAGCCAGCAGTGCGGTGTGGGAGGTTGAGCTGTGAGGAGAGGCTTTATGTGCATGCTTGGAGAGGTCTGTTGGTTTGGGGTTTTGGTTTTTCTTTTGGGTTTTTTTTTTGCCTTCCCTGTGGTTCCTGTGGGGTGGTAGAAGGGTGGCTGTTTCTCTTTGTATGATACAACTGAATTAAGAGGCTGTCCTTGAGACTTGCTGCAGCAGGACAGCACAAGAAGGGGTTCAAGTCTGGCCTAGGTCTGGGCTTTGCTATGTATTTCTGAAGTTCAGGTTCTGTAATCTTATATCTGTGTAAATTATTTGGGCTTTTCTAGTGTTTGGATGTAACACAGAGGGGAAGTTAGCCAGACGTTACATTTTATTTCCCTTCTAACCCCATGTTTTGTCATTTTTTAAGTGATTGACTGGAAGGAGATTAAAGAGGATGCATTAATATTTAACTGTGCTGCAACAAATAATTGATGTTTTTAAAGTTTTCTTTCATTCAGACTGGTCTGGAGCTCTCTAGCCTAGTTTATTTTTGATTATAGAAATTCATTTCAGTTAAATCATTCCTTTATCAGCAGGATCTGCCCACATTTGGTTAGACTAAATAGCTCTGGAAGCCACAGTGTTTTTTCCAATTGCTTTGAATCAAAGTTGCATTAAGAAAAAAACTTTTGCTGCAATTGGGCTGGATCTCGTTAATACAGAAAAAAATTATATTAAGGAGTCTTCAACGTGTAGCTGTGATGCTGTACTAGTCAACAGTTTCAGCTCAGTGAGAAAAGACTCCTGATTCTCTAGTTTTCCCACTTGTAGTTTTGTGCAT
Organism: Microhierax caerulescens; assembly: GCA_035590215.1. Classification (NCBI taxonomy): domain Eukaryota; kingdom Metazoa; phylum Chordata; class Aves; order Falconiformes; family Falconidae; genus Microhierax; species Microhierax caerulescens. The sequence continues at coordinate 68,798,680 of JAVJGJ010000001.1, forward strand.
GCCCACAATCTGGAAGCTTCTATCTACCCTTTCATTTTGTCACTCTCTTGACCAACAGTGTCTATTAGTTCTTTTATTGCTTTTCAATGTCTTATATTTTGGCAGGCAAAGCTAATGGGTCCAAAATGAGAAAAATCTCTTTCTTTGACAAACAGCCGTATTTATGTTGTCGATATGTCTGCTTTTACTGAATGGCTTCGAATTGCTACGCGAGACATAGAATCATTATGTTGGAAAAGAGGTTTAAGATCATCAGGTATAACCATTAACCCAGGACTGCCAAATCTAGCACTCAACCATGTCCCTAAACACCACATATATGCATTTTCTAAATACCTCCAAGAGCAGTGACTCAACCACCTCCCTGGGCAGCCTGTTCTAATGCTTCACCACCCTTCCTGCGTAGAAATTTTTCCTAACATCCAGTCTAAACCTCCCCTGGCACAGCTTGAGGCTGTTTCCTCTTGTCCTGTTGCTAGTTGTCTGGGAAAGGAGACCTACCCCACCTGCCTACAAGTGAGAAGGACCTCTGAGTGACACTAAAAATGTTTCTTAAATGTCCCCACAACACTACAGCCCTGTATACCACCCCATTAAGTGAAAAGTTGACAAAAACATTCTGTGGATTTATCGGGATGTTTTTTAACTCCAGGTCATGTTCTGAATCCCTTTGCTCCTGCCAGTAATTGCATTCATGTAATGTTATGGATTCACAGGACTGCATCTTAGCTCTTAAGAACAACAGCCAGATGTTGTAAGTCAGAGCAACCCCGTGGTGTATTCGTTAGCATATTTCCTTCTAAGGTGTTTTTCTAGTTTTTGGTTAATAAGTGTATTGTCTATGTTCTCACAAATCTCACTTGTTTTTTATGTATCAGATTAGTTCCCTTACTTAAATCCTGTGTGTCTCTTCTGCTGATGGTCCTAATTTTGGCACTGCAGAAATGCAGAAAAAATTTTTACCGCCTCATGGGACTGCAGATCATATAGTATATCTATTGAAATTATTCTTTCCCCTTATTTTGGAACACTGGTTCCAGCTTTAGCCAATTATTAAATTGGCTAAAATACTGAATTAATACACTGTACCAAGTCTTAAAATTTATTCCAGGTGAGAAAGAAATGACATTTAATGTGTTTGAGATTGTATCTGTAATGCATTAGTATATCAGTAGATTGAACTCAGGAACTCACCATTCGAAAATTGTTTATAAAGACTTCAAACTCACTTATCTTTATGGACTTCTCCTTCAGCATTAATAATCCTTGTTGTAGTGCTTGACCTCTGAGGTTGGTGCTCAGAGAGACTGAAACTCTAGATGGAAAGTATTCAGAATAACTTGCTTTTTAAAAACGTACTATATTGTATATTGCTAGGAACAGTCCTCTTATCTGTGATTACTCCTTTTAATGTAGATTTCAGGTTGGGAAAAGGAGCAGGAATCATCAGGCTGTATACTTCATGCTGAGACCTCGTGTTTTGCAGGCAGTAGCTCTGCATTGTGTTCGCAGTGTAATGTGTCCCATTACTCTGGAGACAAATTCTGCCCCCTTCCCAAGCAGTCCTCTCTCACATTGACCAAATGTGTCACTGTGTGAGGAATGCAGTGTAACTTCTCCATGGTAGTCTCAGCATTTCTAAGAGATGCTCAGTGCAGGTGGAAATCCCTGTGTGTAAGGAAATTAATTGCAGTATGGGAATGTTTCTTGTGCCCACCAGCACACAGAGTGTGTTGTGATATTCCTGGGAGTTGGTTGAAAGGGCAGTTTTTCACAGGTGAGCCAGATCTGTGTGTTAATGGACAGCTGTTACAAGAGCAGACACGATACCTGTAGAGCACTGAGCTTAAATTTTGTTCCTTTCTTAAAAAGATTAAAAAGACTGTTCTGGAGTTTTAATGTAAATATACCTCTGTTTTCTTTGTTTGTTTTCACAAAGTTCATGTTAGTTTCAGAACCTCTATCCATATTGCTGCACATTAGAACTCTGAATTCTTCAGTCCCTGCACCCACTTCCCCAAATGAAGCACCTCGATCCAGATTCAGATCTGGATCCATGGATCCAGTCACAAATTTGAACCCTAAATCCATATATATATATATATATACATACACACATAAACCCACATATGTTTGTGTATGTATGAGTCTGTGTAATTCTATATAGATGCATACAATTCTTAAACTCTAGGAGAAAATCCCAAACCCAGTCTACATCTTCAGCTAGAGCTGGGTATGCCGTGCTGCCATCAGGGGAACGGTTCAAGCACGTGACATGTCTAAACTGTCCTAAACCTGGTTTCTGCACGCACAGCAGCAGGGTAGGCTTTAGCTACTGAATATGTGCTGGGGTTTAGGCACTCTGCTGTTCTGCTGTGCTTTGCCACCCTGGCTAGGACAGAGCTGGCTGCTTCAGGTACACCTAACCACACCTGCCTCAGCACAGCGTTGACGTGTTGAAGTGTGTATGTTATAGACTCTTAATATTGCATTAATCCTTAAAACACAGAAGACTGGCCTCATCCTTGACATTCAGTGCTTTGAATGTTTTCCTGCCCTGCCGAATAATTTGGTCTGCTTTCCAGGTGTTTGCTCTTCCTCTATCTCATGAATATCCGTTGCTATGTGATCCACCTTTAAGAGACCAGCTCTTGCTCCTGTGGCCCTGACTCTCTCCTTCAGCTCTCTTCATCACAGTCTTTTAGTGCCAGCACATGCATCACCAGTTCCTATATGTCAACCATGTGGAAATCACCTGAAGTATTTAGGATTAAGTGCTTTAAAAAAAAAAAAAAAAGGAATCATTGATTAGTTTAATTGTTCATTGTTCCTTATAACCAATGATCTCCTGTCTGTGAAAATACTACTCTAGGACAGTTTTGAATGAGTTCACATTATTGAGTTAGCTGGAAAAAATCTGATGTTACCTTAGACTGTCTTTCTTCCTTGTATTTTTTTTACTCTAATCTCAAGTGCTAGCCCATCGAGAATTAAACATGCTCAAAGAGGTGGAAGAATGTATTAATGAGGAAAGATGAAAGCAACTAAAAATGAGAAGTTTGGCCAAGCAACTTCCAAGACAGACCATGATGGCTTTCTCTTTGTTACATGGAAATTCCAGAGAGGGTGAAGAACTCAGACTTGAAAAAAAGGGGACTATAACTGGGAATGAAGGAACTGAAAAATTCTAGCCAAAACATCTGGGGGAAAAACCCTGTCCTAATACAGAGATATACTGTGGAATAGTGTCTTCTGATTAAACCCTGTCATTTGGGGTTTTCCCTTTTTTAAATCATGGTTTTAAAAAATAGAATGTGTATGGAAGAAATCTTGCACAATCAAGAATATGCTGACCTGATTTCCAACCTGCTCTGGAATTTTACGATATGTTTACAAAATCAACAACTAAATAAGATGATGTTTTGATTTATTTTATCACTTAATTTGTAGATTTTTAGGAGTTCTGAGTTGCATCAAACTGCAAAATGCTTAAGCACAACCAGCCCCTTTTGCACAAGGGATGTGACTTATGCAGAGATGCCTGAATTTGGTCTAAATGAAGTAGCTTTATACCAGAGATGGTGTATCTGCATGTGCACTGCGTCCTGCTGTCTGGGCTAACACAGCCTCCCTACCAGGGTGTCCCAGTTAACTCGGGCAGTTCTGAGCTTGTGTATGCTGATGGGTTCCCAAGATGGGAACATGTGCATTAATGATGCTCTGAGTTACACCCAGTTGTGATGGCTGTGTGTTAACATGATCTATCTGGTTTGATAAACGGAAAGAAAACGTATCAGGTCCGATACAGAAGAGCACCCCCCTCAAGTTTAATACCCTGCATATAAAAGAAGATACTTCTTCCCCCAAAACAACTGTTTCAAACACTTTAACATCCTTTTCCTTAGGTCACGTACTGGTTTTCTTTTAAGTACCTGAAGGTATAATTTCGCATGACTCTAAACAGAACTTTCAAGAAAGTGCTGTAGAAAAAACAGATCATCAAGGTTTAAGCTTCTGCCTTTCAGAAAGCTATAACAAGGGTCCCGTTATGCAGCCTTATAGACAGAAAGAGCTGTTGCCTTTATCCAGAACACCCTGTGCCTTATGCCTCCTGTTTTGAGCACTTTCTTTTATTAATGGCCATCTATTTTTATTCTGTCAAGGTTTAAATACCGAAAAAAAGATATCTATTATTTTGTGGCTCAAATAGAATGCTTAAAACAAAAAGAAGCGGGTTTATTTTCCTGATATTTTTGGGATACTATCAGTCTTCTCTGCCATGCTTAGATATGTAATTGAACAAAGTTTCCTTCTTATTTGTTGTGGAAAGAAGCTTGGCGCCACTGTTCAGTATTGTTTGCCATCATTCTCACAGTGAATATGTAGTTATTTATACATGTAATTGTTTTGCAAATCTAATTCATAAGAGTCCACCAATTCAACATATTCAGTTCTTAAAACTGCGTGTATTGATTTTCAGAACTTTAGCTCCAATGCTTGAGCTAGCAACGCTTGTTCAACATTCGCTTTGCTGTATTGGGAAGGGCGAGCCTAACCCCTGGCATAGACCAACAATAATACATAATGTAACCTCTACAAAGGACTTTTGTTCTGACTATCTGACCTGGGGTTTCTGAAGAGCTCAGCACCTCACATGTATTAACACATCTACTGATCTTGAAGCGAGAACTAGTTTCTACATTTTAACAAGAAAGTTTTGTTTCCGTTAAAAAAAAAAAAAAAAGTCACCTGCAGTTAAGCATCAATAGTATGATCTTTCTGAAGATTTGGTTCAGGAGAACAAAAGAAATATAAGTAGCTGTCATGGCAATAATAGGACTAACTTTTATAGTAAGGAAAAAAAGTTTGTGTGTCCACATTCTGTGGGTTATATTTTTCTTTCTCCTCTCACAGGCATGACTCTTGTGCTATGTACTGTACACAGTTCAACCTGACTAACAAACCACACTTTGGGATTGACCTAGCAGTTCCTTCTCCAGTGTCATGTACAACAGAAACAGGGGAGTAAAGCACACTAATCCCCAGATAAAATTGGCACCTCTTCCTCAAAAATCTTTTTTTTTTTTTCCTTTGGACCCCCTTGAAAGTCAAGTTTATAAATTAATGAAGTCCAGGAAGGGGCTGGAGCTCATTTACTATTTGAATAGAACAAACACTTTCATAATAGGTTGACATTATTCATTGTGTAGCAAAATGGAACTGGTGTAACACTGCTTCTTTATAAATACTTCAGTTGTTTGTTACCGCGAGAAGAAGAGATTAATTTACAAATTGTTCATCTTTCCTGTTCGCAATTCCAGAACTGCTAGTCCACTTGTCTCTAGCTACTGTGTGCAGTTACTGTGCAGGCTGCCAGGAAGAGAAACATAATGAAATAGCGTGTCTCTCAATTAACAATGGCAGATGAAATGGAAAGTATTACTAAGAAAACATTTCCCAGCCATTCTTCTCTAGAACACACAAGTGCAATTAGGAATGAGAACAGACATTGTCTCTACTGCCTGTTGTAGGACGGTTGTTTGAGACGACATGCTTAGGGTCAGAAATAACCCTTACAAAATTTAGCCCACTGTTATGAAATATAAAGCTGCCAACTGGGAACTTTTTGGTTCCCAATGCTGTATGAATTGACATTTATTAGTGTGTTGTAATATATATTGTTATATAAATGTTAAATATATGTTACATAATATAATAATAGACGTTATTATAAATTGACAGCCTTTAGTGTGTTTATCCTCCCAAGCATGCCTAGAGATAATGAGGTGCTATTCTTGATACTTCACCTGATTAAAAGCGTGAAGAAATGCAGAGAGGTCATAAGAAACTAGGAGAGCAGGGAATGGGACCAATGCAATTCCAAGGGTGGTTGCTCAGGCTATGTCACTTTCTCTCCTTGGCTGTCTTCTCCCTGTAGGAGAAAGTGACAGCACAGATAATAGGGGTACTTGGCTACCCCACACTTAGTTAATGCCACAGATTTGTGTAATCCATAACTAGAAAAATTAACTTGCAGTGTGTGAAATAATGGGCCTGTTTCTTCTAGGATGGTGTAGCCCTGTGAACTGATACCAGAGTTGCATGTGGTACCTGAGGGTAGGTATTTCCAGCTCTCTCTCTTGGTATAGCTTGGATTCTGTATTTTGTGGTAGTTCTGATAATAATGCAGAAGGCAATATGGAATGTTTTAAAAATTAACTATGAAAGTTGCACACAATAAATACCAAATTGATTCCTGCAGCCTTTGTAGGCTGTTGTAGAGGCACATTAAGTTTCCTTCGTCCAAAGGGAAGGAAGGTCAAAGGATTGTAACATGGTGGTACAAAGGTTATTCAGCTTTAGAGCCAGGAGAAAAACCTTTTCTGCTTCTTGGATTCTCTTCTAAACACTGCTTCCTCTTGCATAAAATATAGCAGTGTTCGTTTGTACCCTTTAAATACAATTGCCTAAAACATAGGCTTAATGAAGGAAGTGAAGATTTTCTGTCTGTGAGATCAATCAAGAGCATAAACTTCTGCTGCTATGGCCATTATTGACTCAGGAGCTGCTCTGCTCCTCTCCCCCTTTCCAATTTCACCTGCCTTTCAGCTTTCATCTCATTCCAGCTTTCGGGGTGGTGGTCTGTCCTCCTCTTTCTGATTCCCTCCTCTGCTGGAACTGAAGCTGTAGCAGAAGAAAGAGCCTGAATACTCAATGGGAGGGATCATGAATTTGTAAAAAAGGACAACTTGTTGCCTTTTACATTTTGTTCTTTCTTGCTGCCTACTTCAGAACTTTCAAACCCCAGTGTAAACAGTTTTGTGATGACATTTTTGTTCCATGGTTGCATACGTGAAACTTGGTATAGTTGCTATTACACTCTGTACAGAGCCCAAATGAGAAACATGGAAGTAGTGCTCAGGTAATTTAAGAGCCTGCAGGCGTTCTCTGAGAAGTTCTGGAATGACAAGTGGTGAACTCATATGTTTCACATCTCTAAAAGCTAGAGCTAAGCATGTCTTTCCCACTGTCATCTTTAGCTCTTGTTTCTTCTTACAGATTTCTTTCTGATCGTAGTGTGATTTGCTTGATTTGAATTTCAAAATTGAGAGGACTTTTTTTTTGGTTGGATAGCTTCGGGCAGTTACATGAGCTTAGAAAGAAATCCCATAGATAGAAAATATAACCAAGAATATTTTTGTAGATGAAAATTTGTATCTGTGAATACTCACGTGCAACATAAAATGGCATGGAAAATGAAATCAAAACAGCGCTCGCGTGAGGTTTTAAAGGAAGATCTTACCAGAATTTTTTCTTCTATAGTTTAAATCACTTATACTTTTATTAAAAAAAAAATATATAATTTCTTGAAATAAGAAGAATCATTTTGCATTTTTAATAAACTATGTTAATCTGAAGTAAAGAAGATGAACAGGTTTACTGTCCTTTTAGATGAAAAAAAACCCCCTGTCTATAATTTTCTTGTTTTAAGGCTCTCTGGGTCAAATGACCTAGATTACTCAAGTGACTATATACATAACTACCTCTAATTTTTTGTTTTATTCCTTTGGCTAATACATGCTATTATGTTGGATTGACTGATGTACCAGTTTGGTTGAATACCACCCCAAACGTGTGGAAATGGCAATATCTTAATTTTTTTTTTAAACAATTTCTTAACACTGTGATGCTTGCCAACCTTTACTCTTCAAATACTTTTACTAATCTACAACAAACAGCTTGCACACAGGATAATCCTTAGATATACCTTAAAATACCTGGTCCCAGTTGAAAGACTGTAGATCCACTTTGCTGTTCAAAGTACATAATTTTTATCAATGGCAATCAAAGCTAACAATTCATCAAAAGATTTTTAGCAAAATAAGGACATTACGATGGCTTAACTCCTAAAGTTTTCATGGGCCTTGAAGCTGTTGTTTTGCTCTATTTCCTTTTTTCAAAGAACATTCTATCTGCAAGTATGACACTTGAAGATTCAGGAAGAAGTGACACCTCACTTATTAAGAATGTGTCTGCTTTTCCATTAATAAATGTTCTATTATCTTCAGAACAAAATCTGCTTGGATGAGTATACAGCAGAGCATATGATTAATGAAAAGCCAAGAACAAATGTGGATGCTTCTCTTAGTGTAGGGAATGGTCTAACACACTGATGTTTTTCTCCTCTTTATCTCTTGGGATTCAAAAATTACTCTTCACAGATCTCTGTTCTTCTGTTTGGTTATTGCAACAGTAATTGTTCAGCAATTGAACTAGGGATTGTTTATCTTGTGCATGACTGTGTTGTTTATAATTACTCCAGAGAGACTTGTTGAAAATATTGTTGGTTTTCTAGTCTTGTCATGATTCTGGGAGTACTCGTGTGAATGGACTCCAGATGCCCAAGGACTCCAGTTAGAGATTTTCAGTGGGGCAGGATTGCTCCTTAGGTGTCCGGCTCTGCACAGAAGAGGCTTACTGGGTAGGAAGGTTTGACTGATGATAGCAGAACCACTTCTTTCTAGTAGTATTGCAGGTATTGAAGTACTTGCCTCAAAGCAGGAGAAGGATCTTTGCACAGCAGTTAGCAGGGCTCATTAAAAGAGCTTTAAACTAGATTTGAAGGGGGAAAGGGATAAAACCAGGCTGGCTAGAGCTAAGCCTGGGGCCAGCATGCCAATGTTTGAGAGACAATGTGCTAGCAAAGTCCTTTGGTCTACCTCTCGGTGGAGGTGGAGGATGGAGATCTGTGTGGCAGCAAAGACACAATGGTTATTGATGTGTTAGAACCCAGAGAAGCACCTGGGAATGGCCACATAAGAATTAGGACTTCTCCCCCACAAAAGGTGATGGAACATAGCCCAGCTGAAGTGCATCTATACCAATGCACACAGCATAGGCAACAGACAGAAGGAGCTGGAAGCCATTGTGCAGCAGGAAAACTTTTATACTTGCCATCACAGAAACATGGTGGGGTGACTCACACAACTGGAGTGCAGCAATGGATGGCTATAAACTCTCTAGAAGGGATAGGTAAGGAAGGAGAAGCGGTGGGGTAGTCCTGTATGTTTTGGATGGGCGTTCTGTTTGCTGGGTAAAGAACTGGCTGGGTGGCTGAGCTCAGAGTGGTGGTGAATGGAGTTACATCCAGTTGGCAGCTGGTCACAACTGGTGTTCCCCAAGGTTCACTATTGGGGCCAGTCCTATTTAATATCTTTGTCAATGTTCTGGATGAGGGGATCAAGTGGACCTTCAGTAAGTCTGCAGATGACACAGAGTTATTGATCTGCTTGAGGATAGGAAAGCTCTGCAGTGAGAGCTGGACAGGTTGGATTGATGGGCTGAAGCCAGTTGTATGAGGATCAACAAGAACAAGTGCCGGGTCCTGCACTTGGGTCACACCAACCCCAGGCAACGCTACAGGCCTGGGGCAGAGCGGCTGGAAAGGAAGAGCCTGGGGGAAAAGGCCCTGGGGGTGCTGGCTGACAGCCGGCTGGGCATGAGCCAGCGGTGGGTCTGGGTGGCCAAGGAGGCCAATAACATCCTGGCTTGTGGCCAGCAGGACAGGGGAAGTGATTGTCCCCCTGTACTGAGCACTGGTGAGGCCGCACCTCAAATCCTGTGTTCAGTTTTGGGCCCCTCACTGCAAGAGGGACACTGAGGTGCTGCAGCGTGTACAGAGAAGGGCAACGAAGCTGGGGAAGGGTCTAGAGAACAAGACTTGTGAGGAGTGGCTGAGGGAAC
>JAVJGJ010000001.1:68808512-68831859 GCA_035590215.1 Microhierax caerulescens
GGCAGGTGGGGTAGGTCTCCTTTCCCAGACAACTAGCAACAGGACAAGAGGAAACAGCCTCAAGCTGTGCCAGGGGATGTTTAGATTGGATGTTAGGAAAAAATTTCTTCACAGAAAGGTTGCCAAAGAATTGGACCAGGCTGCCCAGGGAAGTGGTTAAATCACCACCCCTGGAGATATTTAAAAGCTGTGTAGATGTGGTGTTTAGGGATGTAGTTCAGTGGTGGACTTGACAATGCTAGGTTAACAGTTGGACTCGATCTTAAGGGTCTTCTCCACCCTAAACAGTTCTAAGGTTAGCTATACCTAAAACATCTGTTACACATGCAGTCAGTTCTTTAAAACCTCCATGGCTGGAAATTGTGCAACTGTTTCAAACTGTCTGTTTCTGGTGTGTGTACTGTCTCCTGGCTCATACAGAACCACTCACAGATCGGGCAGTATTCACAACGATAGATGCCAGTGAGCTTTATTATTCTGGTCTCCACTCATGACAATTCAAATTTCAGCTGTTTAGATAAATCATACTGTAGAGCAGGGTTTCTCTCTTTCAGCATGAGTTTTTGCATTGGAAAAGCTTCCCATATCTTGAAAGGCGTTGATGCAACTGCCAGCACAGATAATGCAGAACTAAATTTACTACTTGATGAACTTGCTTGTTACTAATGCCTATATTCCCCTCTTCAATTCAGCTTTCAATCATGTTTGTGACCAAAAATTTCAATTGCATCTACTCTATGAACCTGCATCTCCAGCTGTGTAGCTCCATTTATATTTTTTCCTCAGAATATTCTGTTGAGGTGCTTGTGAAAAATAGGATAATTATGATAATTAAGGATTGTAGAAGCTGGGAACAATAATGATAAAAAACTATAAAGGAGATGGAAAACAATGTGAAAAGCCTGGTAGTCTGCACAATATCGGGTGGGTTGTGCTGAACTGCATTTGGGTTTGAACAGTTAGTGTTTAACTGAGACTACAGGAATTATTCTACTAGCATATTTCAACAAGGAATTTTTATTCTATGCAAAACATATGTCAGGGTAGAAAAAATTAAATCTATCTTTTGTTTCTGTGGCCACAATGAAGTGAGCTGGAGTCCTGTAGCATACAAAGACCTATAATTTCTACTTTCTTATTTCTACCTTGTTTATCTCTCTGTTATATAATATGGCAGAAAAAAACCCAAAATATGGTACCACCACTCTTCTCTGTTGCTACGCAAAATTCATTAGGTGAAAATGCTCGGATCATTATCAAAATTTATTAGGCCTTGTCCTTCTGTCAACAATTATTACTGAGAAACAGCTCTTACAACAAGAAAGATTGCAAGAGGGACCTGAGAGTGCTCCATGAGAAAACTGAATGAAAGAGATGGAGCTGGAAATACCAATCTGAGGATACTGGTCTATCACATCTTTGGCAGTACTGACTTTGGTTCAGTATGGCAGTATTTGGCCACAGATAACAACATGCTGCTTTAGCCATCTTAGAATTATCTGGAAGGAAGCAGTACCAGTACAATAGATTGGAAACAAGTCAATAACAAGACACATTTAACCACTGAATGCTTTGAGTAGCAGAGTCAAGTCAGCTGTCTGACACAGTGATATTTTTGTTTCAACAGGAAAAGGAGACACCACCTGGAAACCAAGTGATTGATGGTGGTGAGTTACCTTTTTTTATCTCTTTTGTCTGTAGTTACAGTTTTTCTTTGCCTTTTTGCCTCTTCGACATGAGTTTTGCATTGCAAAATGATTTTAAAACTACTGCATCAAGGGCATCATTGCGGATAGGAACCTCTTCTGCCAGATTGACATCCATTATATTTAAAAAGCATGAGTAGGTTGTGTAATCTCTGGTTTTCAAACAGGGTAGTTTGCACAACAAAGGAGCAGTCCAGGATGTGTTAAATATAAAATGTATGACCAGCTGAAAGGTCCATAAGGAGGCGATCGGGTTGAAAACAGAAGATGTGAGAATGTGGTTTGAGTGCACAAACTGCCCAGGACTGCTTTCCCAGCTATTTGAAGTGCATATCAAATAACCCAAAGCAGCAGTGGATTTTGCTGCTCCTGTCAGGTGCTGTCACCTCTCTTCCTGCTAAAAGTGCTCAAATGTGGGTATTTGACATCTTTTGGCATGGATTCTGACATGCTGAGGATTTTCCTTTAAATCTGGCAAAGGAATACCACTTAGGCAAAGACTTTCAGGAATGATTTGGGGTGTTACTTTGTTTTTGGAGATCTTTGCTTGGCAAATTGGGTTTGATGTTAGTTTGAGGCAGGGGTGTGGATGCTCAGTTTGTTTTTTTCTTTCATGCATGCTTTAAGTATGTAACTCACATGTAAAAAAAATGTAATTCAATATTACAGAGCTGCTATTTCTCAAAGTACGGTATTTATTTAGAGCTAAAACACCAGAGACAAACTAAATGGGTGAGCTCTTTAGGGGCACCTTTGCTAGCATCTAGTTCCCTAGAGTTGTTCAACAAAGCTCTGTATTGCAGCATCTTTCTCAGAGGAGGTTCTCCCTCCTATTCAGGGCAAATCTGGCCCCGAAGTCAGTGGGAAATTTGTCTCAGGGGGGAAATACAAAGTTACATACCTCTATGCAAGGCACTTGAATAATTTTCAAGCCTCAGGTTCTCCCTGATAGCTTGTGCTGTCACACTCTTTGTATTGCATAAACAAGTACGTCTGCTAGGGAATAATTTTTTTATCATATTTTTTTCTGTTACTTTTAGTGTGTGAAATTGCTGTTCCTATGTTTTATAAAAGGAAGAGTACTGACAGTATGATGTGCTTTATGGATTGCTAATATTCACTGAAATATTCATATTTTAGGGTGGTTGTTGAAGGGTTCAAAAACCTGGGCTGCTTTACAAAAGAAATTATGATAGCAATTTAATATCAAGATGTCTGAACATTCTGCACAATTTATTAAAGATGGATCTGAAAATCAAAATCTTGTGTATATTCCTAAATGTTAGAGAAACTATAAACTGATTTTTGGCTCTTGCTGCTTAAGCTCATATCTGGTAAAAAAGAAATAATAAATTACTGTAAACCTAAACTTTATGATTTGTTCAGATTTGAGGTCTGAAATGAATGGCCTTATTTTGGACAGTGATGCAGCTGTAGCAGTAATGTTTCCTTGAAACAGAACATCTTAGTTAGTCCCTGTTAACAAGGAACAATGTGGGGAGAAGTATGCAAGCAATTAGGGGGAGGGCAGAAACAGGAGATGGCACAAGAAGCAGCAGTTACAGAACATAACAAGCCTAGTTGGGTGAGCTCTAGGAAAGAGCAGAAAACTGAGAATTTACTCTTATTTCCATATTTATGGTAGCTTCATGAAATGGAGCTCAGGACCAAAGCATCAGCAGCATAGCTTGTAAACCTAAACCTGTAGTATTGCCTAATTATGGTTTTAGACTACTCCAGATTGTTATTGAGTAGCTCAGGTAAAATTGAATGTGGTCTTGCACCACGTCTAGGCATTTATCTAACTGAGTGCATTCTCTGCATCTTCTCCTCTTGAGCACCTTAGGCTTGTTTTTCTTACATTTATATTTTTCAGTAGTTTCATTTATTAATTTGTAGAATAGCTTATCCATGTGTCAGATGACTAACCACTTCACATAGAAAATAACACAGGTAGAATCTGGGTTTAATAGTTCACCCAAATATGTGTTTCAAAAAGTTATCACTGTTAATCTTGTTCTGTATCGTTGACTTCTTTAGGATCCAAAACAGCACATGAACTCTTCTGAAGTGAACCTGCTTGAGGTCTTCATTTCACTAAGTTCAATAGCATTTGCAGCTTTGTAAATCCCACCAGTTGGCTATGTATTTTTATTTTACATGTATTTTCCACAAATTTTTGGAGAGATCTCAATTTTTCTGGGAGGTCAGGAATGTATCAGGTGCTGCATCCTGCACAGAGAATTTAGAAGATTCTCATGTGATGTATGTGCTAATTATACAGTACTTTTGGACATGGTCTTGACTGTAGCATAGTTGAAAAAAAATAATTGCGAACAAAGTTTATTTCTGTTTTTGAAAGCGTAACAAAACAGTGTGCATGCTTAGAGGAGTGATCCCTAAATATCATTCAATACATTTCTGGCTCCAGCCAGCTGGTATTTTGTGAGAACTGGTGTTGGCAGCTGGAGTGAGACATAAAGATCCTTCACTTTCTTCAAAGCTTTTCCTCAAACGTTTGTAAAACTGGCTGTTGCAACAGTAGGGACACAATTATTTCACACTTATCAAATTCAGCCCAGAACTCTCATTGATCACCACCTGTGAACGTAGCAGGGAGTGCAGTGTTGGGCTTATTTTCATCTTTGTACAAGGCATTTATTGCATGGCGGTCCGTGACTCTACAGGGTAGACTCAGCACTAGTTCCTTCTGTTTTTTTCTTCTGGACTCTAGGAATTTATCCTTATTTTATACATCCTAGATGTCAGACCAGAACCCTTTTACAAGGAGTTTTGTCAGGTAACAGCAGCTGAGGAACAAGCGCGTCTTCCCTGTTTGTACATGACATTTACCACTTTACATTGAATGTGCAGGTCTGTGTTTTTCTTTTACCTTTGAACATGCAACTTCTGCGCTGAATGTGTTTTATGTGATTTATTAGCCTGATTGTTTGTTTAGTTGTGCTGTTGTTGAGGGCCTGCAGGCACAATGGCAATGGCTCCTGCAGAATTTCTTTGACAAGGGAACAATTTCGAACTGGCACAAGCCGTTCTCTTTCATCTCTTGAGTGCTCCTAGTCAGTGTGCTTCCAGTGCAAAAGGAACACAGGTCTGTTACTTCTGTGATTTAGCTATTCTCTTCTGAAGCAACTTTATTCCATAGCAAATTTCTGCTTTTAGTCAGAAATTTGCAACCTAGACATAGAAGAGGATTAAATGACTGTCCTTCCCTTTCTATTTACACCTCCTAATGGATTTATGTTCAATATAGTAAGCTGATGGTATGTTTTTCCAATTGAATTTGGTGACAGAGATCAGCAGGCAGAGTGTAGTGGTACCATATAAAGTGGTAAAATTGAGTTTCTATAGAGATGAAGAAAACTATGTAAGAAATTTAGGCATGAACGGAATAATTAATGAAACGGATAAAATACTGAGAATTCCCTGTTCTTCAAAGAATAACAACATGGTGTAGCTGCATTCAATATAAGTATTAATAGCTTGTGTTGATTGGTCCAGGGACGTCAAGATGCCACTACAGACAGTTTAGTGTGCAGCTGCGTTTGAAAATGTAAGCTATACACTAGGATGTGTAAGGGCGAAGGATCACATGGAAAATATAAAATGCCTTTATAGAAACCTACTATGTTTTGGAATAATGCTTTGTGCTAGTTATCCTGTGGAAAATTACTCATGCAAATAAAAGAAATGAAAATGAAAAGGCTAGAATTGTTTCCCTTAGACAAGAGGGAAAGAGCTGCAATAAAACAATAAAGTTTTTTTCAGAGAGGGTAGTGCAACAAGGGCACATTCATGACATTTCAAGGAAACAAATTGAAAACTGATGAAAAGAAACACCAACAAAATGCACGGTTGGACTGGGAGCTGCACTATAATAAGTCGTGGAAGGCAGGAACTGAGGAGTGTCAAAAAAACCCGTGATGTTTTATAAAGATAACAAAAATTTAATTATCTGAACTGATTTTATTAACTGTAAAAATTCTGTTCCCTGGTATAAGGGTTATTTACAATTTTGTGTGAATTAGAAAATGGATGAAAAAATTCTGGGAGCATGAACCTTGACTGGGATGCAGCACTGCTATCTATATGCCTGGCTGTTGTTTTTTTCTTTTTTCATACCAACCTTCTGGATGCATTCTTTACTAGGCAGAGGTCCAGCTTCAAAAACATAGTTAGATGGCACTTTTTCTCCTGGTGGCTCCCAACATAGGTGTTATGCACTTTCCTGGGAGGTGGAAGTGTAAGTTTGTATCTTCTTAGACTGAATGAGGGGATTTAAGGAAGGTTTCCCCACTCTTTTGGTAACTGCTTTAACCTCCTTGGTTTTTTAGAGTAGGAAGATAAATACTCCTCTTTTACAGAAACTATTTTTAATCTGCTAAATTATTTAAAATAGTATTTGCAGCAGGAGTGGGCTTTAGATTTTGCAGATGACAGGCTTCTCTACTCTTGCTTTGGATAGCTTAGTGCAGGACAGGAATTAAAAAACCTGAGTGTGTTAAACAATCCATCGTACAAAACTCCTAAGTTTTGACTGTCTCTCAGGGATGAGACAGAAAGGAGCTGTAGTGTGTGATGAGTGTCCAGAGCCTTTATCTGAGCTGGTCCATCTTGTGGGCAGGCAGTTATCCCACATGTACTTTCCTCAGAGCTTTGGAGCGCTCTGCTCTATCAGGTGCTGGTGACTGTAAATGTCAGGAAACTGATCTGCTGGATTTTGGGGCTGATCTTTCATTGCAAAGACACATGCTGAGTATATGCTGCAATATAACTGAACATAGTGTTGTGATGTTTGTATACTGTCACACTAAACCAACATATGAAACCAAAGTCATAAACCAATTGTTTCCTGTTAATCTAAATCCAAATAAGGTGAAGTCCTTGATATGGGATCTGGTCCAACTTTCAGTGTGGTTATTGGCAGTTTTTCATTTTATTCAGAGATATTTTCAGGACCTAAGTGTACAGGGATAAGAAACTTAACGTTTTCCAAATTAAAAAGAAAATAAAATCCCAATTTTAACATTTTTTTAATCTGATGGAAACACAAAAGTGATTATATAGATGAACAAGTTCAATAGACACTTGCTTGCTAGACTCCCTGGATCACAGACAAGGCAACAGCAAAAAGAAAATGAATTCTTAATACATTTTCCTAGAGGATATGTTTATTTTTTGAAGTTAGTTTTAAGCTATGAGAATTGTAACTCCTAGCTACAAAATACCTCCAATCAAACACTTAGGTTTACAGCAATGATGTCTTTCATATCATAATCACCATCCTTCCCAGGCTGATAATTTTCTCGTATAACAATATTCCTTAATGGCCAGGGTTGTCCTTTAAGCGCAAATACAGGCTGGAGACAGAAAACAAAAAGAACCAAATAGCAGATTTATCGAAGGGCAAAATGGATAAATGAAAGCTCCATTTGGGAGTTTGCACGTTTCTACAGCCTCAGGGCTGCAGTATACATTTCTGTCAACACTGTTTATGTGAAAAATAGCATTGACCGTAGTGCAATTGGTACAACAATACAGCACTTACACAGTTGTGTATGATAACACATAATCTTAGGACCATATTCCTATGAAGAAATGAAATGCAAAAATTAAAATATTTTATGTGGACAATCCTGTTGAACATTATATGTCAAATTCTTTCGTGTAGACTTGCGTGTCTGTCTGTGCTTACCCAAGATTAGACCTAAGTTGTCAGCCTCTGCAATTTGTCTGGTAAAGAGCACATTGTACGTTTGTCAAGAGCAGTGTGGCTGAGCTTGTGTTCAAGGTTCGTAGTCAGATTTCAGAGTTTCTAATTGTTCACCAGCTCAGCAGGAAATCAAGTGGGAAAAAGAGCCCGTGCCGAAACTTTACTCTTTGGTACAGAATATCCAGTAATTAATGCTTTCTTTTTTTGATGAACTTATTGTTCCAAGATGGGAAAAGTGGAGCAGGGGTTGTACATTTTTATTTAATTGTGTCTGACCAACGGTTCTCATTCTTCCTTACCTCCCCCATAAGAACCCAAGTCAGCTATTTTTCAATTTTTTGTCTGTATTCCAGTTTTCATCCATTTCCATGCTTTCTTTCTGGTTTGGTGGGTTTTTTTGGTTTTTTTTTTTTTTTTTTTTTTGTTGTTTTTTACATTGGTACTTTAGATCATTGAGCAGGTAGCAAGGCAAAAAACCCCAGAGAAATCTGAATGATATAAAATTATATAAACCAGCACATAAAAAGAATGTTGACAATCAGAAAATCATTTCTTTTCAGAAGGAGGAAGAACAAGAGTTATTCAGCATTTTTTTTTTTATAAGCTGCAGCTGATTCCTAAAAGGAACTTTTAGTTCTTTTATGAACAACAAGACACTGAGCTTACAAGTGTTGGTGTAAACAGTGCATCGTAACTGGTGCTCAGCTCTCACTCTTCTCACTTATTTTTAATAATTACTTCATAATGTGGATTATGAGGTGTATTTTACCACTCCAATCATATGAATCCCAGTCTTCCCTTCTTCAAATATTCTCTCAACACCAAAAGAAGTGGTGGTGGACTGTATGGTCTTTATCATTCAGAGCATATTCCTTAGTCTGCCTTATGTTCCTTATAAAACATTTAATCTGTTTTACACTTCATTCTCCACTCTTTCATTAATCTTTATAAAAGTGGGCTCTGCCCCAAATAGTTTTCCCAGCGTTCCAGGAAAAAAATATACAGCTTTTTTTCTGGGGATGCCTTTTTCTCCCCTAAGAGAAAAAAATATCACATTTCTACAGATTTGTATTTCTAGGGGATGTTTTAGAAAAACACAGAAATTTTTGTCTCACAGTCTCCTTTTGCTAAAATTTATACACTGTCGATACTGAAGCACCCTGGAGATGTAAGAATATATATATGTAGTTACACATTTTGACAATTACATGAATATTATTGAGTACCCATCTAATTCTTAACTGGCAACAAGGGGTGTGTGTATTTGCTGCTCTGTTTTTTTTCGCGGTATTACCTACATATACCTATGTACCATTACCTACAGACTGCTAATTTGGCCCCAATCCTGTTCCACCAATTTCAGTCATGACTTGGCCAGGGATTGAGAGAATAGGAAGACAGTTAAGACCGTTTGTCAAATAGATTTTCATTTCATCTATAGGAAGCACATGCCAGTACAGCACTGTCCATGCATTATTCATGTTATTTGAAAGTGGCAGGTTCAGTATAGTTCCAATATATTGCAAATGCTAGAAATGTGTTTTTAATATACAACAATCATATAGTACGTTAAAAATACATATTTCTTCCACATGCATATTTGAATGGACACTCTGTACATCATGATTCATCACTGTCCACATTCCAGTGTCACATGTGCCTGATTTGGCTGTTTCCTATAGCTATACTATGGCTGAAAGCTGACTGAGGTGCACATATATATCTAGTTTGATGTCGCACTGGCATTAACACAGGTGTGTACCTATGGACACGTATCTGTTTCCACTTAGCAGTCTGTTGAGCAGCATACCTTAAAACCATTCTGCATGTATGTATTTTGTCTGTACGCGTACAGCCTGGTTTTTCAGCATTCCTTTTGGAATCTGGTCCTTAGTATTGTTTGCTCAAAGCATATACAAACGTTCCCTTGCTCTGTAAAATGGAGGAAGAAGCTGAAAAGGCACAATAGGTCAGTTTGCCCTAAGCCTTTCAAGAGTTTCACTGGCAGAAGTGTGGTCCATTTGTAGTAAATAATATAGGCAAATGTTGCCCTTTTTCAGTGTGTGGTCTATTTGAGTGCAAGACTTGGATTTTTATGAATTTGTTCCTTGTTTTGAAATTGCTGAGAGAACATTTCAAGCAAAAGCTTTTGGCTGGTAAGTTGTTTGCAAATAATTTATTTAAATTGTCTTTCACTGTTCATTGTGTATGAATTGGTGTTAATTCCTGCCCACATGTATAAAGCTTCCATGAACTTTGGGAGGGAAATCAGTGGCATTTCCCAAGGGCATGCAAGCATTTCTGGGCTGAACTCATACACAGTTATGATTTTGATAACTTTGCAGAACCTGTGTGTAGCTAGGGTGTTCTGGTTGACTTCATGGAGTTTTTAATTTTTTAAAAATCTCTTTCAAATGTGTTTCTGATGTTGCTGATCAGGGCTTCGCTACATTCCTTGCAGACCAAGGATACCTTGTGGAAGTTAGTTGTTGAGAGGGCAATAGTTTGTGACAGTGGGCTGAGAAAGCCAAGGTTTTTTTCTTCCTATCTGCAGGCAGGAGGTTTGAAGTAGTGGAAAATTAATAAAGGCAGAACAAAAAAGCCAGATGTTGTAAGAAGGACTAGAGGAGATTCAAAAAATACTTTCAGCAGGAAGAAAGTACAGGCATGCTTATATGATGGGAGGTGGTTTTGTTGACCAAGGTCAAAGACAGTAAGCTAAGCTAGGCTGAAACAACTCTCTGAGAACAAATCCTAAAGTATGTAAGACAGTTTCACATCCTCTAGGGATTTTCTCGTAACTACTGCAGCATGGTAAATAAAGACAAATGGCGTTTGAATCCCGTGTGAAGCCAGTTTGTATGTCTGGCTGGTTATGCGTGCAATGCCCTCCAAACAACTAAATGGCCCAGAGGAAAATAATTCAGATACTCCCACAGGTATAAGGTTTTGGAAGAAATGTCACTAAAATTATGAGGTTATCTCAAGGACTTTCCTTGGATGAGATCTCAGAAGAGAATCCATGCCACAGAAATGTTTGATTTTTAATAAGGACTAGAGCTTTATCTTTAGCTTTGCCATGCAGCTTAATATCACAAATACAGTTCTAGATTGCACCTTCATCTTTCCTAATTTGAATCACTTCTGGTGGAGAACATTACACTGAATGTGTATTCATTACATTAGGTAATGTTATGTTAAGAGTTAGAGGAAGGCTGCAAAATGGAAGCCTGTCAAGGCTTAGGTACTCCTGCAGCCTTGTTTCTTTAATGTTTTTTTTGTTTGTTTGTTTGTTTGGTTGGGTTTTTTTAAGGAATTCAAGTATCAGCTTCATCGTAATTGTTGCTGTTCATATATGCAATATGTTTATATTGAGCTGTTTGTATTACGACTAAGAAGTCATAATTCTGTAAGCCTACGGGCTCCACATTAATCAAGATAGGAGAAACCCAGGTTGTGCTTTTCCCAGAGGTACTGAACTTCCTTTAGCTTTCTGTACTTTTCTTTACCTAATCAATTTTTGATGAATACCGAATCAAATTATTTATCCATTTTCTCTGCAGGCAACATATAGTCAGCCTCCCTTATTGCATGTATTTTATGGGTCTTCTCGTAGGCTAAAGAAAATATATGATCTTTTTTTGACCTGCATTAGTCTCTTTGGGAGCTGTATGCAACCTGGTGATCTGTCTAACGTAATGTAAGTGTAGCATTGTCAATTCTATGTTACATTTTATAGAAAAATGCTTACATTCAGGACATAGCAAGAGATCAGTACAGTATAACCTAAGATTTTCCACCTCCAGGCCAAGGTGATAACAGGGCTAGAACTGCAGAAGAGACTTTTTTAAACTGCTGTCTGCTTATGCAAATTTAAACCATTTCATCACTGAACAGAGTATAAATTTTAGATAATTCTTTAGGGAAGACAATGTAGTTTTGAAATTGCAAGCAGATAACATCTACTTTAGGTTCTGCAGATCTTGAAAGACATTTTACTTTGATACATTAAAATAATCCTGTCAGAGTAATCCATGTCTTCCAGCCGAACCTTTTCATCAGGTGGCTAAAATTTGCTTGTATAATTAACTTTCCACCGAGTAAATTGTTTTTCTAGAAATTTCCAAAATAAGATAGCTTCAGAAACTTCTGTAATTAACCCAGTAAAGTTTTTCAAATTAATAACAGCTGTGAGAATGCTTAATGAAGACTAAAAGACCAATATAATGGCAAGTCTTTACTATCTCTGAGGTATTATCACCACTGTATTTAACAAGCACATGAGTCTGGGCTAAATCATTCCCTAATAAAGTTTTAGTATCCATGGAATTTCTGTGGATTTGTACAAGTTGTAATGTAAAAACAGTTTTTCCAGCTGATATTAACATATGGAGCTGTGGGAATTAATATATTGAACTGTGTGAATGCTCTGCTTTTCACGTGAGTAGATTTAGAATACAAGCTCGAGATGTTTCAATGCAAAAACTGTTCCTTAATCACACATGCACAATGAAGGTATTCAGCAAAATTGATTTTGAAAACAGGGTTATTACCTTTTCTTTCTCTGGTGAGCTAGAAAATGAACTATGGAAATAGAGAATTGAGTCTGTGATATGCAAAGATTTTCTGTGTTTAGGAATTACTGTGGTGCCAGTGAGAGGGTCCTAGAAGCCTTCTCTGTAGAGTTTAGCTTTTAGCAAGTTCTTCCAAGCTTGTTCCAGAAGCCTGAGCTGTGAGAAGCAGCAATTTGTATTAACGTGAATAAAATATGTAAGGAATTGAATAGTTTTGCTTTATGATAAAGGCAACAACAACATGTGAGCTCATTGTTTACCAACGTAGCAGTCTGAGGTGTATCTCTGAACTGTTTGCCTCGTTTGTTGGTTAGGTCTAGCATCCTGCACCTGGCTATGCAGCTGTAAGAATGTGTATTAGTTAGTTTGATAATTTGTATATGGAACATGGTCTGATCTTGAATGCAGTATGAAATTACCCTCAGCCAGTGTCATGTGAGGTCTTTGAGCCCACCAAGCTATGCCACAAGGAAGTTAAACTTTAGGTAACTATTACTCTGAGTGACAAGGCAGTGTTGTTCTGAATTGAAGTGCCTATACGCTGAGCGCTAGCCAATTCCTAAGCCATTCAATCACTAATATCGTTAATGACAGAAGCTTTGAAATTATTGCCAGTTTTTGGAAGTTAATGGGAGATGGAGTTGTCAACATGTGACTGTAGAAGATGAGGAGTGTTAGAGGGCTTCTGTTCGGTTAACTCCACAGTGCCTGTGGTTAACAAAATGACTATTATAAACCTGTGGACTAATATCCTAGCAGTAAATATCACATTTACCTTTCCTGTTGGGCTAATGACAGGTATACCGGTTTGTACCTACTAAAGAATCCACTACTGGGATGTGTGTAGTGTTAACAAGCATATTTTAATATATATTTATTAACCAGTAATATAAGACATACTGCCAGTAAAACTGTTACCATGTTTTACTGAGGATAACATGACCCTACATAGGAAAGAGGGAGTTATTAAATGATTTTTTTTATTTTTTTGTTTTTATTAAAACTGCTGTATGTTGAATACACAAAAGTTTATTTCTTTCTTTCCCATGCCCAGGAATTGCGATTATAAGAAAATCAAATGCTTGGGGCTCGAATAACAAATTTAGTTTCCTGTCTTTCTTTATTATTGTAACAATGAACTTACAGGGAAATTGCGTTCCTCAGTCTTTTCTTAATTGCAAAGGAATAATAATTTGGGCAAAATGCTCTCTAAAAAGCGTGGGTCCAGTTTTTTAAATACTTTTACGTGAAACATTGGTCTTTTGGTTTGGGATCTGTAGCTGATCAGTTCTATATTAAACTAGTGGCTTGAACTGATACTTGCCTAGAAATTTGTGGATAGAAACTGGCTTAAATCTAGTCAGTGCCCTCAGCTAGCACAAACCCCTGTATGAGTTCAGATTCATTCTCTGTATTTTTGTGTATATTCACTTTTCAGTCATGTTTGAATATGCGATAAAAAAGAGGAATGAGAGAAGACGGAAACGAACCATCACTTCTCTAGTTCTCAGGGCTCGTGAGTCTTAGGTGAAAGTGAAAAGGAAAAAGTTTCACAATAGAGAATGTGATTAAAAGGTCTGGTTTAGATTGCTGTATAAGCAGGAAATCATGAATGTTGGCAGAGTCTCAGCTGTGAAACAAAGCAGTGAAGAAAGCTGATGATGCTGGTGCTTTGGATAGACAGGAGAAAAAGAGGACTCAGAAAATAGGAAACTGCAGACATAATTCATTTCGGCAGAGCCCAAGAAATTGGTTATCATTACCACCATTGTACGAACAGTTACTTATTATCCATTCTGCAGAAAAACAGGAGAGGGTTAATTCTTTAACCAATAGACTGAAAATAAAACCAGTGACTTGGGGATTGGGTATTAGCGTAAAGTATAGCTAGATTGCTTGTCCTCTATCTGAAGGAACATAATTTTAAGGGGAAAATCACATACTTGTTGTTGGAAGTAAAAGGCTCAGCATGCCCATTGGGGTTACGGTAGACAACTTTTGCAGTTGATAAGCCTAATTCAAGTTAATAATCATCCTTACCCCTGAAGGGACAGTCAGAATGAAAAATATGCTTTCAAATTGATTAATGGCTAATCAATTTCTCATGTTTTCTCTGCTTTTAAGAAAAAATGTGGGTATGCAGATTATTCTTTGGATTATTTTGTAGTGTGTTGCTATAGAGTAAGGAAATTCTAGGCTTTCTTAAAGCCAGTGACTCCCCATAACTTCAAGCCATCTCCAGTGCTTGCTGAAACCAAAGAACTGCAAACAGTGTGAGATGGCAGAGTTATAGTAGCCTAAGTATATTTATTTCCTGTTCTTATATTATCACATGTGAAGATTCAAACTTTTTACATTCAAAATCAGCTGATGAGCAATGTTGTGAATCTGTTGTTAGAGCAACAAGCTCCATGTCTAAAGACCCAATGCAAAGTGAGGCACACTTGAAACGTACCTGAAAATACATCTGTGGAATATTCATTCTTCATCTCGATGACATTTGCTAATGATAAAAGCTCAACTTCCACAAGCTGTACTTATTTCATCATTTTTTTCTGAATGCTATCTTGTCTGAAGTGCTTCTTTTAATCTATACTGGATGAAAGTGGCTTGATTTTATTGATCATTTCACACCTCTTCTGTGAAAAGGCAACAATTTTAGTGCTTGTTGACATATTTGTACTAAAATATCCTTGATTTATATAAAAGAGAGTATTTCCAGTGAATTATCTTATGTCTGGGAGCTATGATTTCCTTCCTGCTTGCCAGGGATGACATTTGTTGACATCTACACTTTGTGGAAACCTCAATCTTTCATCCTTCTATGAAATATGAGGGTGTATGGTTCTCCTGCATTATGCAGGAGTCCTGGCTTGGGGTAAATCTCTGAATGTACGGAACCTCCTTTTATGTTTTCTTGATGAGCTGTATTTGTAGCTTTAGATTAGCACTGTATTAAATAGTTTCTGCAATCCTGGAAACTGCAATTAAGAGTCAGCAAGGTTTAAAAAGAATGATAAATACAACAAAAATTGGTATTCATACTGTATGGATGTTGGAGTTTTCCTAGGAAATCTTAAACGTGGTAGGTGTGCACTGGAAATGAAATTTAAAATGTGTGTTGGAAACTTTAAAGCAGAGGAATTGGGATTTTTGAGGTATGTGAGATGAATGCTGAATGAACCTTGGGAGAGTCCCACTTTCCTCAGCAGTCTCTCAAATGTTAAATACTCACCCGTTACCCTGGATCAAAGTGCTCTGTAGGTCTGTAAACCAGACCTGAACCAACCTGTAACAAGCTTTCTGCTTTCCTGTGAGGTAGTAGAAAGAAAATGTATGGGGACAGTAAGAGAAGTTGTGTGAATGTTTGGGGGAACCAGAGTCCAAAGGCGCTTGGCCTCCCTGAGTGTGTCTAGAATGTTCTGGGTGCGCGGCCAGCTAACACTGCCGGTGCCTACCCCCAGAGCCGGACCACCCTCTGTAGTCCTGCTGCTGCCTTCCAGCCTCGGTGGTATTTGTAAAAGTATTTTGGTCAAATCACCTTTTTGCTAGAAAACCTCTGCCATTCAAAAATGCAGAGGACAAACACCTAAAGCTTTCCACCTAAAGGACGTGAATTTGTGGTTTTTCCGGTTAAACCCCAGATTTCATGGCAAACCGATGTCTCACTGTACTGCCTGGAGCAGTCTTTGGTTCTGTCAGCATCACAAATGACCAAAATATTTTCAGCAAGAGGATTATCAAGTTTTAATTCCTCCTTTTTTTATTTTATGAAGACTTTCATGCTGAAAACTGAGAAACTTTCTCTTGTGTATTAGCCTTTTCTCCCATCCATGCACTGGCCGGTATGACCCCCCCTAAAGGGAAAAGTTACCTCTGCCTAGTTGAAAGCTCTCTTTGTGGCTAACTCCCAGCCTTCATATCTTTCTCCACCACCAAAAGTTCACACACAACAGGAATGTTTCCTGTAGTCACAACATGACTCTGGCAAGATTTAATGAGGCATTTAACTTTTTTCTCCTCCTGAATCGTTTCTGCCTGTTTCTGTACAGGAACTGTGATTTGCTAAAACTAAGGGAGGTTATAATCCTTGGCAAGTGTTCTCCTCTCATTATTTGAAATCTTTGGATTGGTGTCATTTTAGTTAGGAGTTTCAGAGGGCCCAGCCTTGAACATGGTCATGCTTTGGAGGAATTGATCACTGTATTCCCACTATTGTCTTAATGGTGTTGCCTTGAGCTCTGTTACAACAGAACCCAACTGGCTGTTTTTTAAAAAAAACCTAAAAAACAGTTCTTAAATTCAAATGAAATCATGCCAGCTCTTTACAAGTCTTCAAGGGTTTTATAGCTTTAAGTGTGTCTTTGAGAAGCAGCTGCATTTGCCACACTTAAAAATCATTCCTATAATTTCCCTACTCAGGCCAAGCTAAAATAAAACACCTCTGTTGCTCTTTCTGAAACTTTCCACTCTGGACAAGGCCAATAAGTATTTTTGGAAATGTTTCTTAGAAAGGTTGGTATAATTAGTCTTGCTTTCTTTTTCCCCCCTCTGTTTATTTGTTTGGCAGAAGACCATTTTTCTACATTGATCTGAAAGGGCAATATTCCATCTGGCCTCAGACTTGGCATTCACCCCTTTCATCAGTCTGGTCTTGAGAAAGTGTCTTGTACTGAATGTGAAAAATGAGCCTAATTCATCTCTCCGCTTATAAATAGCTACTTTCCAAGTACTGATTTGTAGTGTATGTACTTATATAGCAGGTACTTGCTTGAGAAATAGATTTATTGCCAGTTCTTTTCTTTTCCAAACTCTTGTTGTTCGTCTTGTTTGCTGGTTACACTTGATGTTAGTGGAGCTGAGTCTTCCACATGGTGGTATGAGTGTCGGCCTTGATGCATGTTCAGCCAGTGGCAAATGAGAGTCCTTTTAGTGCCACATCTGCTTTGGTGAAGCAAAAGGGGAGAGCGGACATACTCCAGACAATACAAGAGAGTATATATCACATCAAGGTTTCCCATGAAGAGCCTCTCAGAGCTGAAGTCTTCAGAAAGCATAGGCTTTGGGTAATGGCAATGAATCCTTGTGTTGCTTGACAGTAGCCAGGAAAGTGACTCAAAAAGTCAGACTCTGCCTTCTGGGCTGCTCTTGCTCTGTGATTACTGCACCTTGTCCAGAGCTGGCTTTTGTGCAAGCCAAGCCATGCCTTGTGAAGTGCTGCCTGTTCTGTATCAGAGGATAGATCATGTAATGATCCTGGCTGGGTTTCCCTAAGGTGATGGGGTAGTGTGGTTATATAATTAGTATAAATAGATGATAGCAGATATTTCTTCAACCAAAATATTGGGGGAAAAAAAAACCAAAACAAAACCAACAAGTTAAAAGTCAGACTTTGTTTACTTCTAGTGACCTGGGTAAATCATTGGCCTTCTGCATGCTTGGGAGTTTTCTGTATTCTCCACATTTTCATTGAGCACTTTGCACTGTCCTATATAACTCTTTCATTTTCTTCTATGAAAGAATAACTCTCAGAATAACTTTTTAAAAGAAAAGACTAAATGGTTGGGATAGTGAGGGAAGTAGTCTTACAGCAACGTTACTGAAAGGGTAGATTGGTGCCTGGTAGAAATCAGTGGATTTGTCCCCTAGCTTTGATTTCTCTACTCCAAAGTTGCTTCTCTTACCATGAGTTTTTTGGTGGTTTTTAGGTTTTTTTGTTGGTTTTATTTTGGTTTTTTTTTTTATGTGGCTTGCTAGGAAGTTCCTTCTGCCCCACCTAGGTAAAGGAAAAACTAGTGAGAAAAGTAGAGGCTGAACAGCAGAACTATTACTGAAATAGTAAAGGGCTTTGCACCAAACTTGAAAGTTGCCTGAACTTAAGGTTTCAGGCAAAAGGTTCTCTAAAAATGGCATTTTGGATAGTAAATGGGAATTACTCTCCTTATTTCAGGTTTCCTGGAAAAACATATGGAAAGGGGTGGTCAGTCATACTTTGGATCCAAGTAACTGCTTTTCCATATATGTTTACTTCCAGCAATTTGAAATAATTCCACTTGGTAGGAGCTGCAAAGGAAATTTCAACCTTTGATTTGATGCCTTCATGCAGCTAGAAGTGTCTAATTTAGTTGCCCAAGTCTGAATATTTTGGATGAAGGATTTGATTTGTGTAATCTGAGACTGAATCACATTTTTTTGGCAGGCATTAAAAAATTCTTAAATGGAAAACCCCAAGTGTATTCTAATTGCCCCAAGCAACACAGCACCTCTTAAGCTACCACGTCAAACTCTCTAATTTTTCTGTCCCTCTCTGTAACTTCAAGAATTCCTCACTGTCCTTTTGTTCCCCTTGTCATCTGCACTGCTTCCTCCTCTTTTCTCCAGTTTCTCATTCACGCACTGCTCACGCTCACCTGAATGCATTGCTAAGTGTGCAGTGAGCAGATGTGGGATTGACCAGTTGTGCAACACTGGAGAGTGGAAACAGCTGGGAAGACTTGACAGTTCAGTTTGCTTGTCTTTGCAGAACTAAGTGATGCTATAATGAATAGTGCAAGTCACTCACGTCAGCATTTAGGCTTTTCTGAAATAGCACTGCCACTAGTGAACAGTAAGCTTTCACAGAACTGAATTCACACTTCTGTTCTTCCAGGTCTCTCTTGGCTTACCCTGCATGGTGACATCTCTTTCTTACACGTTAACCTCACCTAGTTTATACAGAGAGAGAATAAATAATACTATGACTTACCTGTATTCATTGAAGCGGCATAATTAAAATAAGAAAACAAATGACCAGCAACTCTGATTTTTGTTAGCATTTGGATAGTTGGAGTAATGTTCAAGATTTGATAAGTCCTATAAATCTTACTGAGCTAAGTCTCTTTGACTTATTTACCTTTGTAGTTGTGGCTTTGTTCTTTTCTTTTGTGAGCTATTTTCAACATCATGCACTCAGTTTTGGCACACGAATCCATTCAAAGATACTCTCCATTGTAAGTGCAGCAGCTGCTCTGCAGATACCTATTTGACCTGGCCAAAGTGAAATCACCAGTTGTGAGAGAGTAGCATCAAGTCTGGTTGTTTTATAGATAACATGAAACTCTTTCATATTCAGTGGACATACACATGATTGATAGGTCTCATTATTTTTAAAGAACTATTGCACTGTAATGTTTCCAGATGTTCTCCAGTAGAAGCTCATGTTATTACTATAGAGAAGTATCAATCAGTAAATAACCCACGTCACTCATTGCCCTTCTATGCAATCACAGTGTTCTGATCTTGTGGTTTGGCTTCCTTTACAAAGGAATTGTCAACTCAAATAGATTATCATTCTGTGTGTTACACTGCAGACCAGCAGAGGGACAGTTTGCGTGCATAATATGATCAGCCTCCTGTGAACTAAGTGGAGTTAACTGTGGTTAGCATTCAGGTGAAAAAATCATCAAGTAAAACCCAAATGTTGCAAAAATTTGTCCTAATGAACCAGTAGAGGACATTAGACCATCTGTTCCTCAACTTTGGCTCCACTGTTGTGCTAGAAGGTACTCTGCTGTCAAGGGCTCTTCCTTTCATGAAGCAACTTTAGTGCATGTAACTAGAGGATGCAAGTTTGTTTGCAACAGGCTTCCATATTTGCTAAAGCTGGCTTCAAAATTATGATAGTAATTGTAATGTGATAGTCAGACAGTTCTGATGTAAGTCAGGAAAAAGCAGAAGTGCATTGATTCTTAGTGTGAGAACCAGAGGCTTGGAAGGGTTTTACTGTTTGTGGGTCCTCCCAAACTAACTATCTTCTGGGCTGCAATTTATTTAAATAAAATTAGCTAAAACTGTTGCTTTGCAAATTTTTGTTTAAGAGCATGTAAAAAAACTGTAACACCAAACCTAAATGACTTTGTCCAAATTAATTCAAAACAAGGATTGGTAACCCTTGTAATTTTTATACTAAATCCTGTGAAATTTAGTGATGCTGGTTTTTAACCCTTGGTCTTTAGCGTTGCTTTTTAAAAGACAGTTTAAGATACGTTGTAGGAAAAAGTCAGCCTATGGCATAAATGAAGGATGACACTTGCATTTTCCAGTTACCATCAGGTTCAAAACCTAGAAAAATAAATAAAATGTGCTATGGTGAAAAAACAGATTCATTTTATGGGTCATACAGTTCAGAGGGACCTGGCCCATGAAGTTACAGCCCTTGGAAAATCCTGCCCATAGAAACTGTGTGCAGGAGAGGGATCTTCATGGACTCACAAAGCTTACTGATGGAGCTGTTTCCAGGCTTCATCTGTTCTAATGGTTCAGTGGCAGTTCCAATAGTTACCATCCTCTCCAAGGCACAATGAGGCACAAGTAACCACTGCTGGTAATTTCTGTATTACCCGCGATGGGATGCTTTGCAGCCTTTGTTTACCATTGGGCAGTATCTGGAATTTGCTCAGGTTTCAGTTACTCCCTCTTAGCAGGATAAAGGGTAAACAAGTACATCTGTTCAGTATCTCTGGAGTCACGATGTGAGTGGCAAGTATTGATCTGTCATGAGGCAAAGAACTTTGCCAGAAACTTTAGATTTGTTCTGAATCTGGATTAGGGGTCGGACTGCTTTACCATGACTGCATCACTACTCAATATTTGGGGACTTCCCAAAGTAAATAGTATTGGGCAGCCATGAAGATCTGTTGAAAAAGAGATGTTTTGAGTGTATAGATTTTTATGTTACTATTGAGGGTCTCTAAGCCAAGGAATCTGTAGCTGCAATTGCCAATCTGGATGAAATGAATGAAAAATTTAATGCAGAGCAACTGTGAATCTTCTTTTTTAACAAGTGTTTGTGTGGTTGGGATTTTTAATTCACATTTTTATTTTCATATTTAATGTATGTTTAGCAACTTGTTTTGTGTACTGGTCTTGTGTATGTTTCTTTAACATTGCTAGCATAACTTTACCTGCTAGCACAATTTCTGACTAGAAACAACCTTTTTGATTGTCTTCTTTTTAAATGCCATTATGTCAAATTTCCAGGTGTCTGAAATTAATACAGTGGTTATATTTACATAGGCTTTTGTCAGGTCCATTTTCAATATTAATCTGTCTTCCTTTGTAATTTCAAACATAACCTGTACTTTGGAGGATGCTGGCAAGCAGGAGAATGACCTACTCAATCTAGTATCCAGGTGCAGTGGATATGGATCGCATTCAAAACGAATAAACTCAGATGGGTTTGGGTACAAGGCCCAAGGGATATATGTGTAGCTGGAGGGTGACATACTCTAAATCCATATGAAGACTATACTAGTGGGGCAATGGGGAAAGCAGACTATTTGGTTTTCCAGATTTGTAGTCTCCACCCTATTTGTCCCAAAGCTTAATGTTTTTCTACAAAACCAATTAAATTTACTGTTGACTCTCATTCATTGATGGTATCAGTTGCAGGTTCCTACACTTGCTAAACCCTCTTCACTGATAAGATGTTATCTTTATCATTTATCTTTTATCATTCAGTAGACAAAATTACACTCCTGACTTGTCCGCCCTTCACCAGTCTTTGTCAGCTTGTCATTGCACTTGGCTATCAGATGTAGAATTCGTTACATGACATTTTCACGAAGGAATGAGAGCTGCTGTTGCACATGCTGGGGATGGTGAGTTAATGTGGGAGTGCTTGGGTATTTGGACCATGTAAAGTGTGAGTGTGTGAAATCTGGGTTTTTCTTCATTGCTTGTTACTATTTATCTAAAAGGAGCTCAACTTCTTGTGCATAGGGAAACAACTGGGACAAGAACAGCGTGGCTTGAAACACAGAGAACTGAAATGGTTGAGGTGATGTCGTTCCACCCCTGGGGCAGTCAGTTCCAGGTATATTGAACACCTCTCCATGTGAAAGCAAACTGTGGCCTGTACTCTGCCAAAGGAATTGAGAAAAATGCATTGGCAGTGTCAGTTGTAGCATACCACCTGGCTGATTTCAACTCCAGTTCATATTGGAGCTCTAACGGGTCTGGTACAGCAGCACTCAGTGGTGGCATCACTTTGTTGAGGCCATGATAGTCTACCGTCAACCTCTACCCTCCATCATACTTTTGCATTGGCCATATGGGACTATTAAAAGGTGAGTGAGTCTTGCTGTTCGCTCCTGGACTCTCCAGTTGGTGAATCATCTCATGTGAATGGCAGCCAGGGAGTCTTGGTCTGTGCAGTATTGCTGCTGGTGCACCGTCCTGGTAGCAGTCGGCACCTGCTGTTCTTTGGCTTGCAGCAATTCAACAATGAAGGGGTCTTGTGAGAGGCCAGCAGGGTAGATAGCCATTTGATCTCTGTATTCACAGTGGCTACACAAAAAGCCCATCGGTGCCCTTTTGGGTCCTTGAAGTACCCTCTCCTGAGGCAGTCTGTGCCCATGATACAAGAGACCTCTGGGCCACTCACAGAAGTGCTTTTCCCACTTGCCCCCTGTTAAGCTCACTTCAGCCTCCCGTACAGACAATGCTTGGCACCCCTCTGTCACTTCAGAGACCCAGCTGGGTTCTGTGCCCCTATATCTTGATGGTACCGGGGTACGATGTGCACCAGTGTCTACCAAAGCCTCATACTTCTGTGGGTCTGATGTTCCAGGCCATTGAATCCAGATGGTCCCATATACCTGGTCATCCCTTTCCTCCTCCCGGCTGAAGGCAGGGACCCTCTATTCCTGCTTCTGGTCAGAGGATTCACTATCTGACCCTTGCAGTGCCAGATCAGAAGTCCCCTCACCAGGATCAAGGGAGGTGATTTCAGTTCTTCTAAGTCTGAGAGCGTGTTCATTGCTGCCTTGTCTCTCTACTGCAACTATGCTGACAGCCTCCTTGGGTGGCCCCTTCTTAACAGCTGTCTTCCCTCTCAGTTCACATACACAGGCTTCCAGCTTAAGGGTGGGTTCACCATCCTGCTTCCTCGTGTCCTCCCCCTGGCCACGCAGGGAGAACCACAGTGCACCACGCAGCATGTGCCTGGAGATCCCTTTCTTTCTTGGTCAGGATAGCACTGATTTCTTGGTGATATCCAAGGCACTGGCCCGTAGGGGTAAGGAGGTACAGAGATTTTCTTCAAAGTTTTGGAGTCAGGAAGACGCTCTCTCCACAGCTGGTGCATCTGTATTCGGGCTATACATCGCTGCCAAGCTGTTGGAATATGATCCTGGGGCACTTCGAATCAGCTTCCTCCACATGGCCCGTGTGCACAGGACGTCCTCTGGTTCTCTGGAGATATCATCGTCTAGATTACTTTAGATGACTTCCAGCACGGCTAGTTCTCTCAGGTACTGAATACCTTTATCTGTGGCAGTCCACTTTCCTGGGGAGTT
>JAVJGJ010000001.1:68832575-68843542 GCA_035590215.1 Microhierax caerulescens
CCCACCCCGGGACTGGCTGCCTCAGGGCACATTTCAGTATCACCTCACCCAAAAGTTGTCTTCTCTTCCACATGGATAAGACCAAATTCCACAAAACCTGTAATATGCCAACAGTATTAATTAGTAGTATTAAACAGCTCACATAAGGGTGAGCAAGGACCTCTGGAGCCTGCATAAGAAAACCGTTCACATCAGTCCTGGGTGGGGAGGGGGACATGTATTCCCTCATCCTCTCCACAAGACACCTCCCCCAGCACAGCATGGCCATCAATGCCAGGGCAAGGCGCATAGTTGTTTGTATTAACATGTTCCCAAGCTCAGCAAAATAAAGAGATAAGCACTGTAGCCAACAAATTCTGTGACCTGCACAGCAGCTTGCCACTTAATAACTGCTATAGCTGTAGCACACAATACAAAACTGCCATTGTCTCAAGCCCCATGTTGGGCAGCAAAAAACAATGTGGTGGGTTGACCTTGGCTGGATGCCAGGTGTCCACCAAGCCGCTCTATCACCAAGCCCCTCCTCAGCAGGAGAGAGGGAAAGAAAATTAGATGAAGTAAAAACCTCATGGGTCAGGATTAAGGCAGTTTAATAAGGCAAAAGCAAAAGTCGCATATGGAAGCAAAGGAAACCAGAAGATGCTATCCTCTACTTCCCATCAGCAGGTGATGTCCGGCCACTTCGCAGGAAGCAGGGCTTCAGTACGTGTCAAAGTTGCTCTGGCAGGCAAATATAAATAGTGAATGCCCCACCCACCCCCTCTTTAGCTTTTATTTTTGAGTAAACATCATATGGTATGGAATATCCCTTTGGTCAGTTTCGGTCAGCTGTCTTGGCTATGCCCCCTCCCAAGATCTTGCCCACCCCCAGCCTACAGGTGTGTGTGGAATATTGGGGGGAGAGCCTGGATGCCATGTGAGCGCTGCTCAGCAGTGGCCAAACCGCTGGTGTGTTATCACCACCTTTCCAGCTACCAATGCAAGGACATCACTGTGAGGGCTGCTATGGGGAAAATCAGCTCCCACCTCAGCCAGACCCAGTACAGGTGACCTTACCTACAAGACATCTGTCTGCATCATAAAAACACTACAACATCTGGAGTGCTTGTTTTGCTGGATGTGGCTAACTGTAGGAGAACTGAAAGATGTTATAAAGGCTGAACTCAATAAGAATTTTCATTAACAATAATCCCTGAACAAATATTTGTATATGGGCACAAACTACTTGAAACGCTATATAAATGTTCCTTTTCATTAGACCTTTTCCTTTTCATATTTCCTTTGAAGTTTCTTAATAAGTTTAGAACTCTGTTCCCTCTGAGCCGACTGGGGGCAAATGCTGATTTCATTTGCACTGATTTACTAACGTTACTTTGAACAAAACTGATACATTATGTTTCTTCTGCAAGAAGCCTTTTCCTACGGTACTTCACTACTTCCAGTATGGCTGTAAGCCAAAAATTAAAGATATGTGTGTGTGTTTATGCACACACACAAACAGCCCAATTAACTACACAAATATATGAGAACCTCTCAATGTTTTAGCTTGACAAAAACAGTGTGGGATGTTTCTCAGAAATAATACAGATTTATGAAGTGCTTTTGTTTTACCTAAGTTGATGGATGTTTCTGTGAGGGATCCCTTTGTTGTAGACCTGCACTGGGTTATCAGCCTTCACTTGCCTCTTGTGAAGGCTTTTTCTGTTCATTGAATTTGCTCCACGGTTGTTTTTCAGAAAGCAAAGAATTTTAACTTTCCTACCACTAGAACCTGACTGGATCTGTCCCTGATTTTCTTAGCTATCTTTTCTTTCCTATATTAACTTCTGTATTCCCATCTTGTCGCAATCTCTTTGGTCCTTGGCAGTGGCAATATCTTTTCTTTCAGGCATGCTGACCTCTCCCATTCCCTTTGAAGCACTTATGATCATATCCAAGAGCTGCATTCCAGCTGTGGCGCCTTCTGAGGTACTGAATATATTAAGATAAAAAGAAATAAGCTCAGCTATATTAGCAAGAAGCTTAAATGTTTATGCAGGCATAAGCTTCGAGAAGTTAGATACCCCAAAATAAAACTTTAATAGGAATGATGAAGTAACTATGCTGAAAGTTTGAAGAATGATGCTCTTTTTCATGATGTTCTGGTCCACTCAGTGGTTGTATAACATTTATTGCTACTGTAATTATTTTGATATCTAAGTGGAGGATACTTTTAGAGAATGTAACATGAAAAAATTGCAAATTCTTTTAAAAGGGCTTTGTCGTATTTTTTAAGTTTGGTGAAATAATTGGAACTAACATCTATTGTCATACATCGTTTCTCTTCTACTTCAATATAAAAACCTGTGTGTGGGTAACATTTTGTATAGTCATCAAACAAGTGCAAGGGGATTTTTTTTCCCCAATTTGAGCATTATAAAGACTGTAGTCTGCTCAGAATTATACCTGGAAGCAAAACTGAGGTGGATAGGAGACCAAGGAGGAGCGAAAATGAGGAGGGGTTAAGTAAGATGGCAAATCCAATTTTAGGGTGCCCAGTATGGGCTCGGGTATGTCATTTGTAAGCATTATAAAGGATCAAACTGATCCATAATAATTTCTCTAGTTGAAATGTGTTTGGAGAGGGTAACTTTGCCTTGGTGGGTTTCACTTCCTGGCAGAATAGGTGAGATCATGGAGATCACACGTTCGTTGGGCCTGTTATTACTGACTCTTTTGAGTCCTACTTGTGTGCTCAGAGAGAGAGAGGGGGAAAACTGCCCATGGCTCCATTGTGCTGTGGCACCCTGGGTGGCTAACAGGAGGCTCTCAAACACTCTTCTTCCAGCACACGGTAGCATTCGGGACTCTTTCTCAAAGCCACATATAAAATCGCAATTTCTTTCTACAGCATAGGTAAACAGCTACACAATGAGGAACGCTTCTGCGCTGTGGCTGATGTTACCTTCTTTGGCTGAGTGTGAGGGTATCATCCTTACGCACGTGTTTACTGTACCTTATTTAATCAGAGTCAAAGAAGGTGTTTTTCTAATGCACAGCAGAGGAAAGATATATATACCTAGAACTCCAGCTTGGGGATAGTCTTGTTTGAAACCAATACAATCAACTCCTATCCTTAAAGTTATGCACAAGTTGAAGGGCCTCAAAGAATTGAAAACTTTCAGTGTTTTCAAAAACATTTAGTTGGAACAGTTTTCAAATTGCTGGTGTTTAGTTTCTCTACTTAAAATTGGAACTGTTGTATTTTCATCGTGACAGGAATGAACAAAAACCAGAAATAAAGACTCCTCTGAAATGACTTCAGAAGCGATATGCAGAGCAGTGGGACTTGCCAAAGTTGTATTCTAACTCTATTTTTCTTGAGGGAACATGATTTTCACTGTTGATACTCGGGAAAATAAAACCAAACCTGTTTATAGATACCTAATTAGATTTTATTTTTCCCAAACCAATTCTTCTGGGAGGTCAGGGAGTGAGAGGGTTGTTAAGAAGACTTCCTTCTATAGAAGGATCATAAAAATATAAGCAACAGGTGAAATTCCTGTTGTGTATAGACCAGTGTGTACCTGTGCGTCATGTTAGCTTTAGGTAAACCCTGTTTTGGGGATATAAGCAATGGAAACGGCCTGAACATTTACATTGACTTGTCACGTAAATGAAGCATGAACAAACAGATGAGCAAAGTAAGTGGAGAACATTAAACTTAATGAGAAATAGGTTAACCTATCACAAAACAGGTTTATATGGTTTTTATCTAAGGGATGTGTAACTTTTTTTTTTTAAAAAAATTCTCTTTTGGCCACAAAGGACTTTTTTATTTTATTTTATTATTTTTTTTAATCTGCTATGCAAGAATGAAGACCTTAGACTTCAGATGTTTCCTTCTTTATTTCATTAATGTTAATACAGGAAATAAAAAAAGATCACAAAAACACTATGTCTCATTATCAGGATGTTTCTTTTGATTCTGAACATGCCAGCAAAGAATGCTTGATCCAGCAACATCAAAAGATGAAGGCATTTGTGCTTAGTCGGTTTGCCTTAGATATTTTTGCTTCAAGACAGAAGGTTTAGCTTTTTTTTTCCTAAACTCCAGAGTATGAGACTGCAAGTGTACATCTCTTATTGCATCTGTATTTTATGGGAATATCTTACTTGGAGCACAACAGATGGACTCATTTTATCCACGACTCAGAATCTTCAAATGTTATAGTATTAATGTGTGGATACACAGGCCTATACTTTTATTGTTGAGAGGCAGAGGCTGTTGATTTTAGTGTCTCTATACTGAGGAAAAATAGCCAACAGCAGAAGGCTTGCAGCATTGATTTTTTTACGTTTTGTTTTTTTTTTTTTTCTTCTTTTAGTAACAAAAAACACTAAATGAGAAATAGTTGCTGTATCAATTGTTGACTATTTTTATGTAGCTACTGTATTACAGTTTTCTTCCAACTGGCCATACAAGTAATTTTAAATTGTTTTGGTGATCCTAGCTGTGCAGAAGCTGTCAAAAATGCCCTGTTGCTAATGCACACTCCACTGCATTAAAACATAGAAGAAAATATTATAACTAACACATTTTTAATTACAGCAATGCCTGTGTTTTACTTCAGACCAGAATCCCATGTCTGTTTCAAGTTTTCAGAGAGCAGTCTTGATAGTACTGTAGATGAAATACAGTAGATTTTTGCATGGATGACCCAACAGACCTGAGAAGTTCTGTTGTGCAGATTTTAATGGTGCTTGCAATTAATTTGTATCTTAGAAATGAGCTGATACTGTTCAGTAGCTTTAACTGTCCATACTGTATTGAAAGATGCACTGTGGGCTAAGTGTATGGTATATACCTAGGCAGTAGAGTCTTACTGCTAAAATATATATTTTATCACATTGTAATGATATTGAAATAATCAGAATTTTTGTTTGCCTGGCTTTGACCCTTGATAAAGTTTAAAAGTCACCTGCCAGGATTACTGTAGCTAACTTCAAGTCAGTGACAGCTAAATGGTATAGGGAGACACCTGAGAGCCAGTTAAATATGATGAAGTGTTGTTTTGCTTATTTTGCCAGTTTGGAGGGTATACATTTCACCTCTTGAAAGTTTTGCCATAATATTCCACATCTGATGACAAATCCAAGGTGACAGTTGGAAGGCTTTTTCTATTGTTTCGTGCTTTCCAGTATTCTTGGAGTGGATCAAGGTTGTAATGAATTCCAGAAAACTAAGAGAATTTCCATCATGCACAATATCAAAATGTGGATCTGCACTCAACAAGAAACGCAATAATGGGATAGTCTGTGGGACTGGAGAGCATGAAGGGTTCATAATAGGATATGGACCTTCTTGTTCACCTTTTAAAATATGGACCAGGTGAGGAGCAGCTAGTAGATTTTCCCGTTAGTCAGCTCTGGGGTGGCCATTGTGAGAAGAGAGTTGCATGAAGCAAATACCCAGGACGAGGGATGGAGGATCCAGCTGATCTCAGATGCATGCCACATGCTTTTCCAAAGGTGGACCAGGGGGTCACAGGTGGGTTTGTAGGAACTGGTACTACTGTACTACACCCCTCTCTGCCAGAAATGGCTGTGTGAGGCAGCAGCTGACCTTTTTGTCTCTCATACAGCTCGGCAGGGCTGGTTCCAGGTGCAGAAAAGCAAGCAGAGGGATGGCTTTCAGCAGCTCCAGTGTGTTTTATTTCCCTGTTCCATGCCCATGGAAGCCCTGAGGGTGATGCCAGAGCATGCAGGAGGCAGCTAGAAATAGGGGTATGGAGGGAGCAGCACTTCTTTGGTGCAGCGGTTGGGTGCAGCTTCTACCTCCCACCTCTCTGTGGAAGCAGGACCTGCCGTCTCGGCTGCCCAAATGATTTTTGTCCCAAATTCCCCCTTTGTCTCCACTGTCCCTCCTTTTTTTGCTTTTCTCATGAGTGTTTCTTGTACTGATCATTTGCTTTACCTCTAAGTAAATTCCGTTTCAAAATATCGGAATGAAATGCCTCTCAGGCTTTGAAATTATGTTTATTGTGTCTCACTGTTGTTTAAATTGCCTCCTGAGAAGAGAGAGTAGGCTGGCATTTTAATACAACGGTACTACAGCTTAAAAGTAAAAATATTTATTAATTCGATTATTTTATAATGTTAAAAATTTGGGCCGCCATTTTTACACATCAGGCATGTGTAATAGTTTTCCCAATTCATTTGTGAAGTTGTTGCAGATTTGCACCTCAATACATGGTTTCTACCCCTCAGGATGTGCATTTGCAATCTTTCTGTTCAGGGAGCAACAAAATGGTGGTTTTCAGGCCATTTTTTCTTCCTCTAGTGAAAATTATTTACAGAAACTGTGTGAATTACTCAAAGAAAAGTCTGAAATACTGATGTTTTAACATCTGAGGTAAATGAGTCTATGCTGTGAATTTGAAGCATGGGATTGACTCCATGAGGACCAGGATAGACAAATGCTACCAACTGCATATCTCACTAGGGACGTGGGACCTGAAAACAACATGGTCTTGTTATCATGTACTGATATGTTTTAGTTATTAATACAACTTTTTTCAGGGATTGTCCTGCTTGGACTTAACTGTAATTTTCTGAAGCCAGTTCTGTCGCAGGGAGCTTGGGCACCTTCGCACACTGTTTTCATGAGGACACCCTAAGCTGAAAAACATCCAACATTTTAGTTTATTTTAGTGATCTTGGATTAGTCTGTGATTCTACATGAAACTGTATTAAGTTCACATGAATAGGTAGCTTGGATACAACTACACAAGATGTGATGCCTTAGCATTTTGAATTTATCAGGTTAAACTGTGAATTGAAACTTTCTGAGGGGGCTGAAGGAAGGTGCGGGGTTGTGTGTGGAGTAATAAAGTCACTTCAGAAAAGAAATGACCAAAGAAAATTTCCCTGAGTCTGTAGACCGTCTTGTACAGTTGTGATTGCTAAGCCTTCAACAGATCTCACTATAATTTTAAGATACAAATAGTTACCAATTTACCAATTCAATTTTTCTGTTTATACACTGCACTTTTTCTCCATCTTTTTTTTTTCCTCCATCTGAAATGTCTTGATAAGAAGTAGTAAACGTAAGTTGGGGTCACAAACATTATATTTTGGCAGGGAATAGCAGAGTGAGAGCAAATTTGAAAGAAAGTGTTAAGCTTTAAAGGTCTGCAGTTTGACAGGCTGTTATCTTTTATGCTTCCAGCACAAATCTTTATGCTGACTTCTCATGTATCCCTCCATTCCCTGGGGGAACTGGGGTTCACTTGCATGTTGCTGGACAAAAGACAAAGAAGATCTGTTCAACACATGTAGAACAGATGCTCAGGGGAGGAGGGGGGAATTTTCCAGCACAGTTACTGTAATATCCATTGCTGCTGTCTTGTTCTCCATGTAAGCGCTGCTGGCCTCTGCAGAACGAGTCGTGGGGATTTTCCCATCTCGGAGATGGCCCACCCAGAAAGCTGCCCCTGCAGGCATTTGCTTATCAAAAATACTCTTGTAGGGTGTCACCTGCTTCCTCACTGAGGGACCACTTTTTAAGGAAGAAGAATAAACCAGACTG
Organism: Microhierax caerulescens; assembly: GCA_035590215.1. Lineage (NCBI taxonomy): Eukaryota > Metazoa > Chordata > Aves > Falconiformes > Falconidae > Microhierax > Microhierax caerulescens. The sequence goes on from JAVJGJ010000001.1 coordinate 68,840,146, forward strand.
AATGGCTGGCTTTGTGGAGTCACAGCTTAGGGTATGCAAGAATATGAGGTCAGGAGAGAATACTTGCTACTTGTGGTCACTCACAGCAGTGGTGATCAACAAGTAGGCATCCCTTTTTCATGCTCTGTGAGCAAGCTGTGGACAGCAGAAGGTGAGGAGGTATTATGAGTCAGATACTCATCTGAGGCATGTATGTGTATAGTACAGTAGATATATAACGTAGGCAGATGGAACTAAAAATATAGCTATATATATAAGAAATACAGTAACTCTTAGGGAAGTACTTGATCCTGGAGCACGGAAAGGCATTGTGATTGATGCTAAGAGAGAGGAGAGGTAACGGGTTTTATAATTTGCCTGGCAACTTTTGTGCAGATCTTTAAAGGAGTGTTCTGCCAGTATGGTCAAACATAGGTTGAATTGGTTGTGGTGACTTCAGTCCTTGGAATAACAGCAGTGAAGATGCAAGGCATGGAGAAATTATCTGAGGCATAAAACATCAGCCAATTATGCTGCATTTTTATTCTGTTGTTTTCGAGGCCACACAGGAGCACAGAAAAAGTGGGTGTAGAACAGAATTTGCCCTTCCTAATTAATATGTGTAATGTTAGATTCCAGCCCAGCCTAGCTAAAGCAGCAAATACAAATTCTGCTGCAGCTCACCAGAGGATCAAAAACAAAGTAAAAATGAAAATATAGTCTACTGCTATACATCACTGTTCCCCAGGCTCTGCAATTGCATCTGACCAATGGAACAAGCAGTCACACTTAAAACAGATATACACCAGGTTGCTACAGAGTTGTAAGACTACTGAATGGTTTTATCACAGTGCAATATGGCTCACTTAATGCTTGCATAAATCAAACTTTGGGACCCCCAATTAGAACTGGGATTTAGGGACTTGCAAAACACCTTTTCAGGTAGGACACATGTTTCAGGTAGAGAAACATTTGCAAAGTTCCCAGGACAGAGAGGTGTTTCCGCAAACATAGAAAATAAAGAAAAAAAAAAAAAAAGAAAAAAACCAACCAAAAAACCTCAAACCATCTGGCCTTGACAGAAAACAGAAATGTTATTGTGACATGTAGCAACCTGGCAAAACTGAGGAGTGTGAAACCTTACCACCCAGCCTGGAAAATGGTCCAGGCTGCTTCTCATCTCTCTGAGGAAAAAGCTGTGCACAGCTGTATTTTTGTATGTGTACAAATATATACAATAGGTTAATGAGTCTATTTTGTTCTCAAGAAATGATGGAATGATCTGCTCAACAGCATGTTTTCGCTCCCCTAGATCATTTGGGTTCATGAATGTCTTGGGACAATTGAGGCACAGGCTAAGGTGGATGAAGCATTTCCTTGAGGTTATTAGTTGCAGCATATGATTTTGTTTAGGTATTTAGGACCAGGAAAAAAAGCATTCAGAGTACTTTTCAGGTAAGCAGTGTCTTCCTACATGGAGAATATCTCAGCCAGCTTGAAAGAATCGCTTGTTTCTCCCTCAGTAGTCCTGCCTTTTTACAGTAGTTTGCTATGCAATGTTGACTAAGGGGAATCAATGGCATGTGCTCAACGGTTGTATTCATTTCTCTCTGAGATACCACAGAAGGCAATGTTGGGTCCTTGCTCCTGTACTTATTTGCTACCTGGTTCTGTCTTCTTACAAGCAGAGTTACTATGGGAGGTGATGACTTCTGCAAAGTAGGTACAATCTGGCCATCTCTTTCCAGTAGGATGGAAGGTGTATTTGCTGGGATAAGCTTTGAGGTGCAACATCATCCACTTGTGTTGGATTAATTATTGCAGCTTCCTAATTGATGTACTGGAGCACCAAAGTGCTCTCAGTTCTGAATGAATATTGGGGTCAGAGGTGCAAACAGCAGGCTGGCAGTGCTTTCAGATCTCAACTTAAAATTGTAGCTGTGGTATGCGCAGTTTTTTACTTTTTGCGGAAATTAATTTAACACAACCTGTAACCAGTTAGGCTACAGCCATTTGTTTCATCAAAAGCAGTGGAAAGTTTTCAAGAAATAGGATGTATTCTGCTTTTTTGTTAAGTGAATGAGGGCATTAAATGTGATACTGAATGGAACTTCAAAACACTTTTTTCTTATGAAATGCTTTAAAACTGCTAGGCTCAGGACAGCTGAGTTGTAGCTTAAGATATTTTGATGAACCTCATAAATACGAATTCTCTTTACACTACTGCAGTGGCCAAACAATGAACCAGAATCTGCTCTGAGTGCTAAGTATCTTTAATGACCTTGATAATTTTCACTCACTTTCAGTGAATTTGTTTACCGCCTTTATTACTGAACCTGCTGGTCATTAAACTAGGGGTTTTATGACCTTTCCTAAAAAGTGTACAAAAATGGGATTGTAAATGGAGCTGATAACAAGCAGAGAAATCCAACAACTCACACCAGGAAAAAAAGCTGTAATGTAACAATCATCTCAAAGTTTAGTAAAATGAAATGGTGGGAAACTCAAATTTTGTAGAACATAAAGGATCTTTACGGCATGGAAATGTGTACATGTCTGAGTTGGGGGCTTTCTGGAACATATTTTCATAAAATTAATAACATGGTCAAGTGGCTTTACTCTCATGTTTTCCTGGGGCTATTGCTATTTTATAGAGATTAGTCCACCAGACATCCCAGGTTTCTTATTATTCACACTTTACACTGTGGTTTAGACTAAACTACCCCTTGCCAGTTTTAGAAGACATTCTCTACTGTTTTGCTGCATCCTTATGTTATTACTCTATTAGATATCATGGTGAGTTTAATTTTTGAGAGCAATAACCTGCAAATACAGGGGTTTCTTTTTATTAGTCTGGCCTCCTGTTTAAGTGCATGTTCAGTTGCTGCTTTTTTTTTATCACAGTAGAATTACAGTGCTTATCAGTTGTACAGTCTGCTTTCAAAATAAAAGTTACTTTAGATGCAGAACCTGCCTTTGAATCCTTGAACTGGCAGGTTATCGTGGCTTAACCCCAGCTGGCAACCAAGCACCACGCAGCCACTGGCTCGATTCCCACCCCAGAGAGGTAGAGAGGAGAATCAGAAAGGAATGTAAAACTCGAGGGCTAAGGTAAGAGCAATTTAATAATTTAAACAGAATAAAAAGGTAAGAACAACAATAATAACAACAACATTTGTAATGGAAAGGTGGGGAAAAGGATAAAATCCAAGGGAAAAGAGAGAAAGGAAAACAAGTGATGCACAGTACAAGTGCTCACCACCCACTGACCGATGCCCAGCCAGTCCCCCAGCAATGACACCCCACCCCAACTAACCCTCCAAGTTTGTATACCAAGTGTGACATCCCATAGTATGGAATACCCCTTTGGCCAGTTCAGGTCACCTGTCCTGGCTGTGTCCCCTCCCAGTTCCCCGTG
>JAVJGJ010000001.1:68843642-68858224 GCA_035590215.1 Microhierax caerulescens
GGAGTTCAGGTCACCTGTCCTGGCTGTGTCCCCTCCCAGTTCCCCGTGCCCCCCAGCCCTCTGGCTGGCAGGGCCTGAGAAACTGAAAAGTCCTTGACTTAGTACAAACATCACCCAGCAACAACTAAACCCATCAGTGTGCTATCAGCATTGTTCCCACATCAGAGCCAAAACACAACACTGCACCCCCAGCTACTGAGAAGAAAGTTAACTCCATCCCAGCTGAAACCAGGACACAAGCAAAGCACTTGCCCAGTTTTAATCACATCAGCTGGATTTCAGCCAAATCTCTCAGTACTTAAAGTTCCTGTGTTTAAGCATCTTGGTTGTGATTCCGAGATTAACTTAATATCGTCCAGAAAGGTCTTGCATTTAAGTGCCATCTAGTTTTGGTTAGAAAGGATCATTTGGATCTTCTGTCACTTCAGCTGCCTTTCTGAGGGGATATGTTCCTAGTTCGTATATTGCAGTGAAAATAGGCAAGTCACACAGCTGTGGTTCATATAAAGGGTGCTGCATTGCCAATACTTTTACAGGATGTTTTTTGAACTTCTTGTTAGTCTAAGCCTCTCTGCCTTTTCCTGTGCTCCTGTAGTTGGATATTAATATATATATTAAAATTTAGGAATTACTTTAGAAGTTATTTTTGAGTGTGATGTGAATACATATTACTTAAAGGAAACTTGGTATTCTCATGCCTTTGGTATTACTACTTTGTCTATCTTGCCTAAAAAAAGGGGAGAAGGAAGAAAGGTTCATTTGACCCTGAAATTCCAGATGCTTGAGATTAAAAGAAAGGACTGGGTTATCCCATAATCTATACTGGCACTATAGCTGCTAAGTAATTTAATGTGAATGCTGTGGAAATGATGATGTATGCCATCAATTGCTGTGAACACAGCTGTGTTTCATCAATCTTTGTTTCCCGTAATGAGACAGAGAACTGTCAATGACTTTTACATATTTGATGTCAGTATTTGGGTAAGTCTGAGGTTTAATTATTTTACGGAGTTTTGTTTCAGTCATTTTGGATCTTGGTGTTTTTTATTGTTTTTATTCAGTAGCAAGTGAGGCACCATTACTTTAAAGCTAACTAAGAGACTCAAATGAAAAAATCTGCTTTGTTCATGGGAATGGAGATATAAGATGACAATATGCCACTTTCAGACTGACTTTGCTGGTCTGTCATTCATCAGATGACAGTTAAATCAGTTCCGTTCCTGGCTGACAAGAGATTCCAAGTCTGGGATGCTCAGCCATCGCATCCTTCTAACTAACTAACATTTGCTTGGCTGTGGATTTCTACTTCTCTAATTTTTTTTCTCTCTCTGCTTTTTCTCTTTTCCTAAGGGATATTTCTTTATTTCCATCTCTTTATGCCTTCATACCATATTAAGTTAATTTCCAGTAATAACTCTCTTTTCCGTAATCAAAATCCTCCTAATCCTCACCTCAAGCTGTGGGGAGAAGTTCCCTTTAGCTTCAGCTGACTGACAGGTAATAGTCCCAGTGGCAAGGCTGTCATGGTGCTGCAATAAATTGATGGAAAAATCCAAAATGACGTGGTTCTGGGGTTGCTATATTGTGTGTTTCAAGGTCACAGAGCCAAATATGGGGTTTGGTGTACTGTGACTTAATTCAGTCATGACATGGGACACAAGCCTTGATCCAAATTGTTGTAAGGCAGCGGATGGTAAACTACCTTGTTCCCATGTTACTGGTTTTATGTAGGAGCTGCTGCCAGGTTGTAGTACATGTGCAGTGTCTAGCAGAACTCCTGTTGTCTAGATCAGGCAGTGATTTATCTTTGCTAGATGTTTTAAAGCATTTTATGTATTTGTATATAACACCTTATTACAGACTAGCTCTATTTATATTTATCAACTTCTCATCCATAAGGAAATAAAACTATCATATATTTCTCGTAACACCTTTGCAATGTGTATGGTGAACGTAACGTAATTTCAACTGAAGTCAAACATGCCCCTCCTGTGTTTTATTTACATCTGCCTATCAGAGGGCAAAGTAGGTACGTATGTTCATATACACTTCATCATATTTTGGCTTCGTATTAGACTGCATAAGCAACATGAAATCTCCACAGGTAAGAGAAAAGGTGCGCACTGTGTATATAAATTTGTTCTGGTTTAATATTAGAGGTCCCTATCTGAAGCTGTCTTTTCAGGGAAAAATAATGTAATACTCGGGTAATACTTAGGCATGTTTAAGATCAGTGCAGGCAGAAAAAACCCTCAGTTCTGCTATCTTGATGATAATTTTTAATACTAATTCTTCTGTTTACAGAAGAATGACAGTTTCTGCCTCTGTTTTGTGATCACTTATACCTTCATCTCTCTCCCTCTTTATCCAGAGGTACCTAGTTTTGTCTACTATATAAGTGAAGAATGCTTTTCATTTTCATTCACTCTATTAGGCTGGATATTAGGCTGTATTATTTAATATGTCCTGGTGCAAACCTAATGTACAGTACTGGTGGGATGATACAATGTGCACAACAATAATTTGGTTTTGAATCTAGTCAAGAAGTAATCTAAGTAAACGTCATAATGTGGGTGTCTCCACCAAGCACATCATAGTTGACAGTTGTCATGTTACAGCACATTGATGGACTATATGAACTTAGAGGTGGATTTTTTAGTAACAGCATCACATTTTGTAGCATGAATTATAGGCTTGAAAAAAGACAAAAAGGCAATAAACATTACATTATTTATTTATTTTTTTTTTAAGTATTGCTGGGCTTCAGTCCAAACACTAGGTATATTTTTACCAAGCTCTTTGTAAATACGTGCCTCAAAAATAATTTCTTCTGCTTGTCTTTTTGCTGGAGCATAGATATATGTCTCCCCAAGTAAGCCCAGAAAGAGACATAGAAATCTCTATAATATACTAGGATTTGACTTGCAAGGAGAAGTGAGTTATTAAAAGAAATAGAAGAAAAATGAAAGAAAACCTATGCCTTTAATGAACAGAATAAAGGAGAAAAGAGAACGTTGATTTAATCTATTTATTTGCTGTGAAGTAAAAGAACAGATGTTTTCTGTTAGGTCCCTGGATAAAATTCAGTAGGCGCCACTAATACTTAAGGACTGGTGACTTCTGATAAGATTGAAAATTGATGTCTCTTCTATTGTTACCAAATGGATATGGCAGGTTATGCTGCTGTAGGTGTCTCATTTCAGAGTACTTCAATATAGAAACAATATCTTATTTTCCTAGACTGAGACAAAACCAAGAAATGTTTTGCCAACAGATTTCAGATCCAAAGACATGTCAGCCATGAAGAGTTTAATGCTTATGGTAGGCAGTGGAACACACAAAGCTCCTTTGTTGTAGGTCTGCATCCCTTTGCATGCCTAGAAAAAGGATAGATTATCTTTATTTGCCTTATTTCTCTTTTTTGGTCATCTCTTTGAATGTCTAATTCAATAATTATCTACAGAAGTGTTTAGGGAGATGTGATAAAACTGTAGAGCTGTTGGAAGCAAGTCATTTCAACATTGGCCCAGTGTATCTGACCGCCTCTCCTTCGACAGATCCAAACATTAAACAGATCACATTTAATGGAAGTTCAAAGGCTTACTCAAAAGGTTCAGAAGGCTCTGTGATCTGGGGGGTGGGGGTGGAGGGAAAGGTTTCTTGTTTGCCTTCTTGGAAACCACTCAAAGCAACATAATTCTGTAATTCAGATTGGTGCTTTTTGAGAGGCCTGAGCAAAGTTTGCTGAGGTCAGGGAAGGGGGTCCCAGGTATCTCATCAATTTTCAGGCAAGGAGAGCAGAAAACCCATGCAGAACACCAGTGAATGCAAATGAAGAACAGAGGTTATCCGTCTGTGTTATACATGCGCACACATCCACCTGCCTATATATATCTATATGTAAGGCAAAGAGTTTGAAATCTTGCTTTGAATGTGAAACCCACCTCAGATAATGCACTACTAGGCAGAATCTTTCTATGAGCTGACTGGAGTCTTTTCTTCATGCTTCTCTTACAAGGAAGACTAGAAGGCCTTCCTTCTCAGCCTTCCTCGAATTTCGGATGTGGGACGTCGATGTATTTAGATACATGCACACACCCACCATACTCACTGTCTTGCCTTCTTGCTGTTTCTGCTGCACCTTCCTGGAAGGTGCTATCAACTGCGTAGGGAAGTATTTAGCTTTGAAGTCACTTTGTGCAGTAGCAGGTCATTTCATACAGTGTGCAGTGTCCTAAAGGAACAGATGATTCAGATTTTGGTACTATATGCAGAAAGTCACTGTGGCAACTATGGGACTCACCTGCAGGATGTGAGATCTAAAACATGGTACTTGGACCCCAGCCTGGGGCATCTGCCCTAGTATAAGTATAAGTAGTTCCTACTTAGGGGTGAAACTTGTGGAGAATCCAGAAAGTCTATAAAAGGCTCTAAGGCTCTTAATAAGAGACTTACGTAGCGTAAAATGATTTTACTCTTCTAAAGACTTTGAGAAAGAGCATGGCATAGTTTTGATGTGATGTCTTAGGTAGTCAATATTGTTTATAAATCTCCCTTTTGTGATGTATTAGGTCAAAAATTATATTGACCTCCAGAACATTGCTTACTACTTAAAATGAGTCTCAGATATAACCCAGTTGATGTATAATAGGCATTACAGAGTTGGAATGAAGTCAGATGAATGGAAATGTAATTTAACTTTCCAAGTTTCTTTTACTTTCAAAGTATTTTAAATGTTTGATTATAACAGATTCTGTAAAGAGTAGTTGATTCTCAGCTGTTAAGCAGATCCAAATCTCTAAAGAAGTTTTCCTGATGGGAAAGAAAAAATGTCAGGGAGAACTGGGCAATGTTCCCTATTCTTCTTGAGAATGCTGTAGGATTTTTAGCTGCTGTATGATCAAATTTACTTAGAGGAACATCTGTAACCTCCTACAGATTCTAATCATGGTCTTGTATCAGTATTACATGTAATCCCATGCTCAAATTTAAACCATTCAGTTGTCCTGCTGAAGTCACCGAAATTAGCAAATGGAGAAGGAATTATTCACATGTTCAATTTGATACCAAGTATTCATAAATTTTTAAGGCAAAAAATTGCTAAAATCATCTGGTCGGGCTCTTTGCACAATTCAGGCTGTAGGTCAATTAATCCATGTTTTCTGCAGTGTTTCAGGAGCTGTCTGGGACACAATATGTATTTTTGAAGAATATCCAATCTTGAACTAAAGGTTTCAAGTGACGGACAGTCAATGATAGCGGTGTATTGGCTGGTTGAATGGTTAACCTTCACTTAGGAAAAAATACACTTCTGATTTCTAACCTGAAGTTTTACAGGTTCAGTCACTGGCTCTTGAGTTTTATTTGCTTGGTTTCGATAGCCCTTATGAATCTCCTCCTTTTCTTCTCAGATAGGCATGCAAGGACAGCAGTTTACTACTCCTTTTGAAGAAAGCAGATGAACTGAATTTCAGTGAGACCTTGAATCATTCTTGTACTTGTTTTGATAGCCCCTCTCAATTTTCTTACGCTTCAAATGTGTTTGCTCAGTCTTCTAAATCGGGAGCAACGTGCCTTGTCTGGAAAGACAACTTTCTGATGAGCAACAATTGCATGATGCTTGGAAGCACGAGCAGTTTGGTTCAGATAGGGACATAAAACCCCAGACTTGTAAACAAACCTCATTCCAAACTCCTTATGTGCTTTCAAATATGCAGTATCCATCTAGAGTCTGCATGAGGAAAGCTCCCTGGTGTTGCAGCAGGGATGCAATGGAATGTACTCAAACCGATGATGGAATACATGGAACTGACAATAGCTGCACACGCAAACCCTGTACTTCTTTTCAACAAGGGCAGTAGGCCTTGCTCTGCAAGGTTTAAGTCCTGTTGATGTCCGTGTTCAATAAGCATTTGAAGCCACATAAAGTCTTGCGAGGCCGGGCCCTACGCTGACAAAAAAATTGAACTAGAAATAGTTGTCTGAAGCATTTGCCAGGAATTCGTTGGAAAGGCACGAACTGATTTGTGAGCACTTGTTTATAGCCTAAATGTGTGTCAACAGAATAGCTTTATACTGGTGGTATGACACCAGTCATATGACTGAGCTTTGGTCTAAGACCGACCTAGGACAAATTGCAGCACCCTCCAAATTCCAGCGTCCAGTTTTCCACGTGCAGAAGCCCTGCCTGCCTGCCCTGTCTTTGGAGCTTTCCCCCTGGCGTTCACCTCAACCATTCATACGAGACGAGCACCAGAACCTTGCTGAACTGGCTCGAGTTTCCTGCCAGGAATATAAATATATTATCATGAGGGCCTTGCAAGGCTGTTGATGTAGCTGACGGTCACAGTCGGAGGTTTGGTCATCTTCCCACAGGATATCAGTTCGCGCAGATGCTACCAGCTTTAGAGGGACAGCCGTGCCCGTGTCCCTTGCCGTGCCCGCGGGAAGGCAGGCTGCGGTTCGGCCGGCTGCCGCCAGGTGGCGGTGTTTACTGCACGCCATCCCAGCGCGCCCGGGCCAGCAGCACGGCAGTGAAACAGCCGGGCTCTCACAGCAGCTCCGTGCCCTTCAAAAGTGGGTTCCTCTGGTTTTGGGTGAGGCTTCGGACCTACTGTGGTGATAGAGTTGAGATATGGTAATACACAGAATAAGAATCGCCTCCCTCTGATGGGTTAAAAGCAGCATCCCGCTGCCCTTCTGCAGAGTGGAAATACTGGAGAGCTTGCACCCTTGTGAGATGATGTCTATGATAGCCACTGGTACTGCCGGGATCCCGGGGGCTTCCCCAGCGCAGGAAAAGGTTTGGGGGGAATGGGAGAAGGTGTCTGGCGTGCTGATCTCTTGGCAGACAGGCCAAAGTAAGGTAATCCAGACCCAATGGGAGATGTGTAACAGCTGTAAGAGAGCTTTGTAGTCCTAGAAGTGCCAGAATTCAAAGTAACCCACTGGCCTGTAGAACCAGTTCCTATGTAAAGAACTAAAGCCTAAAATGCCTAAAATAAAATTGCAGAATGGAGATGTTATTGACAAAATTAAGGGTCAGTTTCCCCATAAGGTAGAGGTGTTTACTGTGTTTGAGTGGAAAAAATTGCAAATTTGGTGTCCAAATAAGTACTTAGAGGAGGAAAAAAGGTATAAATGTAGTAGATGTCAATTATCTTTAGGCTGTGCACTTGAAAGGTGGTATGTTTTATCCATGAGGAGTGTATGTGTCTGGCTTTGCATGGATCTGGTCCCTCAAGCCAGTTTGGGAACACCTACATTGAATTTCAACACATACTGTGGAGTGAACAGCTGAAGTTTGGACTTTCACTTTCCTTTATTTTATGGTTGAAAAAATATTTACACTGCACAAAAATCAATAGCATCGTTTCAGCAAAATCTTTGTTCTAGGAATATTTTTACTAATAAAATGTAATTTATGATGACTTGTACTTCTGATCAAAGAAAAATATGCACCAGAACATAACCATGGAGATGACCAACTATTTGTTTTAGAAAAATATATCAATACTTGTCTTTCATGGTGATCTTGCAAAAATCTATTTCTATTGAGAAGAAAGACCTTTCACATTGTAGTTGCAGCAACCTGTGGGCATACATTTTTCTCAAAGGTTTTCATCCATCTTTTTAACCCATGAGCCTTTCCTGTATTTTTTGGTAGGCATACTCCACATGAAGTTAGATGAAAAATTGTACAGCTCCTTTGCATATGAACCTTGGACCTCTAAAAGTTTTTTTTTTTTTAAAGAAAAAAATCCAAAACACTGTCTTTTGGGTTTATATTGTTACGGGATATAATACAGATTGAAAAAATCAGAATATAGTTGCATTGTTGTAGTCCAAAATGGACAAAGAAGGTATTTTCTTCTGATTTGTTCTCCCTGAAGGCAAATAATATGAAACGTGCAAAGTCTCAGCTCAGGCTGGGTGCCTCTGCAACAAGTTATTCTTGCAGCAGGGAAAAAAAAAGACATAAAGAAAGAAGAGAGCTATGGTATAAAATATTCACAGAAAGCATGTGGGCTATGTGTAGAAGAGCTAATTTTATTCAATTCCTTTCCCATAAGTAATCCGGGGTGGTATAAAATGTTAAATGATATTTCCTATTGTGATGCTTTGAAATTGTTCATGTAGGAATGGTATAGGATGGGAATCACAGCTTTGAGCGGTAGCTGCAGCTGGGTGGGAGCATTATCACGTGGGAATTTTGCACAGGCAATATCCTGATGCTTGTCGCCCTTCAGAAGAAACGCCCACAGGGCCAAGCTTTAAAAAACAGTACAAAATTGTAATTCATTGATTTATAGGTCTGGCTTAAGGGCATATTGAGTTTGTCTTGCAGTCTTTTTCTGAAAGTAAAATAGGCTTAATTTCAAAACCCAAAGATACTTTCCAAATATTGTATAAAATAATTGTAATGAACCATAAAATCTTATGCAGAGAACATCCTTAGATGTGCTTTCAATTTGATAATGTGATCAAGCACAACACTTGGTTTAAGCTGCTTAATCCATTTAATGAAATGTTATGAACAAAAGGGAAAGCTGACTATTGTGATATATTTTTGTCATTGATTGTGATGGTTTAAAATGGAATTGGTGGCTGTTCCTGAGCATCACCCTCTCAGGAGCCATATATTTGCCCTGATCTTTGAGCTCTTAGTAAAGAAGATGACACATTCCTTTCTAACATGCACTTTAAATTAGTTACAGCTCACACTTAGAAGAGGAATATTTGCAGCTGAACTTTTTTGTTTTATTATTTCTTTTACTGATTTGTGAGGGCTTTGATTGAAGACTTCCATTTTTGCTTTGTGCTTGAGCAATGGTAATTAACATTTCTGTGTGATTAATGCAGCAGTCAATCCAAAGGAGGGTGGTGATTAGAATAATTAGATTAATGTCTTTTCACAGAGACTAGGTAATCTGCAAGAAAAAGCACGATAAGAACAAGAATTAGAAGCAATGTTCATCCTGATGGAAATTTCTAAAGGATATCCTAGGCAGGTGGCCAGGCCATTGGGAAGGGGCTGTGCAGGCAAGCATGAAGGCAGCTCCTAGGGGCAGTCCCTCTTGACGCATGTTGCTAGTGACTGGCTTTGTCGTCCTCAGCAGGCGCTCCTGATCCAAGTTAGTGTTTTTACGCTCTCCTGTTGCTACTGCACAGAGCTTTGAAGTATCACAACTTGAAATACCATGAAGCTTTTCTGCGCCAGCCCAGATTACTTACGGGAAAAGGATCAAATAAAAAGCATATAGGTACTGCAGTTAGCAACACTGACATCATCACTGGTCCCCTTTCAATTCCTCTGTCAGCTTTGATTCTCCTCCTTTGCTTTATTATTTGGAAATGGTATTAAATGCTGATGAAGCAGCATATATTTCAAGTCATGAAAGACCAGTCAGTCACTTTTAGACAATCAAACCTTTCTTTGGGGTACCTACATTAACTGCTCATGATATGGTGCCTGATCTTGGCCTGGAACCTATTTCAATGCTGCTACATTCCTGCTCTGAGGAGTTGGGTAATTTGCCATATCTTTTATTCCCCTCTCATAACTGGATCGTGAACTGGGTTTTTACAGCTGAAGGACACTGAACAGAATTATAATATTGGTGTGTTCTTCTTCAACGTGAAGGGTGTCATGGCTTTAAGTTTCCAAATTTAAATCTTGTTGAAGCTGAGAAATGAGAGGTTCAGTGATCTGGATACTCCTCCACATTCTCACCTGCAGTTCATTCTTAAATGAAGCTGTGGTTTTGTACATTAGGGGGATAGCTGATGATTACAGCAAGTTAAGAAAAAAGCATTACAGAAGGGAACAAATGTTCTTCATGTCCCTTTATCCCTAGTAAGGGTGCAGATGTCTGTTAGTGCAAATTGTTTGCTAAATCTATTTCCATTCACAGTCTTGCAATAGGCTTAATGAGTAGCAACTCTGATAATATTTGCTGAAAACATTTATTACACTACCTCTTGTACGTGACTTTGCCTTCACTTGAAACCTACTTTGAGCTGGACAAGAGTATTTTCTGAAGACCTGAGATGAAATTTGATGAAAAAGCAACAGCATGAAAGAGATTCTCTAGCCCTTTTGTAAAATTAGTGTCTAATAGCAGACACCAAGTTACAAAATGATAGGGTTTTAAATGTGAAACTATGTCTTTGCATTATTGCTGCTGCTTTGTGTCTGATTTTCTGAACCAGTAGCACTATTTCTTGGAAATAAACAGTAGGGGAAATGGTTATTATGTTTCTTAAAACATACCACACCTGACTTGCTGATCTGTGCACAACACTGGAAGAATATAGGAGAATAAGTCCAGTCCAAGTACATTCATATTATATCTTCAATTCAGTATGAGGCTCTAAGGTTTTGTTTAGCTTTTCCCTACTCACCTAGCTATACTTTTGATTGTGAAGCATAGTCTCCTTTACATCTATAAAACTGACTTTGATCGGTAATTTTTTAATGACTGTTACACTACCTCCCATGGCAGTCTTTTAGCAGAAAGCAAGAGAACTTCAACAAAGACGCTATATAAACCCCCTTATTAAGAAATAAGACACTTTTATTCAGAAATATCTGTCCCAAGGGAGACTTTAATCAAGGCAACAAAAAGCATGGAGGGAAATTGATTTTGGAAACTAAGTGCAAATTTTGTCTGCAACTAGTTTTGAATAGTTTGGGAATACGTTGCCTCAGAAATCACCTCATTCCTTCAGTGGAGTGACCGTGTTTGTTACGTACGTCTGAAAAGAACAAAAGCCATTTTGGATGTGGAGCACAGGCGTGCAGAGATCATCACACCCGTCAGCACCAGGTTCTTATTGTTTTATGTTACAGCTATGTAATGTTTAAATAAAAATAAATTAAGTGTTAAGCAGAAAGTCTTCCTGCCTTAGTACAAATAGCAACATACTCCTGGCATGACAATATAGCAGTTGTTTGCTCTGTGCTGGTGATGATCTCATAGCTGGTTTAATCAAAAAGGGACATACTCCCTTAGTAGGCCATAGCTATGGAAATTGAATCTTTTATCATTTTGCCAAGAACTTCCTTTGTTGTCCTTTGGGTCACATTGCAAGGCTCGTGTTGTTGTACTAGGATTTTCTGAGTGAGAAATCTGCAAAATTTTGATTGTAGCGTCTCAGAAGGCTTTTCTCATGCAGGCTGGGATGCATTAAAGAAATAAGCGGACTGGTGTCGTATACATGCCTACTCTCTCCGTTGGCTCTCTGCGCCTTTTTCCCCCTTTCCCCTTATCTTCTTATCATCTACTCAAAATTCATAAAATGCAACAAGCGGCTGTGCCTTCATACAGTGTATGTTGGAGCATATACTAGAGTATATTTTGATATGGGATATATCTGTAGTATATTTTGATAGATGAGACGAATATTGTATTTATGTGGTTTGAACACTATTACTTTTCTTTAAAGAGTTAAAAAGTGTTCAGTAAGTTTTATTATTATTTTCTCAATATTGGAAAGCCACTGAGGAATCCACAAAGTCAAAAGCCTGCTTGTAATGGTCTGTAGTTACTTTACCCATGTGTTTGTAACTCAGAAATCCTGCACATTTTTAGAAAAACTGCTGTTCATGAGCAGGATTTTCCAATCAATTATGAACAGAACGTTGAAACATGAAAGATACACTGTAGTAGTTGCATCATCTTTATTAATTCTTGATTAATTTTTCTTTTGTACTGCACTTTTCAAGTAGTTTTCTGTTTCTGTGTTTTCCAGGAAACCGATTACATTCTGTGAAGAAAAGGCTGCTACTGCAGTCTAGAATAAACTTTTCTTAGATGAAAAGGGAAAGATGCCTGAGGTGTCTGATGTGGGAACCTCTAATACTCTGTTACCTGGAAATATAAATGGAGAGTCAGTGTGATCCAGCAGTTACTACCAAAGAAACCAGAGAGACAGGAAAGAAAGAATCCCTATGACCACTGCCAGATGCAGTCTTGGGACCTAACATGTATTGCAGGAATTAAAAACATCCACAGGGGTTGTAGAAAATCCCCTCATTGGAGTTCAGATCCTATTTGTATGGTGTTCAATAGCAAGACTCCAACAGATTTTGAAGGTGCCATATCGGAGCTTTATTTCATAGCCTGTGGGAGTGAAACCTCTTCCTTAAACTAGTTTTTATGCATGTCTGGGTATGACCTCAAACCTTTCCACGTGACTTTATGGAACAGCAAAATATTGCACAAATGGCAATGTAAAGCAACACACTGCACTGTTTTATTTTGCTAGGATATGTAGTTCTGTTTAGTGTTAAGAGAGTCACACAACAATTCAGCAGATTTATGGCTTCACTGAAAACTGCGATGACATACCCTTGTACTGCATAGCTCTTGGTCCAACATCTGGGCCTGTGTCCAGTACTTGATAACCAAGTTATCTGCAAAATTATAGAAACCCCATTTTGATTTAATACAAGAGGACATTCTTCTGTCAATTAGTATGAGTTAAAGGTCCATAGGTGCCTGATCCAGCCAGACGCTTAGGCGTGCTTTTATCTCTGGGAGTGCAGCCTGGGCAAGCCCCTTGGGATGAGTCAGTGGGACCTATCCATGGGACTCAGCACTGGCGCATGTCTCCAGAGCTTATTGGTGCTTTCAGAAGGTGTAAATCAAAACCAGCCATTCAGACAAACCATGTTCAATTCCAGTTTCATGAGCCACACCTTGTCTTTATTCCCTGTTAATGGGTTTCTTCCTAGGTATTGGCTGTATCTCCTGATAGCAAAGGACCATATTTCACTTTGAGAGAGTTGGGACTATAATTGCGTCTCTTGGCCATACTTTTTCCCACGAATGCCATGCTAGGAATGTATTAATATCTCTTTGATAGGCCAGAGGAATGTGGAATGTGCATACTGACAGGATGTTTGGAGCCTGGGGAGGGCAAGTGAGGAGAGAGGCTGGGCCGATGGAAACCCTCTTCCCCGCAGGAGGTAGGAGTGGTGGATTTTGCTGTGCCATGCTTTCATACCAAGGCTCTTCTCTGTTTTGCTAGTGGCATCCCTACATAATGTTATATCATCTGTTCCCAACCCTTTGCCAAAATCACCCTCTTTTGTGTGACCTTGGGCTAATCTCGGGTGAAATGTAACTGGAACTGGGTGATACGGTTTCCTCCTTTACTTGCAAGACATAAAAACAATCTTAAAAACAAAGAAGCACAAAAGAAGACAGAGATATCTGTTTTATAACTGTTTTCTTTATATAAATTTAGCTGTGATTTATACTTTCGTGTTTGCATTTCTCTAGTCCTGCTTGAAGAGCCACGGGTTGTTACAAGTCCTCACTAATTTAAAATATGATATATTTTTCTGACAATTCTTTTTAGGGTCCTTACACTGTGTGGTCTAACTGTGGGTGGACTCTTATCAGCTCTATGTTCCTTCACGTGCCTTCTATTTCTGAAAAATGAAACAAAGGTATATAGATATGCATCTTGTACTCTTCAGTCACAACCCCACATGGCTGTTGGGTTGCTTTTTTTTAAACATGGAATATTTCTCAATGTTATCAGTATTGTTATGAAAAATAATTGCTGTCTTTGTTGTCCTTGTAGCTCTTTTCCACTTAAGAGCATTTATTCAATTCCCTGGACAGTGTTATAATTCAAGCCATTATTAAAAATACTGGAAATACCTAACTGAGGACAGGCTCCTTCAAAATGTCTCTACGTATACATATATGTATATATGTATTTCCAGTTAGTGAGCCATTAATTAGAACTCCTTGAATACGATGATTCATCTAGCCTGTCTCTCCCTTGTTGGCTTATGAAAATGTCAAGGGAGACAGTATTAAAAGGCTTGCTCTGCTCATGCTGTACAACACTTATTACATCTCTACTATTTGCTAGGTATGTATCTTATTACAGGAGAGCAGATTGGTTTGATGTGATTTGTACTTATCTTTTTGTCTAATTTAATTTATTTCTGTAAAATACCAACATTTCCATTTAGTAGCATTGCACCCCTCCTTTCTCCAGTTCATGTTAAGCCTTCTACTTCAAACTCTCAAAATTTAAAGCTATACATGTGATATTTGATCATGCTGGAGAATATCCCTGTTATTTCTCAAATGTCTTTTTCAGTCATAATCAGCAGTAACTCAAAGCTTGAAGTCCTTGCTAACATAGACAGAATCCCACTAGTGTCCTTTGGTATTTTGCCTTCAGAAATGATCAAGCAATAAATGTCAGGATTTCTATCTTTAGACAGTAGTTGGTTGAGTACTGGGGCAGAGTGCTACTTAGGTTGTCAACCCCATGTTTCCCTCCCCACCCAAGTCAGAGAGCTGTTTGCAATTGCTGCTACATAAAGGGCTTGGCCAACTGTGGGATGCTGAACACTCAAAAATCCCATTAATTTGAGAGGGAATTGTCGCGCTCAGCCTTTCTCTGGACTAGGCTGTATATGTTTCTAGCTGGATTGCTCCAGAGACCTGGCAGTGTCTGGAGGGCATTTTCCTAGGCGGTTACACAACATTTTGCTCACAAATATGCAAAACATTCCCGAAGGACTAAATGTTGTTGGTAACATTGACACA
>JAVJGJ010000001.1:68858259-68868356 GCA_035590215.1 Microhierax caerulescens
ACCCTTTTTAATTTGTTATGGTATTATAGATCCTGAACAGTGCATATTCACAAAACAGTTGTGAAGCCACTGCCCTATCCCATTCGTCCCTCAGAGGGCTTTGATGCTCTCAGTCCTATTCCGTGGCTCGCTAGTGTTATTCAAGTCATTATTTAGGCTTTGCAAAACCTGCCCTCAGGCTCTCAACTTCTTTGAACATGCCTCAGCTTTTCCAGTCTCCAAGTCCTTTCTTCATACTCTGTACCATGGAAGACTGTTGTGAAACACATTTTCTGCATTCTTGCCCCTTCAAGGGCTTCCATATTGAAATGTTCTCCAAGCTGCTTTATTTGAGCGTAACGCTTAAAAGTTCTGAAAGCTCTTCGAGGGGAAAACCAAGTAGGACCTTAAAGGGGATCATCCTCTGTGGAATTTTTGAAACAGCAGGTTTTGGGGTTGGTTTAGTCAAAAAAACCAGCTTTTTCAGTTAAATGGCTGGTTTAGATGAAGTGTATACCTCTTGCGACATTTGCAATAATTCATTGAAAAACAGTATGTTTCTAGTGCCGTCTTATTTGCGGCTTTTAGACAAATACATGAAGATATTTTTCTGAACAACTGTCATTCAGCTTCTACATATTTGATCAGCCCTAGTATTGTTGTTTTGGCAAGAGTGAGAAAAGGAGAGTGGCATTTTAGAGAGGGAGGGGAAAACGAGTAGCTGAAACTACTATTTTTTAGTAGAAAAGAAGGTGAGGCGATCGATGGTTAGAAGAAGAGTTGTTGATATTGTCAAAACAATTTTACTTATTTCAGCTACAGAAGGCTGAAACGTGAGGGAACCATTTTCAGCTGGAAAAGTTGTTAAAAAGACTGGGGTTCGGATTAATTGGAAGCAAGACTTGAGGACTACGTTAGCTCTTCACTGGTGAAAAAGAAGTACATTTAGTGTTTATCCTTAGTGTTTATTTTGTCCTCTGCATTTCCCTCCCTTCACACAACAAAATTAAATACAGTGGATGGAAGCAGAATTTACCTCTAAATTCTGATTTGATGGAAGGATCTTCTGAAACAAAGAAGGCTGTTGGTCCCTTTCTCTGTACGTATTTAGTGGTACAAGATGCATAAGTATAAAAGTTGGGCAGCTGGGAGCTGTTTGGTTTTGGAGAACTGGAAGCTCTTTGAAAACTGCAGAAGTAGATATGTTTCTGAAGTTTTATTTCATTGTTTGGCTTTCTGTCATCCAGAAGTGCAGTGTTTACTTAAACGTTATACAAGCTCAGTGTTGTAAATTAATAAGTACTGTTGTAAATTAGGAGTCTTGGCTTTAAGCTGTTGGACTAAATATTATAATTGAAAACAGCTCCACAAATGTTCAGCTGTTGAGTCTTAACTTTATAGAAATACCTTGATTTCAGAATGTGACATTCCCAGGCAGTTCTAAATGTGTGTTAGGCTAAACCTGAGCTTTATATTTGAATTTTTGTGATCAAATGAAACCTGCCACATAAATCTGAGATATCCACACAATCCAGCAATGTATGCCTTCTTTTTGGGGCATAGCTCCTGTGTAGCTGCTGTATAAGGTCATGTTATTAAATGTGTGCACAGTCCCAAGAAATAGATTTTAATCTACATGGCGTAATTACGACTAGTTTTTCTTTCTGAAGGGAAATTTGTCACATTGACCTTTGAATTTCAGGTCATGTTTCTCCATCATGCCCCATGAAAACACAGTCACAGTAAAAGATGGAAGCTTAGAGCAAGAGAGAGGAAAATGTTGGGGGCTAGGTAGCTCTATGAGTGCCCTAAATGAGAGTTAGGTTATCCCAAAGAACTGTGATATGCAGTTGAGATGTGATGGAGGAGAAGGAACACGAACAAGTCAGGACGCTAACACTGTTTCAAAGAGTACAACTGCAGGCAGAATCAAATAGGTAAAAACTTAAAAAAATAAAATAAAATCCAGGAAGATCTTAATAGGTAGGAAAGACATCAGTGTGCACTCTTCATACAATGATCTCTGGCCTCACTTCCCTTTAAAAAAGAATGTATACATTTTATCCATAGCTGATGGAGGTATTTATTTGAGAGGATAGCAGAGCACAAACAGTGGTAGTGGAAATGATTGAGCCGTAATAAGACAGACATTTACCATATGGAGATCCTTACGGCAGGGTAGGCTACGTGTTTTCTGTGAAGAAAGGAGATTTCAAGTAAGGGGTGTAAATTAGAGGTTGCTTTAAATAATGTAGCCTTTGTGATGGTTTTCCATGCTGAACTCAACACCAAAGAAGCAGGAAAAAAACAAGTGAATTAAAAAAAGCAAACCCCCTCTCCTAAAAGGTCCCCGAGGTAGGCAGAAAATGTTCATTGGTGGACCCTGCCAGAAAAAGGGAGCTCCTGTAGTCATCAGATTTGGTGAGGGATGAAAGTCAACAGTTAATAAGATTTTAATTCATCACTTTAGTAAATGGAATTCAAATTTTGCCTTGTCAGTTCTCCAGTCTACAGCTGAGAGTAATCCTCTCATCAGAGGCATTAAGTGTGAGGCATCACTTGATACCCAAGATGTTTCAAAAAGTAAACAAATGTGTTCTTTGTTTCTCTCCCCATTATGCTAGAGTGTTAGATTTTGAGGTTACTGAGTTTGGGAAGGGATGGTAGGAGGGGAACATGCCATGTGTTGCTTTGGTTAAAGAGAATGGCTCATGCATTTTACCTCCAATTCCTGAAGAGATGAGTTCCCACAGTTGCGTACATCCTGTAATAAGCTCCAGGCAAAATTGCTGGTATTGCTAGTGTTGCAATTTCACAAATCATGAGACAAATATAATTCATTTTTGGGGTTTTATTCTGATATTTGAAATTACAGAGACAGTTGCTGTGCTGTTTTTCTGTTTGTACATTAAAAACCAACCAGTTTACCCACATGCATGGTAGAACATGCAATGTGGTGTTACTTCTGGGGTTTTCCCTCTCTTGTAGAAAGATGGTATGTTCCCCGGCTGGCTCCTGCTTTCCTCTCGACAGGAGCACTCAGCTCCCATCCTATACCTTGGAGCAGGATGTGGCTGAGGCCAAAACCACCAAGGGTGATTTTGCAGCTTGGAATTTCCTCGTGGCTGTTGTGTCCATCTCCTAAGTATAGCAGGAAAAAAGTGTTTGTCTCAGCAGTTGCTTTTGTTAAGGGCTGATTATAAATGGTGAACACTGCTGCTGTGAACTCAGCTTCATGACATTAAAATGATGCACCAAGATGTGATTAATGAGCAACTGCTCACTTTGTTGGCTTATGCTGAGAATTTTTTGTGTCATATGTATCTTCAGGAGACTAAGACACCCTGTGTGAGCTGCCGTGCGCTATCCTTCAATTTTTCATGGCAAATAAAATGCTTGTTAAACCACAAGTACCTCTTACAGTGAAGTTACATCTGGAGTTAAAGGGCACTATTTAAATGACTTCTTAATGTGAATGAATCTGTTGGTGACTTTATTCCAACACCAAATAGTCAAGTGTTAGTCTTCACATAGAAACAGGCCTTTTTACATTAGATTGTAGAAGCTTCAGTGTTGAATTCTTGCAAGTAAGGAGGCAAACACATTTTAAAGAAGGTTAGAAGAAATCTGCACTTTTTTTCAAGCCTCTGTTTAAGTAGGCTTCTTACTAAGAGAAATTGTATAATTCTTGGCCTCATTAGAGGGAAGTCTAGTCAAGTAATTCAATTTTAGTAGCCAAGTAAAAAAAAAAAAAGAAAAGAAGTGTTTAAATAATGCGATTACTGTTGGTGAAATTGTTCCTACTACAGCAGGTTCCAAAATTGTTCATAATGCCAGCCTGGCAAATGCGAGCATTCAGGTATGGTCAGTTTTTGTGAAAGTTTAACCCACCTTAAGAAATGCATTTAAATCTTTTTCCTGCCTTTTTTTTTTTTTCTTTTTTTTTTTTTTTTTCCCCTGTAATGGACCATTGGTCTGCACGTGCAGCTATGACTGGGATCTCATATACCAAAGCACGTGATCGGGTCTAATCAGAGTTGCTACCAGGGTGAGGAACAATCACTGACCATCACCTCTTCAAACTAGAGCTCTGATTTTTCATCTTTCAAGGTGTCTTGAGCTTTTTCCTGAGAAATGCTAAACATCAGATCTTCACAGCAGTCCCAGCTCTGCTTTCAGTGGTGCTCATAGGACTTGATTTATTAATAGGGAAATGTTAGTCTTGCTGACAGCCCATGGTTGCAGGTAACCTTCCCTGCCCATGCATTGCTTGTCCTGACTCCAGCAGTTTGTTCCAGTCCCATGCTGGCCCACAGTACTGCTGACACTGCTGTCGTGTGGCATGGCAAATGAGACCATTGGCCAGCTCTGGGTTAAGATAACCTTTTTTGCTTTCATTTCTGTAAAATTATTTTTGTAAACATTTTTGTAAACATTGTGTAAGATTAATGCCTTCCGCTCGTTTCCTATGTGGCCCTATGGACAGCTGAACCAGCTCAGCCGAGAGGTGGCCCAGGCAAGCGGGAGCACGAGGCACGAGTTGCCTGAGCTGGCCCCGGTGCTAGCAGATGAAAGGCTGGCACTGGAGCTTGGGTATGTAGGTCTATAGCACGTTGGCTTTGGTGGCAAACCAATTTCCTTGTCCCTGCTTTGTCCCACCAGCGTTCAGTGACTTCCCTATCTCATGTGCAATCTGAGTTTATTTCCTAGTGTTAGTAATAACTTTGCTACTGTGCTTGTAGACTTTAAAGTAGAGCATATAAAACATGTAAAATTGGTCTACGTTCTTATGGCTTCTATATGTGAATTCCCTGTGTCTAGTATTGGAATTTGAGGGGGAAAATACTAGAGCTTCCTTGGTATTACGTGTCTAACCGTTGTCTTTCCTGCTGTATTTATTTTACATATCGATGATTTTACATAAGAAACTGGAAAACAAATGTATGCTTTGTCTGCACTAAGGAGAGGAGCAGGACATACCTGAGCCGTGCATGAGAGCCTGGGGCGCTGCAGGGGCTGACACACTGCCTCAGGCCATGTCCGCTCTCCGCCTGCCCCAGGCTGTGTCCGCTCTCCTGCCTGCCCTGGGCTGTGTCTGCTCTCCCACCTGCCCCAGGCCATACATGTCCACTCTCCCGCCTGCCCTGGGCCTTGTCCGCTCTTCTGCCTGCCCTGGGCTGTGTCCGCTCTCCTGCCTGCCCTGGGCTGTGTCCGCTCTCCTGCCTGCCCTGGGCTGTGTCCGCTCTCCCGCCTGCACCCTATGCTCAGCTCGTGCCGCAGGACTAAATGGTGATTGTATCCACTTCCACCCTTTGTCAGGCTTGCTTTATGGCTCAGAAGCAGCACATGGAGGGTGGAAGAGCTTACATTTATTCATGCTTGTATTAGCCATTGGCTCTGGATCAAGAAACATGTGAGCAACGTTTATTACATATGATCAACTGCAGACCTGTAGGGTTGTGTTCACTTTCGCTAACATTTTTCAATTTAAACTCTTAATTCTCCCTCCTGTGACCTCAAAATGGTAATTTATCACAATTTGCTAGCATGTGAACTTTTCTGATGTTTTAGACAGAGATCTGTGAATGTTCAGGGCCCAGATGATCTCAAGCCAGGTCGGCAGATCCTGGTTTCCCAGATCCTTGAATGTGAACTTTAGGGATGAGTCTTCCAAAAGGGACCATTCAGTTCAGTGAAAGCCGGCTCTGTGTTCAGGGTTACGGGCTGGGGCCTGTACCCGTACTGAGCTCTGTAGCAGGCAGAGGAGACACCCCCACTGAACGGGCCGGAGTGGGGGTGAGGGAGGCCTGTGCTCCCACATGCGGGGTGCCGATCCAGCACCGGCCGTTCTCTCTCCTGTGCTTATTTTATAATAACCTGAACCATACTATACCTGGCAATTTGTTAAATATCCATTTGAATTTGAGTCCAAAGCTGAAACTGTGGCCAGGCTAAAGTCATTTGGAGTTTTGCCTTTGCCTTCAAAGGGCCACACTTTTTATCCAGGTCTACAATTGCACGAGTGATTTGAAGGAGCACTTTTTCAGCAACTCCGCAGAGACAGGCCTATTTGATGTACAGCTCTCTGCCACAGCATCAGAATCTTTTCTCTACGACATTTCTGTGCTCCTCTCGCTTATTCCTTCTCCTGAAGTCATAAATCTCTGTTTAGGGCACCAAAACCCTTCTCCACAACAGCTGGTCTTGATTTTAAAGATGCTCCAGGTAGAAAAAAAAAAAGAAAAAGTCAGTGGAAGGAGTATAATTCCTGTTGGCAGGCATTTTCCTCTAGATATTAAAAAAGAGAAATGGATCTTTTCTCTGTCATGCTTGCTTGTTAGAAGAAAAAGCATGTAAGAATTCTCACCCCCATCCCCTGAGCAGTGACCATCACTGCTCCATCCTGCAATGCAAAACCCTTCTGGGGGATGTAAGGGAGGTCAGAGGACTGAAGAAAAAGGTGGTGGGAGGGATGCAGGACTCCCTCAAGGAGAGATGGTGTAGGTTCCTTTTAATGTAAGTTTTTAAAGTCACTTAGAGTAACTTTTAGAACAATGTGGTCCCCCTGCAGTCTCTGTGACTGGTGTACCTAACTCTGCAAATAGGCAGGATACTCAACAACTTTCCTTCTTCCTTCCTCCGCTTCCAAATTGTTCTGGAGGCCCTGGCTGTTCTCTTAGCTCAAATAATGTTTGACAGTTCTGTAATAAGACAAAAGACAACCTTCTTTTTTTTGTCTTTTAAAATCCAGATAATTTAATAAAATAAGCAGAGACATCAAAGCAAAGAAACTATATACATTGTACAAAGCATTGCAAATCTGTTCTCTTTTCAGAATTTTGACATGTGCTATGTAGTGTGGTTACAGCTATTAAGAAAATACAGACATCTTTCCATGCAGTCTTCTTGCTATTTAAAACAATCATGTGAAATCTGTTTTGATGCTGCACAGAGACACACACAGCTTTATTTCTGCCTTTCAGTGGAGGTGGGTAGAATATGTTGGCCTTGTACTTCATTAGAGCAAGAGCATGGCAGTTAATTCTGAATGGGATTAGATTAGATTTACGACACAGTACAAGTTTTGTGTATGTAGACTGCTTTCTTGTTCCATCTTCAGAGCTCTGCTTAACTTCTTTTGAAGCACATTTAATTATCATTTATTGCCTGGGGAGGGTGTTTTCAGAGGCTTTCCTGTCCTACACCATAAGGGTTAGGTAGGACTGCTATTGAGACCTAATATGGAGATGCACAGGATCTGCCCTTATGATCTCTCTTATCTACAGGGCAGCATATGACCCTGTGCCAACATCGTCTCTGATCAGCACAACAGTTTCTGAAAGAGTTGATGGAGAGGACAAAGGCTCTAACATTGCTTTTAATTTTGCAAAAAATGTCTGTTTTATGGACCAGGTGGTGGTCCGTCAGACTCCCAAACCCCTGTCGGCCTTCAAGCAGTTAAAATATACACAGACTTGAACACAGGGGGTAACGTAATTTAGTCATCTGAGGAGGAGCTGTAAGTTATGTCCGCTACTGGGGCTCCAAATACAACCTTAAGTCAGGTATGTTATTATTATAGCCCTCCTCCAATGTGTTTATGGAGGAGCTATGGAAAGACCTTCTTGAAGGCAGGGTGAGCTGCAGGGGCTCAGTAGCTTTGCAGCCTACATGCACAATTCTTTAAGCTGGGGCATGGACAAACAAACGGAATGAAAAAATTGCCGCAATAATTTAGAGAAAGCTGGGTGGCTTGCTTTTTTTGAAAGTTGAGATCAAGTTACTTTAGACCAGTATGATTATGCTTACTGGGCTCAGGGTGTTTTGATAATTATCACCCCTAAAACTGTTTTACAACAGTGGGAAAGTGGCGCTAGCAGATTACAAAACGTGAAAGTAATGAAAAGTGCTGGGATACAAGGTTTTAGATAGGGGAGAGATGAATGGTAGTTGCTCTGCTGCTTTATTTAGCAGTTTATATATTAATTATTTTGCCATATTATATTACCTGTTTGCAGGTTTAAGTGATATTATTGTCCCAAGTAAAGCCTTAAGAACATTGGAAGAACATTGTCACATAGAGTTAATAAGGAGACATTGACAAATTCCAAAGCTCTGCTTCTCGCTTAAGTAAGAAGGTGAGACCGTAAGACTGGTACTAAAAATAAATATGTATTTGTAAAAATGATGCATGTATACACCAGGTCAAGGCGCTTTTTGGCAAGATTTCCAAATGCACTGGGTTATCTTAGGATCATGAACTTTCTAGTTTGGTAAAGACACCTGGTAGTTAGTGAAATTCAGCAAGCTATGTCAATACAGAAGAGATGGTCTTCCTTCTTCTCAAATCTAAATGTACTTTCCCCCTAACATGTTCTGATCTCTGCTTCTGGGTGAAAGTTTTGGAAATAAACATTCATCCATTATGAAGGCTAATGTGAATAGTAAAACTTTGTGGGGTTTTCCTTTGGTTATGACCCATGATGGGCTACACAAAGAAAGGAGACCATATTTGGTAAGAATTGGACCTTGTTGCTAAGAAATAAATTTTGTTCATATAAATAATGTATTTTATTGCTATAAAATATTGGTTAAGAGTGCCAGGCTAGACATTGGCTGAAGAGATAGGCATCCAACAACAACAAAACTGTGAAACAGACCAAGAGGATATAAGCAAAGGAATGAGGGTTGTTTTCATCTTGAAACTTTAGGTGGATTCCTGAGATTATTTAGTGCTTTTTTAGCCACTAAAGTTCCCACTTCATTCTGATCTGTCTTGATCTGGTCCGGTTCAGACATTATGACTTAATCTTTTACATATTCCAAGATGTCACTTGTACTACTAACCAGCCTCTTAACAGAGACAGCATAACTGCTGTCAGCCATTATTTCCCCTGGAATAACTACCTCGCTGCATCCAGATAACCATCTTCATATGAAGAACATTGGTTGTTGCCCAACATGGAGAAGTCCCAACTCTCCAGTTGGGAAGACAAAGTTTTCAGACAGCAGTAGTAACTGCTACGTAAACTCCTCCATAGAGGAGATAGGCTTACATTAAAAACATATTTATCATCTGCAGCTATTCCCTGTGGAAAGGGGATTTTGGGACTGATGTATCTCTTTAGGTAGATGAGCCCATAAAATCAGGCTGAAATATGTTTAAGCCACCAGCTAAGTGCACAGCTGAACCTAGCATAGCTGAAGAAGGACTTCATGGAAGTGTATGGGTCAAGAGTTAATAGCTGGGAAATATGCCAAAGACTAACAATTGGAAAATACATTTGCTGTGCTGCTTTTTGGCATAAAGCTGGTAACATGTCAAAGTAGTGAGTGACAGTTACTTGTACTGCATAAACTGGATACAACAGTTCCTCATTTGTCACAAAAAAAATCAATTAACATTTCAAAAGGCATTTTATACTTTTCAGATGAGACTGACATTCCAATCGTAATATTTAATCTGTATGTCAGCAGCTAATTTTCCTGATGTGTCATTTTCTGAGCATATCTAGAGAAACAAGATTAAAACTAAACTTCTATTTTTTTGTTGTTGCTTTCAGAATAATTATATTGCAATTTTTATTAATTATGGAGAATGATAATCATGATCATAAAATAGGAATCACGTTTCATGCATCTGTAATTCCTACGAAGTGAATAGGATGCTTTATTATTACCATTGGCAATAGCAACAGCAATTCTTATTCTTTTCATATGAATCAGGCTTTATTAGTATCAGGCCAAATATTATGTATTATGACAGAGTAAGACTCTCTAAGGATGTGGGTAATGACGCATTGCAGGGGCACGAATAAGCAAAAAGGAACTGTGGCAAGCTTTGGGTAACCCTGTGTTTCAATCCAATCCTGTGAACTTTTAAGCACATGTTAAACTTTACTCATGTGAATGTTGAAGCTCTTGACTGAGGCTTGCATTATCTAGCTGGAAGGAGAGCGTTGCTTTAAAGTGGGAGCTGCCAGCCTGTGGCATAGAGGGCACGTGTGGCCTGTGAAAGATCTTGGTGTATTTAACGAGAGCCCACTGAAGAGGAAGGCTAAAGATCCACCAGCCGAGCACTGGCACGTTATAAACCTGCTGCAAGCACTGCTTCCCCA
>JAVJGJ010000001.1:68884605-68898591 GCA_035590215.1 Microhierax caerulescens
GGGACAGGGGATGGGATGGCAGGATGGACCGTGGGACGGGGACCAGGGATGGGATGGCAGGAGGGACCGCGGGATGGGGGACGGGATGCAGGAGATGCCCATGGGATGGAGGATGGGATGCAGGAGATGCCCATGGGATGGAGGATGGGATGCAGGAGATGCCCATGGGATGGGGCAGGTGCTGCTGTGCTGCATCCCTGGCTGGGTCCCCTCCCCACCCCATCACCCTGGCCAGAGTGGGAGCGAGACCCATCAGATCCCCTCTCTGCTGGGGGATGTCTCTCCCCACCTTCCTCTTCCCTGTTTTGGGGGGTTTATTTGTTGTCAGGTTTTTCCTCCTGTGGGGTCGTGGTGGATGAACCACCTGGCTCAGCGTGAAGTCCTCAACCTGGAGGGGGTTTCTCTGTTGTAAAGGGCTCCAGGTCTGCACCCCCACCTCATCCCCAGCCCCTCAAATTAAAAAAGCTGCTGGATCCACTCTCCGTAATACTTCCCTGATGAGCCCTGCTCGTTAGGAGCATCCTAGGAAGCCAGGTGGTCCTGCTGGCTGCGGTGGGCTGCCGTGCTCCGCTGGGATTGCTCCAAACGTTTCTTTGCAGGCCAAGGAGTCGTGGGAGATGGACACCAAAGAGAAGCTGGAGCAGGCTGCCATCGTCAAGGAGAAAGGCACGATGTACTTCAAGGTTTGTAAACTGGGGGATGGTGGAGGTGGAGCTGGAAAAGACCCGGGGGGTGACTGTTGGATACGTGACTTAGTGGTCAGTGTCAGAGAAGCCATGTGTTCTCCAAACAGTGCTGGGGAAAGCGAGTCCTGCCCTTTCTCTGCCACCTTCTCGCTCCCTGATGCTCCCTGAGGTGTGTCCTCCTTTCCCAGCGTTGCCTTGGCCGTCTGTGCTCCCTTGGGAAGCGGGATGGCAGGTTGGACTCGTGCCGAGGGGCTTTGCAGTTCCCCTTCCCGGGCTGGGGCATCCTGGTGCCCCGCTCTGCTCTGACGGGGCTTTTCCCAGGGGCAGCCCACCAGCAGCCCCAGCCGTGCCCTGGTGTGGTTGTAGGGATCCGGCATCCTCCTTCCTTCATGGATTTATTTCCTTCATGGATTTATTTAACACACCAGGTGAAACTCGGAACCTGTTTGCAGGATGGTTTGGGAGCAGGCTGAGCCTCGCCGGCGCGGGTCCCTTTAGCCTCTTATTTGTTCCATCCCAGGAAGGCAAATACCTGCAGGCGGTGATTCAGTATGGGAAGATAGTGTCCTGGCTGGAGATGGAGTACGGCTTGTCTGAAAAAGAGTCGAAAGCCTCCGACTCCTTCCTCCTGGCTGCCTTCCTCAACCTGGCCATGTGCTACCTGAAGCTGCGAGAGTACGCCAAAGCCGTCGAGTGCTGCGATAAGGTAGAGGCGCACGAGCCTGGGGGCTGGAGCATCTCTCCTCCTGCAGTTTTTCACTGGGGGTTTGTTGGGGTTTTTTTTGGTTTGTTTTTTTTTTTTTTTTAATTTCTTCTCCTATAAGAAGCAATTTCCAAATGGCAGAGTGATGGTGGCATCCCTTCTGCACCTCGAGATCTCTGCGGATGCTGCGTGCTCGGAGACTGCAGGAGCAAAAATGCCTTTTGGGGTTCAAAATCCCCCTGGGCATGCACGTAAAACAGCTTTTCTTCTAGGGCCAGCTCCTTGTGAATGGGTGCTGCATGAGTCGACAGCCTTAGGGTGCTGTCTGGGTCTGCCCAGGCTGGATCTGGGCGCTGGGCACTGGTCTGGGTCTCTGCAGATCTCCAAGTCGCTTGAGGGGTGGGATGCGGCTTTGCCAGTCCCTAAAAGAGCTGCAACCTTGTCTTTGTCAAGAAACTGTTAATTCTTTTATAAAAGGCTTAAATCTCAGCATCTTGCGTGCAGGAAAGATGGTAAAGCTGGTTGCCTTAATCACCGCCGAGATGCGTATGTGGCTTTTGCTAAAGGAAAATAATGTTGCTGCTAAAGCAGGGAGCCCAGAGCGTGTTTAATCCATCAGCTCCCTTGGCTCTGAGCTCCCTGCGCTCCTCTGGGCTTTAGCATTCACACCTGAGTTCTTGTCTGTGGGTTTGTCTCCCCCCGAGTCTGCCACTCTCGGGGATTTTGAACAAGGAGAAATAACTCAACTATATTCATGACCTGCCAACTGCTGGTGGAGACGGGACAATTTTTGTTGAGCAAGATGCAAGTGCTCTGGAGACTTGGAGCCACCTTGTCCTAATTTCAGCAGATTTAACGAGGCTTTGACCACAGGGGGATCTTTTCTGGAAGCCCCAGGTTGCTAACTGGGGGACCGGTGTGTTTCCAGGCACTGGGACTGGATCAGGACAACGAGAAGGGCTTGTACCGGAGGGGTGAAGCCAGGTTATTGATGAATGAGTTTGAGCTGGCAAAATGTGACTTTCAAAAAGTGCTGGAAGTGAATCCACAGAACAAAGCGGCAAAATCGCAGATCTCCGTCTGCCAGAAGAAAACGAAGGAGCACAACGAGCGGGACCGGAGGATCTACGCCAACATGTTCACAAAGTTTGCGGAGAGGGATGCAAAGGTGCGTGTCGTGTCGCCTGGCTTTGGCCATTTGGCAGCTGCGCTGAGGGATGCTTGGCAGGTTTGTGATGATGAGAGGAGCTGGGTTAAGTGAAATGTATTTAAATTCATGAAGTTATTAAATTGTAGGTCAGGTTGAGGATGGAGGGACAGAGCCTGCTGCAGTGGGAAGAAGTGGTTTCTTTCTTGGCCCCTCTTGCGCAGAGGCTGCCGTCAGATGTTCAGTCAACTAAGAGCATTGGCGGTGCGAGCTCCCGAGGGCTGAGAACAGCGTTGGCATTTGTACTTCATTTTGCTGTTCCCAGCTAGTGACTCTCGATGACCTCCTGGTCACGGGCAAAATGAAATGTCATCCTGTCTCTGGCAAGGCCAGGGGTATTTTGAGACACGATAGGATGGATTTCCTGCAGCTGGTAAGGCAATAGCCTGCTCCGCCGCTGGTACGGGGGGATCGCTGTCCCCTAACAGGCTCGCATCCAAAATTCCTCTGAACAAAACCCCGTGTACTGTAACGGGAGAGGACCCAGCTCTGCAAGCCGCCTGCCCGGGTCATTTTTAGTATAATCCCTCCTGAACCCCTGCCTGGAGGTTGGGGCTATGGAGGAAGTGAGCGGTGCAGACCCTAGGGAGCAGCGCGCGGGGGTAACCGGCTCGGGGCAGGGAGCGAAGCCGCGTCGGCTGCTGGCACCGCGGGTGTGATGGGGAGAATCGCTGCTGGAGCAGGTTCAAGGGCTTTCACGTGCCTTAGCGCTCCTGCTGCACCCGCTGGACCGCATCTACGGGCTGCACCTACGGCTTGGTGCCCTGCCTCTATCCGATGTTGCTCCCTCACCTGCTGGTCCCTCTCTGTGCCCCTGCATCCATCCACCCCTCCATCCATCCACCCCTCCATCCATCCCTCCCTCCATCCATCCCTTCCTCCATCCCTCCATCCATCCCTCCATCCCTCCCTCCATCCCTCCATCCCTCCCTCTTCCTCTGAAGCTCAAGCAAACGCACTGGTGGGGAGCTGCCCTGGGTGCAGTTGCCTCCTAGCTTATTGCTCTTAGTTATTAAAGAACCGCCTGGACTTCTCGAGGACCTGGAGGAAAAAGCCGTCACTTCACAGACCCGATAGTTGCTCAGTGCCTATAGACTTGTCACATCTTTTTCCTAGGAGATTCTTTTTTAAATTATTTTTCTCCCGTGTCTCTCAGAACAGCAGTTCCTTGAGTGTGTGGCATTGAAATCCGTTGCTGCGTTAACAACTTTGGGAGATATTTTAAAAAACTTTTTTCCCCCTCTCGTTTGTTTTCTTTGCCTTAAAAAAAAAAAAAAAAAAAAAGCAAAAAAGCAAAAAAAAGCTAATCCTATCGGGGGGAGGGGAGATGATCGTGCTGATGTGGAATAAGTGCTCCTGCTGTCTCCTCTTACTAGCCGCGGTCCTGATCGTGGAGAGCTCCCAGCTAGACAGCTCCAGCTCCAAGGTGAACTCCATCAAGTCCACCCTGATGGGGGAGGCTCCAACTCAGGCAACCAACAGATCTGCAGGCATCCACCAGGGACTGATGCTTTCTAGCAGTAAGAAGGGCAAAATGCTAGAGCAGATGGGAAAACCTCCCAAGCACTATCACCGGCAAGGAGAGGTAGGACATCGCTTCATTGCTCGAGTGTCTGTCCGTCTGCGTGTTATATGCAAATAATTGCTAGTCTTCCCCTCATGTTGTTTACAAAGCTTTACAGTGTTTAACTAATTAATTTACTTCATTGGGATTGTCTGGGACAGTATCATCTCATAACTGATGTTAATAACTGTGTGAATGGGAGTTGGAAGGTTTTAAACCTTTCATTTTTCTCTGTTGGATGAATAACTGATGGAAGAAAGTGTAACCTAAAAAATTATAATCTTCAGCATTTCTTTGACTCCTTCAAAGGGCTGCTAGAATAAAGGAAGACATTTCTTGTTAATTCTCAGACACTAAGTGAACTGAATTTGAATAGGTGAGGAAAAATTGAGCATGAAGCGAAAACTGTGTTTACAGCAGTGAAACAAACTTGGTTTTAAAAGTCACACCTTGAAAGTTGATCTCTGTCATCTTTCTCCACGGTGAGAATAAAATACTGTCCCAGTGGTATAGTTCAAGGCACGTTCATTTGCTTAATATGACAGAAAAATTCTAGGTTCCTTGTCCAGAATATGCTCCAGTGGTTGTGGAAGTTTTGTTTGGTTATGTTTACCTGAGATAAGCAGGGAAAAACAGCCCTGAATTTGAAGTTTGAGTGTTAGGAAGAAAGAAAAGGTTATAGAAACTTTATGAAAAAAAGACCCTGAGTTGTATATGCAGTCATCTTTCCTCTCTACCCTGCTTGGAATCTTGGAAGTCTGATAGAACATTATCTTTGTTCAACTATATTTGTGGTAAACTGTAAAGCAGCATTTTAAGCCATCAGTTCTCTACTTCCTTATCAAGTCTCAACTTGGATGGTATGAATGTTGCACATTGTGGTGTTGAAGATGTAGTCTTCAGAAAGTACAGATTTTATACTGTTGGGTACTATTAGTACCTCCAAATACAGCTGCTTTTCATAAGCAAGAAACAGTGTAGCAGCAAGGGAGCTGCCAACAGCGCTAAAAAGGCAAAACAGTCAATGCCTGAAGTGTCTGTATCTTGCCTACATTTTCCTTAAAGCAGCAGAGAAGCTGCAAATGAGTAAAAAGTAATCCACTGAATTTGCTAAAGTCTGTCATGTCAGCTTTCTAATAATTGAATGTTATCATTTGGGTTTGTGTGCAGGCATAACAACAGTGGTGGTAGTTTTGGGTTTTGCGTGTGAGAAATTTGTTTTTAATCTGCTCCAAGCTTTCTTTCCTTAGCCACTCAATTGTTTTATAATTTACCCAGAATTTGGTTGCCTCTCCTTACCTCTGAGCAGTTTAGTAACAGATGCTGTGCTGAAGTTTCATATTTCTGAAGTACTGTGCTCTTTTCTAGTGCACATTGCAATAATTCCTATGTTAAATCACCTTTAGGAAATATAGGAGCATGATACAATTTCGTATGTGTTCTTCCTGGGCTTTCTTGTGTTTTCTCTGTATTCACAAAAAATCAATATACAGGACCTGTCTTCCTCCTGAGTGTTATCTCTGCCTCATGAGTTTCAGTGTGGGTGCTTGCGGGGCTGCGCTGTACAGCCCCAAACACAATATAGAATTTTTGCCTCTTGGGGAAGTCTTGCCGCCTTTCCCTATGTGCAACATCCTTAGCACTTCAATGTGTGTTCAGCACAATGTTGAGAATGATTGATTATAATTCACTCAGTTCCTGGAAAACAAGTTGCACTGCCCACCAGTCGTACTTGCAAGATTTGCCCCTTACTTGCCAACCTGGATTGTTTGCTGGGGACTTCTAGTTACTGGCATGAACTCACAAGGTGCACTGCAAGTCAGAGACAGCACTGTAAGTATCTGTAATGGTGGAAGAGGTGGCATGCATGTCAAGATGTCCCGTTTGCCGCACAAGCAAAGACCCCTGGAGAATCAGTGACTTTGCCTCCCAGGGAGCAAAGCCTGACCTCCCGTCAAGGGCTGGCAGTGCTGGTTCCACCCTCCCTGGGACTCCGTCCCCGGCTCCTGCACCGTCTCATGCAGATATAGTCCATGTAAATGGCTCAGATTTGCTCCCAATAACTGTAGCTGCTACTTTCAGCCATCTGCCTGAAGCAACACAATTAACACAGAACTACAATAAAAAGAAGAAAAGAAAGGAAAAGAATGGAAAAACAAAAAAAGAAATAACTTTTGTGATAATTCTTTATCTTTAGTAATACTTCCAGTTGCAGGGTTGGTAAGCTGCTGCATTTTTTAACAGCAGTGTCACACATCTCAACTAATTAAGACATGACATTTTCATAATTTTGTTTTAGAGTATTCTTTTATTAAGTTAGTACTTGATTTGTTTAGATTATGGGACTTTGTGCTGAAGTTTTGCATGCCATTTGCTGAAAGAACAGGCTTATGATTTTCTTCCTAAAACAATCTATTGCATTGGTTGAATTTATAATGTGCCAGAAGTAGGAGTACCTTTTATATCTCGGTAACATTAAATGGTGACCTCAGCATCTCGTTTACAACTAGGAAATAGTTTTAGTAGGGACCAAGGATATGCAGCTTAAAGGAAAATTAATAGAATTTTGCTGTATCAGCTCTGAGCTGTGCGTTCAACTGTCTGCAAATACATGTAGTGGAAATCAGAGGGTTCTCACAAAAGCTGATGAAAGACCATCAGCCAGCAACCTATTTGCTTATTCAGCATGGTAAACTAATGTGCTTTCAGAACATGCCTCTAACATGTTAATGGAAGACTTTCAATTATGTTAATTCTCA
The DNA here is from genome assembly GCA_035590215.1 of Microhierax caerulescens. Lineage (NCBI taxonomy): Eukaryota > Metazoa > Chordata > Aves > Falconiformes > Falconidae > Microhierax > Microhierax caerulescens. Next base: position 68,891,525 of record JAVJGJ010000001.1, read on the forward strand.
GGACTAGGAGCAACTTGGGAGTCTTTAATCAGCAATAAATCAACAGATAGAATAGTTCATGGCTTATCTAGAGTGCTGATATATTTCAGCTGGTAGTGTCAGTGCTTCTGCCCAGAAAGAGAAGGTCCAGCGCTCCTTCGTCAGGCAAAGTTCCAGTTCAAATCAATGAAAATACTCACAGGAGCAAAGCAAGCTGATCCCTCTTGCTGGAGGGACTGGCAGGGGAAATGTGGATTTTAGTAAGACTTGCATTTTTATGTCTTTCTGAGGAATATTATATATTTTCCGTTCTTATTCCCTTTACTACCTTGGATCAGTAGAGAATGAGAAGCACTGACAGGCTAAATCAGTGAGATTTCACTGTCTTTGCTGTCTTTCACTGTCACTCCTGTTTTCTCCTTTCTGCAAACCGTTAATGTTCTCCCAATTTCACAGAGAATTGGAAAGTATCTACAGCATTTTCACACGGGAAAAACATGCTCTGAAATAGGACCGTGCAGTGCATGTTAGACTGGGTTACTTTTTTTGGGGGGGAGTACTATATAGTGTCTGCCATCAATTTCCTTTCAAAACTTGATTTAGAGAAATGGCTTCTAGGAACAGCTAACACCTCAGTACTGTAGCCACTCTGGGAAATTGTTCTGGATATATCATCTTTCTCAATAAATATGATACGGTAAATAGAATCATATATGAAAGAGGACAGATTAGCAAGGATGGTGGCTTAGATTTTCTGCACGTTGGCTACAGCTTCTGTTGTGTTAGGGCAAGCTCTTCCACATGAGTGCTCTTGCTCAACTATAGAGATGCAATTTAAAATGGAAAATCCCATGTACCGTAGCTGTAAGTGAAAGGCATAGCCATTCCATAAATCCCTGAATGACGGCTCTGTAGCATCTTTAATTTACTTCACCATCTTTTTGACTTCTTGCCTCTGGATTATAGTCCCCTCTCCCCTCTGAGGCTTGTCTCCTCCATCGGTGCTAGGGTCTGCATTCCTTCACACCCAACCACCTTTAACGATCTCGTAGGTTGAGACCTACCAAACTTTATTTCTTGCCATTTTAATTCTTTAATCCGTGGGCGATATTATCTTCTGCCCTTTCCAAGTCCTGGCCACAAGCCATTGTTTCAGCTCTTTCCCCAGCAAGATGTGTCTCTTGTTCCCTTTGCTGCTGCATAACTGGTTGAGTTTGTGCTTCCCACTGGGACTGTCCCTCCCACTTCCCCCACATGCACGAAGGGCACAGCAGCGATGAAGGGAAGAGCTGGGACAGCCAAGAGAGGGGACCGGCACAACTGTGGGGCTGAATAAGAAATGAGGTCTGGAAAAGGGAGAGAGGAGTGAAAAGCTGGGACAAGTTTTAGCACTGCAGAGGCACAATAGACAGATATCAGATAAATCTTTGTATTCCAAATGTACTCTGTTTAAAATGTACTTTTTTGTTTAAACTCTATCACAGCTTGAGCTAAGAGGCTTGAGACCACAGAAGCCAAACTGAAAAGGCATTAATCCAAATGGCTAAGTTGACACTGATCTCATACCTATCATCGCATGGACATACATGTGTTTCTTGAACAGGACGTAGTTACCCACAAGGACTTGCTAGAAAATGCTTGGATGATGCTTTGTAGCAAGTAAAACAGCATGAGACGTAGTAATTGACTGCAGTGCCCTGAGAATATTACAATAAAATGTACCAAAGACACCAAAAATGTAACCACAATATCTTACATAGCTAGCAACCAAGACAGTATAAATTATTTCTCCATGGAATTAAAAATAAATTAATTACAATACCTAGAAATTACATCCAGAAACAGCTTTTTTTTTTTTTTTTTTTTTTTTTTTTTTTTTTTTTTTACTCCTAATAAAAACCCAACAGAATTGCTAAATCTGCAGAGGTCACCAGAGAATGTGTTCTTTGCTCTTGCTGTTAGGAATCTGGGAGGCATACTGGTTTACTGGCAGCAGTCTTGCTAAATAGCCGAGTGGCTTGTCTCTTGATTGCAAAAATGGGATGCAGAGTATTATCTCCTTCCTGGGTCATGCTTCATGTCCCCTTCCATTTGTTATTATTATTTGACTTCTTCATATAGAGCAAAACCTCCTATAAAGTGGCTTTACTACAACTATTTCCTATTAATGTTGCAACAATGCCTAGAAAAGTTCCAGGACCCTGATGCGCTATTGGGTGTGCAAATACTTAGGAAGAGTTAGTCTGGAAAGTCTGTCAGAGTCTAAGGACAACACAAAAGATGATGAAGCATGATTACATTTTGCCCTCAGAAAAATGAGTCTGATTAACTCATTATGTTTGATTAACTGATGTTTTGCAGATGCAAATGCAGCACAAGTTTAATTTTGATTTTAATTATCTCAACACCGGATGTATCTTGCAAGCACTTCATATCTCATGGTTTGTCAGTTGAGCCCTTGGTCCTTTTACAGTTGTACTTACAAATGCCTCACCCTGGAAATGTCATTTAGGAGGAATTTAACTCTGCAAAGGAGGAGTCTCATGAAGCTCACGCTTCTGTTTGCTTCTTGAGCATTGCTTTCCTCTTCAGGTTTTGCATATCGGAGGTTTTTTAAAGTATATCCAAACAAGTTTTATATGTATGTAAAAGTGTTAATTTGGAGAACACCTTCAAAGCAGAAACTTTCCCTTCCTGCTTGGGCTTGCCAAGCTCATGCTACCCCTACATGCACACACTGGTTGTGGCTGGCAAAAGTCAGGGTGTAGTGGGCCAGACTTGGAGGCAGCCACCCCCACTTGGCCCCATCATCAGCACATGGTTTGTCACCACGTCCTGCTCCTGGGGAGCTTCGTGTTGGTGTCAGCACTGCAGGCGTTAGACATTTGTGATAGATTTGAGGAGCTGAAGTTTGTATGACACTGCAGAAATGGAGAAGAAACCCAGAAGCTGCTTTTCCTGCATCAGTAAAACTAGGTGTATTTTAGATATTTTAAATATTTTATTTTATTTTATTTTATTTTATTATTTTTTATTTTTTTTTAGAACTGAGGATAATTCTTTGGGTATCCTTGTTTTACAGTGTTATGTTCTAGGCCGCGTTTCTGGTACCTTTAGGCTGAAAACAGCTTCTATGAGCTTTATATTCATGGATGTGAAAGGCCCATAAAAAAGCTAGGAAGATCAGAAGGTTTGTCTTGTTATTTTTAAAAAAATAATTTTGCCTGCAAAAGCCTTTATTTCCACTAGAGAATACAAATATTAATCTCTTTCTTTTTGATGTGTCCCCAAACGATTGCTTTTCTTCACTATAATTTTTCCCTTTCTGATTGAAAGGTAATCAATGAAAAAATTCATTAACACAAAGCAATTTTCAAATTTTAATGAAATGTGAAAATAAGTGAATTTGTGACACTTCCAAGCTCATTGCAGAATCCTTTGCTCAAGAATGAGCTACAGAAAGTAGTGTTAGAGAGAGAGATGGCATAGAAGGATACATATGGTCATACTAAATGGCCAAAGCACAGCATTTTATTTTCAAATAAAATAATGAGTTTTGTTCATCTTTGTTACAGTATTGATGGGATCAGCCCTAATCCCATCTATGATTTATACAGTTGTGTTCACGCAAACAGGACTTGAGTTATGAAAATTAACGGATGTGAACACACAGTGGGGATGAGGAGTTCACTCATTTAGCAGCTATTTTGTTCTTAGTAAAGGAAAGACCAGGGCAACGCTACAAAAAAGAAAATCAAGTTTAAGAGGTGTTGGGTTTTTTTCCCCCCTCAAAGTGCATAAGCATACAGTTCAGCCTCTTGGGACTTTCCTAAAGCTAAGCTTTGATATGATTGAATTTTCATATGCACAGTAATGAATCTTGGAGACATGCATGTTGCACATATGTAGCGCAAATGGCACTGCTTTAGCATTTTTAGCAGTTAGCGAAGGTGGACTGTTCTGCACATGCTTGGGAATGAGGTGTTGCTTCACTCTGGAAGCCCTCTGCCTCATTCTCTGTGCATCATGTAAGTGTGAATCAGGCTGTGCATGCTTTTAAAAGTGTATTTATCGGTCCAGTGACTGAGCAGACAGGGTTCAGTTCTACGCATTTTGGCAGCTTGTGTTGAGTAGAAGCAGTGACTTGCTCAGTGTGATCTCTTCCCTGCAATTCTGAAATGCCTAAAGCAGAGATCTCTTAAAAGGAATTGCAAACGGCGTATGTTTATGTTGCAGCAGGAAACTTTTATTCTTGGAATCTCATTCTTAACTAGAACGGCATCAAGGAAAGTAATGCATCTGATGGGGAGAATGCTCCTTTATTTTTCCTTTTGCACAGAGCAGGGTAGTTTCCAGTGTTGTTTCTTTTGCTATGTGTTCGTACAGGAAGTGGTGCGCCTCTTCTTGACAGCCTGCAAAGGTCCTAAATCTGGACATTTTGCTGTAAAACAAGGCCTCTGGAAGCCAAGGAGAGAACTGTATGTAAAACCACTAACAGAAGTGCAAAATGCTAGTTCTATCTAATAACTACTTCAGTTGGCATTAATTTATTTCAACTAATTCTCAGAAGTATCAGAAAAATTTAGACTGTGTAAAAAAAAAAATAGAAAAAAGGTAGTGACAGATATGCTACCATCTTGTATTTACCCTTTTTTGCTGCTGTATGACTTTCTCCCCTTCTTTTAGTATTTTTTTTTTTACAGCAAAAATCTAGTTTTTTATGAAGTACAGGCACGGTACTCTAGATGGCCAGTCAAGTGTGCATGTCAACTCAAAAGAAGCCGTAGAAATCTAGGTCCTTGTTTAACTGGGGCTTGGGTCCCATCTCAGATAGTTTAAGTTGTTTGCTGAAGTCACTACTGAAAATAGATTTTGGGCTTCCCAGTGCTGCAAGTTCTAAGGAGGACTGCACCTGCGCCCACTCTTACAGCTAGGTTTGCTGGCATGCCCAAGTGCTTGCCCTGATTTTCTTACCGTGGGTGTGCCCATGTGGAGCATAACACAGAGATGCTTCGGCTTATATGGTCTCTATTCAGGGTGAGTTTTTATAGAGCATGGGTTTAAAGGAGGAAAAAAACCTCTGTCCAATATAACATAGAGCTGCAAGCAAGAGATTGCGTTGGGGAGCCTTGGGCTTGGCAGACAGTTTGTCTTCACAGTGTGTCTTTGGTAGCAGCTGAGTGAAAAACAGCCAAGTGAAGCTTCTGTTGGTCTGACCTGGCAGGGCTAGCACAGACTGCAGAACGTGCCATATTTCCTTGTTCCTTTGCTTTCATCTTGAAAACGAGAGAGCAGAGCCTGCCTCCCATCCAGATCATTGTGAATTTCCTGGGAGACTCAGGAACTTGAAAGAGAAAAGTTTTTGTTTCTATCCTGTGGAGCATTGGGTTGTCCAGGACACAGAGCCAGATCTGTGAGTCTCCTACTTCTCCTCTTTGGCAGGAGGTGTACTGAGGTGGATATTTTCTTCTTCAAACATCGTCTCCCCTGTCATTCTTCAGGCAGGAGGGAAGAAGAGAGGAGATATCAAATGACCATTTTGTCCTTCAGAGGTAGACAGGACAATGGCATTCCTTACTGAAGAAAGAGTTCCAAATCGTGATTAAATAGTTAATGTACAGCTTTCACAGAGAGAGAGAGCGTGTGGTGGGTAACGTGAAGGGATAATCATAATGGAAGAAGCAGAAGGGAAGAAAAAGCTGGCTACTATCCTGTGCTTGCATCAGGGAACAGGGTGGCCATTTGGCAGGCTAGAGCAGGTGGCGTGGCTGGTATGTTCTCTGGTGATAAATTCATGGGCATTTACAGAGATAAATGGCATGGCGTCATTAGTCTTCTCTTTGTGGGGGCATTATCTCATTAACTCCCTGGGATGATGGGAGCCACCAAGTAAATGTGAAGACTGTTTCCTTTATTTAGCATAGCCTGAAGGTTTTACCAGACTTGTCATTCTTAAATTTCAGTTTGCCATCCACTCAGGTAGCAATAATTATACCATCTGACCCACATAACCAACCACATGCCATAATGTGTGAGCTGAACACTATGGGGTTGTCCAGCAAGACTGGAAGTTGTTCCTCCAGACTGACTCTGTTCCTATTACTCCCCAAAAAGCTAATTTTCAATGTATATTATTCATAACCACATAGTTCAACTGACGCGTGTGGTGGGGAGAGAAAGTGGGTGTGGGTCAGAACTGAAGAATGGAAATCCTGGGAGCTGTGGAAGGACTGGGAAACCAGGAGGTTGCCACACCTTTGCCAGGGTGGAGCCAAGTTTTGATGCTGTCTTGTGTGTCATCGTTAGGGTTAATGAGGAAAACTGCCTATCAAAACTTAGGCTTAAAAGTCTACTTTATATTTTGATGGAGGGGCTCAGCTGCTTAGCTGCATAAATTGCCTGAATTGTAATTGTTTGAATAAACAGAGGGCTTTTGAAACGCTGTTCAGGAATGCTTGCAATCTTCTGTGCTTGGTTTTGTCCCCCTTGCTATCTTACAGACATCCCACTCCTCGCCAAGGAAATGGCTTTTTAACATTTTTAACAACAGAGAAGAATCCTCTGGAAATTACTTTCTGAGGGGGTCCTTGCCACAGCAGCTGCAACAAATTGCAACTGCACTTCAGTTCCAATTGTTTTTTATTACTAAAAGGATAAGTGACCAAGTGAATACTTGTATTATAGCTTCACGACAATTTATTAAGTCTCAAATTGTAGTGTGTGGTGGTGTCTAACCAGAAGATTAAGGTTTTCTCCATGGAGGGAGATTTCTTTCAGACTTTGTACCAGTGCTTATGCTGAAAGAGGCTGCAGAGGTCTTGCCGATCCCAAACTGTCCTGTGGTTAGGCCAGATTAGGGGTTTCCTTCCACGGAGCCTTCCACTGAGCCAACGATGTCAGTGCAAGCAGTGTACAGCCAGCACGAGGCAGCCCAAAAGAGAAGTCACGGCACTGCAGCCCAGGGTGTGCTGATCCACTCCCCACTGCGTGAACAAGTCCCTGGGGGACGTTTTCTGAGCAAGTTGTTTTTGAGTAGCAGGATAGGTTTAGCATAGTTCAGATTATGTTAATTGGGAAGCACGACTGTG
>JAVJGJ010000001.1:68898691-68913988 GCA_035590215.1 Microhierax caerulescens
GACTGTGTGATTTTCCACATAAGCAACATGGAGTCCAGGAAGGTCAAGGAAGGATGGAGTAAAACCTTAGGATGGTACAGACTGCTTCCTTATGTCTTTGAGCAGGGTTTGCCAGCTGGAAAGGAGTCACAGGTCCACTTGCCTTCCCCTCAGCCTCCCTGCTCCAACTTCAGGGTCATAAGGGAGGATGAAGGACTCCAGAGAAGCGACTAGCCCAGGAAAGAAGATGCATCTTTTATTACATGGGAAATAGGAGGTTCTACATTTTGGTATTGCACGAGTATATAAAATGTATTAGATAGCACACAATTTTCTAAGGATTTCAGAGGTAGGATCTCAGACTTTCTTAGCCTGTGTTTGTCTATATGCATAAGAAAATCTTGGTTTAAGTATTACCTAAACAACAGTGATAGAGATAAATCATAAATGCATTAACATTATTTTTGAAAATGCAAGAGCTTTTTTTATCTTTGCATTTCAATGGAAGTATAGAAGAAACAGCTGGCTGGAACACCGAAGTGGGACAGTTATTTGGTGGTTGGAAGAATGAGTTTGGAAGTCAAAGTTTCATGTTTAGCTTTTCCCTGCTTGCTTTCCTGGTTTGCCAAACTGGGAAACACACATTTGGCCCTGTGCTTGACAGGAATTTTGGATGGCTTTATTAACAAACATTTGTAAAACGTTTAAAGACCTTCATGCATGGAGAAGCCTGATAGGCAGAAGATGTTCATTTGAAATGCAATGTCTGTTACTGGTGCACTTCAATGGATTCAGGTTATGCAGGGTTTAAATACCAGACAGCAAAACTAGAGGCACTCTTTAGTCCCTGGGAAAGCAGATTGCTGATGAGCTTCACGGGTCAGGTTCTCTCCTTCCCCAGGCGTGCTGGCCTAACTGTCACTGCTGTAGGTTTGGGATTTTGGTTTTGTTTTGTTCATTACAGTTGCAAGGATGGTGCCTTTTCTTAAACACTGTCCTCTTAAGTTATCAGTGAAAGATAGATAAGAGAATCTTTATTACAGGCACACATGTGCACCGCAGGTGTGAAGGGAGCTCTTAAACTGTTTATGAGCGCACAAAGCCCCATGAACAAAGCAGGCAGAAAAGAATGTTGTCATTTTAAGGAAAAATATGTTTTAAGGCCCTGTTAAAAATAAAGCCCAAAAGGAATAGCAAATGGGCTGCAGATTGTGTAACAAGGATTAGCACTGTGAAAATCTTTCATTTTTCTGAACAGGTATGTACCACAGACAGGGCCAGCAAACCCAGATGCCACTTGACACTTGCAGGGGTATCCACTTTCAGGCTCTTGTCTCAACTGCCCACAGAACCCCCCTGCAATAGGAACAAATGGACAAAGAGTAGGACAGCACTGTCTTGGCTCTGTTCTAAAGGTTTTAGATGAGCAGAAGTCAATGCATACGTTGTATGAACAGGTATGATAGCGGGGTGTGAGTTCTAGGTCTGGGGTGCAGTTGTCACTCTTGAACGTGGTGGGGCTGAAGTCTATTTTACAGCTAAAAGGTCAGAACAGAAGGGTCAAGGATGGGAAAATGGGAGAAAACCCATTATCTTCTATAGCAGCCACATGATGATATCTTCACTTGTTCAGGAACAGGTTTCGGGTCCACCGAGGGGAACGTCCCTAATGGTGGTGACAATTCAGTACCGAAAGAAGTGATGTAACTCAACTCCCCTCCAGCACTGTTTCCCAGCAGATGCACCAAAAAAAATGTGGCCACAGGCGCAAGCTCATGCTGGCCAGAAATGCCACACTTTGGCTCCTTACTCTACAAAATGTGCTGTTCCATTGCCCGTCTTATCCTAGAAGAGCCACATGCTTCTGCGCAGAAAGCCATCTCAAAGGTTGGGCCCTGTTTATAGATAGGATGAATTTGAAGGATATTTATGTACCAAACTCCCTAGATGTTTTCAGTAGGAATTAGGTTCTGCATGCCTTTAGGGAGGGGGATCGTGGCATTTTCCACACAGGAGAGGAATTCTGCTCAGAGGAAATCATCCGGTTGAGACTCCCTCACTGCAAAGCAAGCTCGAGGACAAGGAGTTCTCTCATCTTTCATCACCTATGTAAGACAGTCTGCATTTGGTCATCAGAATAATTTGTTATAATTATTATCACAGAAAAAGTTAAATCAGAATAATTTACGCTCTTCCCTCAAGATGAAATAATGAAATGAAAGATCAGTGATAGATCTAGGTCTAATGTACCAGGCACAGTTCTTCTGCCCTCTCTGTATGGGTTTCGATCTCCACCCAGAGTAACCCTTTTCTTAAAGCAGTGTCTTTTTTTTGAGTGTAAAACTGGACAAGGATGCAGAGATGTTACAAGCAGAGCTGTAGCGTTTCTCTTTAATGAGCCTCTTCCTGACCCACCCTATGTAAAGCAGTTGACACATCATGTGTTGTGCAGCTGGGACGGCTACCCTGGCACATATATCTGACACATGAACGTATTGAATGTGGCCTTTTGGAAGCATCGGACCCATGCTGTTCTCCAGAGATGTGTCTAAGTCATTTCCCAGATACTGTGGATATAGCAGCGGTAGGAGCAAAAGCTGAAGTAGAATTTACTAACTCAGATTTAGCTGATTCTGTGAAAACAGATTGCACAACAGGGACTGACGCTCAGTTTCTGGATTTGATTTCCTATCTTTCCCTGATTTAACCTCCAGCGCTTCTTCTGGCTGTTGGTCAGGATTCATGTCTCAGGTTGTAGATTTTGCGCATGTGTGGTTTTTTTGTTGGGGGTTTTGGGGAGGTTATTGTTTTGGAGGGATTTTTTGGTTGTTTTCTGTGCAAGACTTTTGCAAGGCAACAATTTAAATTTGAATTTTACCCCTTGACTGAAGGGCAGACCAGTTTCTGTGAGATGCCAGCTGGAGGGCTTGAAGGGCTTGTTTCGCACAGGGCTGAATTTCAGCCAGAACGATCCACGCTGCTGAAGCAGCATGAGCAGATAAGACCAGCCATGAACACAGTTTGTACACTGTCAGTGGTACCACACGTCTGTGGTACTGCAGGTCTGGGAGCTCGGCTGCTCCTGGTGCCGTCACCTTCACTGGAAGTCTTTGTGCTCGTACGCTTTGACCACTTGTTAGTAAAATATCACACTACTTTTAATTTTGATCCCCTTCTGTCCTAAATGACCCTGTTGGCAGGAAATTAATTTAAACAGTAGCTACTAAAAGACATTTTGTGAACATTTGCTTCTTCTAAAGTTTATTTTCACAGTATGTTTCACCTGAATATCTATTCCAGAACAAAAAACCTCCAACGCTGCTGTCCTGGTAACATGCATGAGGGTGAGGCTTCCCTCTTCGTTCCAGCCTAATTCACAAAACACTCTCTTAATACACATCCTTAATCATATTTGTATGATAACATTAAGGTTAATGTTTCAAAACAGCACTCTCTTACCAGCCTAATGACAGATCAAAATCAAACGACACCATTTCTGGCAAGTAATTTACGAGTGCTCTTCAAATACTTGCGTGAATGGAGCTATAGCCCAAGTACAAAGAAACTGAATTGCCAAGGGATAAACCATTTCATAACTGATTAGAATAACTAGTACCTGAGCAGTAGACAGGGAAAAATAAGCAGGACTAAACAGCTGGCTTTCAGAATGCAATGAGTCCATAAGCAAAGTTGCACACATCTTTTAGAGACTGATGCTGTTTAACTTCTTGGTAGACTGTCTGGAAAATGGGGGATTAGTGAGGCGCAGAAGTTTTTAATGAAACTTACTCAGAACAGTAAGAACTTAAATGGACCATATAGACTGAATTGCTGTGAATGTCACACTGAGCACCTTAGAAATAAAACCCAGAGCTAAAATTCCATTTCTATAGGTATAAAGCAATGTATATGGCATAATGTGATGGCAGTTAGGCACATACAGTGATAACTGCTAAATTAGAGTCACTTCAGCTATCAGTTCATGGTGATGCAGCAGCAGAGAGAGGCAAATTTTTTTAAAAAATTTTTTTCAAAGTGCTAAGCAGGGTATCAGGAATTGGAAACAAAACAGAAGGCATTTTTGCACTACTACTAAGTTCATGGTGCTGAGTAACTGTTAAAAGGATGCAGAAGCAGTCAGGGTTAGATGGGGGATGACGACAGCAGGGGTGATCAGAGCAACAGGAGAAATTAAATAGGATACAACGTTCCTGTTTGAAACAGGGATGCCCATGGGAGAACAGGATAGAGATATAAAATAATAAAGAGTAAGGAAAAGGTTAGTGGGGAGCAATCAGTCAGGAATTGTCCTAGAAGAAGAGCAGAATGTGAAATTATCAGACAGCCAGGAACTACTTTTTAATATTGTATAGCTCATTGCCGCATGATGCTGTGGGAGCCATGTGGGACTACTCAAATGGAGATAAGACAGTTGCAGAGACAAGAGATTGCACTGGTAGGTACTAAACACAGTGGTAAAACTTCCAGCTTCAGATGTGTCCAAGCTGGTATTGGCTGAGGCTGGGAGAAATCCTTCTGTACTTGCCTATGTTCTTACTCCTTGGTGTATTTGCAACTTTTTTTTGCTCTGATACATTATGGTGACTTTTATGTACTTATGTAGTTTATCAATAATTTATTATGTTTATCAACATAATAGGTCAATATCAATTTTATTTTATCAGTAGCATAAATAATCCAACTTGTTACCTCTATTTATCAGGAAACTTGGGCATATGTGTGTGGTTCAATGTAAGCGTTTGTGTTGTCTTGTTTACTTCAGTTAGGATGTGCATATATAAATATTAGGTAAATACTTCAGTACTTTGGTGGACTTGATCTTTGGGTCTAAGACAGTGGGCACTGATTTTCGTATCCTCTGTAATGCCCATGGACATCAGTGTGAGTACTCCCACAACCGGCCATGTGGTTTGTTATCCAGAGAGACTTCTAGGCAAAATGTTAAATATTCCAAAGAGATTGCTGCAGTGAATGGAAAGCATGACCATAATGAAATGGAAAAAAGAGGCTTAGGACAGATTTATAAAGTACGTAGCATGCACAAGTCGGGGGAGACATTTTCAAAGAATTTTCCTACCATTTAGTCAGCTACATAAGTAAGTGCTTTCAGAAAAGGGTCAGATTTTCAGATCATTCGTCACTCAGAATGAAGGGGTTTGGTTTTGGGGGGGTCTTTTTGCTTTCCTTTGTTACTTCCTTAAGCATTTTTTGGCTCATGATTAAAATCTTCCCTCCCAATTTATCATTATACATAGGGCTGAGTATCTTCATACTTTACAGAAACTTCACAAATACAACCTGTAATTTTGTAAGTTAGCTTCTACGGTAACCTCTGTATAACTCATTGATATGAGTTATGAGTTAAGTCAATAATGAATTGACTTAAATTTACCTTCAGAATCCACCTTCTTTTTCTTCTGCTCAGACTCTCAGCCGTTCTGCATGCACAGTTATCTTTGAAGGCAGTTTGCCATAGGCAAGGTCAGCAAACTTGGACCTGACAGCGGAGTGTCACTTCCTTGCAAGCTCGTGGCCGAAGCAGCCACTACTTCCTCCTGCCTCTTGGTGAAGTATATTCTGAGCTGATGAAAATACACAACTCTGGAAGCAAAAATGAGATTTTCCTCTTTTAAATACACTCTTCATTTCAGTAATGCATTAATAGAACACTTTGCTAGTGCAAATTATATTTGTCACTTCTGCTGTTAGAACAGCCTTACAGCTTTCAAAAAAAAAAACTTTTAAAAAAGTCTAACATATCGAAAGTTGCTAGAGTTTAGATGGAAATTACTCTCATGCCAGGGAAGTACAGGGTTGGTAGGCTCCATCTGCAAGTAGGTAAGAGACAGCAGAGGACAAAGAGCAGCTCAGGATTACAATCAAACAGCCCAAGTATTTCCTGCTTTATCTTTCAAATCTATTTGACCAGAGATTTTAGGAATCCTAAGTAAAAGTCATGGTGTTATAACTGCTGGCAGGGTGTGCGTCTCTCCCTGCTTTCACTGGATCTCCCTCTGCATCAGGCAGAAGTGGGGATTTGCCGTCTAACAAATGCTGTGTTCCCTTGGCTGCTCCTGCTAGCTGCAGTCTCTGATAGCCACCTCTGACTTCATGAATATCAATACTACTAAAAAACCCCAACGTTTAAAAACTTAAAAATCCTCTTCCACCTGCAAACTCCAAACCAGTTAAGAGCCATGGTTAACAAACACGTTTAAAATACTTTAGCATTCAAACCTGGATTCCAACCACCCAGGTTCAAAAGAAAGCTTGTCAGAGCCACTGCCTCTCCCTTGTACTTAACAGCAAGATGTGTTATCTTGTGAATAGTTGATTGATGTGATGAATCTTGTCACATTTATGGGTAATGCAGTACATGTTTTTTGAAAGAAGTGACCAAGTCCAGTCTGCTCCCTTCTTTAAAGCAGAACGGAAAAGGATTTTGCTATCCTAAACTTGACTGCTTGTTAAAATCTCTGATTTTGACACAATTTTTGCTGGGAAAAAAAATCCCAACTAATGGTCTGTATTTGTTAATTATGCTGGTTTTGTGCATATAGCATATATACATTACCCTAGCGCACTGTTTTTAATGGGCACGTGATGTAGTATTTACACGGGCCACAGATGACTGGTTGGTTTGTTGGTTTTATTTTTTTCAGACTAAAGTAGGGCTGTAAGGTCCCTTTTACAGTTTTAGGCACGTAGTCTGATTTTTCAAATTGAGCTTCTGACAATACTTCTAGTTTGTAACTGGAAGGCACTGGGTGCTTAGTCACTTTTGAAAATCAGCCCACTTCTCTAGATGTGTAGAGAAAGCCTGAATCACAGCTCCACTCAGTTATCTGTGTCGGTTCTTATTTTTGCAATTTAAAAAATCTATCAAAACCTCCACATTCTTCCCTTGTGTCCTCCTCTCAAGACAGTGGTATTATGCCTTTGCAAGACAGTATACTTAAAAAAAAAAAAAAAAAAGTTGTTAAATAATTACAAAATTAAAGTGCATGAACCCACACTGCACAAACACGTTCAAGAAACAAAGAGAGTTGGTATTAGTCCTCTAACAAAAAATAACGTTTCTCCTCTTTGTTGATGGACTCACAAATGGAGAAGTTCCCAAGCCCTTTGTAGCCTGTGCACAGCCAGCCACTGAAGTCAGTACAGGTCTGCATGATGTGGTAACAAATCATTGTTTGCTACTTGGACCTTGACACCGCAGCATTGCTGTTGCTAATAGAAATACATCAGTGAGACCAAGAGAGGTTTTGGGGTTTGGAGATTGTTTTTGGTTTTGCAATGACATTTCTTTGCTTAAAAAAAGATAATTTGGAAATTGTTTTTATGGCACAGAATTTGAACTAAGAAGTAGGCACTAACTCCCCAGATTTAGAGCAGAAATCCACCCCTCTTTTTCCTAAAGATATCTATCCAGGCTTTTCCAAGTCTCTTCTTGTGATTCAGCAAGACTTCCTACATAGGCAAAAAGAAAGATTTTAACTTCGTTGTATTATTAGTATTAAAGGGTGCAGGAGCAGAAGTTAGACTGAAATAGAAGAATTGAGTCCTTCAAACAGTCTAAGTGCACAAAGTATTGGAGAAAGAGTGGAATTACCTTCACAAGACAGGCCCTGCTACGTGAGTATAAATTAAACTAAACGCAGTGAAATTTGCTCTAACAGCTGTGTTCAATAGATGACCATCCCATTCAAAAGCATAAAGGGACCACTTGATTCACCCATGAGTGGAAGCCTATCATATTAAGCATATTATTTGTTTGGCTCTGTTATGCTAAACTTTTATGGCATTGATTCCAAAATCTTGTCATTGTATGCCATCTGAATTTCCTTGTTATGTGAAAAAAACACTCTTCTCTGAGACAAATATATGATATTTTAAAGAACTCAAAACATTTGGAAGATGATAACATAGATGACCAATCCACACATTTACACAATGGGAAGTGGAGTATTTTCAGAGAACAAAAACAGAGGTGAGTTTAATAAAGAATTGTGTTGTGTCATAAAGTTTAATAGGAAGTACACAGGTTGAAAATGATACTGTTTAAATCAATATTTCTTTAAACAGTAGCTTTTCTAAACTTGCCTTGGATATATTTGTTTTTAAAAGATGCATACCTAACATATTTTTTACTTTTGAAACTCAATTTTTTGACAAAATGTTCTAGTTCCAGAATTCCAGAAACATAAGAACATAGTACTTTTAGTGCTTCAGAGGAAACAGAAAAAAATATAATGGAAAATGTAAGCACTAGGGCTGCTCCCTTTTCCAATAAAAATTCTTGGGATAAAAAGCTGCTTTTTTCTTTTTAATCATTCAATTAAAAAAAATGTGCTGTATTAACAATTTGTACAGATTATAAGCAGAAGAATATCACAATTTATTGTAGATAGGAAAAGTATTTGCTTTGGGAACCTGCAGTTGCTTTTGAATAAGCAGGTTACTGCTGCATTCATTTTTCATCCTTCTCGGCTTTCGTGCCCACTCATCCTTCTTTTTGCAATGTTATATTATTCAGTTTAGGAAACTCTCGAGTGTATAGAAATCTAAGTTGCCAGGACTCTAATTAGACTGGAACTCAATTAATCTGACAGACTTTTGAAACTGGGGCTGTAATTCCCAGTTCATTTAGATACTTAACAATCATTTAACCTCCTGCCTTCTTTATACTTGCCGAGTTGCTTTTTAGGCAGCAGAAGTCAGTCAATCTTCAGATTAGAAGCATGTGGCGCCCCTTCCAGCAGACAAACATTTTCATTAACATTTTGCAGAGATTAAAAATCTAAATAAGTAACCCCCAAGTTTGAAAAGAGCCTGTTCACCAAACATTGGAAAAGTAATTCCACAGGAAAAATAAATGTTCAGCAAAGTGATCTTTCGTTTGAAAGTCGGATCTAGCTTTTATAAACTGAGTGGGGTGAACAACTGTGTCAAATTCAGGGCAATGTGGTTTGTCTGCAAAGTGCGCTGCCACGAAGTGGTAATGTTCTGCTCATGGAGAAATGCAATCTGGGCAAAAAATAAACTGTTCATCAGCGGACTGTTGAAACCATGATGCCATGAATGCTGTTCCTCATGAATTATACACAATTCATGCACGTGTACCATCTACCAGCTAGTTCAGAATAATACAATTCAGGATGGATTAATATGGCAACATATCATTTTGAAAATGAAGGTTTCTATTCCTTGAAGGAAGATGGTAAAATCATCATGTCTAGAAGGCAATAAAAATAGAGCACAAAGAGGCTTTCAGGAAAATCAAGCATTCAGATCCTTGTTTATCTTCTAACATTGTTCCTTGTTTAATCATTATTGCCTCTATATTCTCCTTTCATGAGGAAAAGAATTCACTTCTATAGTGGAGCTAAATTTAGTAGTAGTATCTTACCAAGGATGGAGGAAAGTAGTGCAGGGACTTAATGGCCAGTTATCCTATTAAAATGCAGCATTATGACTCTTAAAGCAGCCATGTGAATTTGAAATCCAAGGTTCTTTTCTGAAAAGACTTGGAAAACCTCATTCAGCCTGAATTGCATTGAGCTGGTTCCACCTGTGCAGGTCCTCTGACTTGAAAGGAAATTTCAGCAATACAATACTTGTGAGTCTGTGATATTTACAAGAGCTAAATCCAGTAGCTTTGTGCTCCAGGCTAAGGTGAATTTGTGCTACAGTTGCCTTAGGAAGTGATTGGTCAGGCTGTGGAACAAGATTTTCAGAAGGTAACTAAAGCATTTCTATCTTTTGGAATATTCCTTTCAGAATTTTAGCCACTGAGTTTTAGGGGTGGTATAGTAAGGAGAATGTCTCTGGCGTTCCCACTGTAATAGTGTATTCTGATTTGGACCTGTATATTATTTTTAGATTATATCTGGCTTATATATCTCCTTGCGTGTATATATATATATATGTATATATGTATATATATATATATACTAGACCTATTTATGGTATATGGATCAAGCAGGAAGGTTATGATGTATTCTCTGTTTTTTACCAATACTCTGATATTACTAGAACTGCTTTTGCAATCTCTAGTACCAGGAAATGGAAAAATGCCATAAAAGAACATTTGTTTGAGAAGTTTTGATAAAGACACAAAACCTTCAGTCCTTGTTAGGGGAAAAAATATCTAGAAATTAGGTCTCTTCTAAACTAGCTTATTCACAATTCTAGATTTCATTGTTCAGTCTTATTCAAAGGATAGCAAATTTTCTTTTTCTAAATAGCTTTTGGGGATAAGTTTGAAGTTTGGAATTAAAGTAAAATTATTGCAAAAGAAGTTTCTTTAAAAATGGCATGATGTGCTTTTATATGGATTGTTATCCAACGTTTCAATTTAGTCAGTTCACAAACAGGATGAGGATGACTGTTGGAGATTAAACCTTTCCTGGGATCTGGCTGTGCACATTTTCTGGTTCACTCATCACCAGTAATAATTCTTCTGTGATTGTTAAGAATTTTGCTGGTCATGCACATACTAAAAGAGATTTCAGTTATTTAGCTGGATCCATGTTAACAAGAGCGATAAATGGGGGGAAATATTTACTGTATTAACAAAATTCAGAAACCAGCTGATTCTAGATGGATCTGATGGGACAATTTAACATAATCCCTTACTTCAGCACCCTGATTTCACGTGGAAAGACTAATTAAGAGTTTTGTAGTGCAAAACTAGTGTTTCTTAAGTTAAAAAAAAAAAAGAACCTGTGGCAACAGTTGTGTTTTTCGTCTTGGAAAACGAAAAAGTTTAGAGAAAAACTTTGTTGTTAGCACAGTGCCAAGAGAAAAAAAATAGTATTTGCCATCCTCTTTTCCCTAGTACTTTTGTCATTTGCCACCTTGCTCAGTTTTGTAGGCTGGGCTTGTCTTGCTTCTGTAAGGTGGAGTTTCTTCTGTAATATCTTCGAAGCAATGGGCAACTTTTAATTTTTTTCTGTCATACCCACAGGGCTTCAAGTGGAGAGACACTTACATGGGACTCATTGGAGGATAGGGCATTTTCTCTGCATTAAGACTTTGAGGAAAACCAGAAGTAGTGAAAGAATTTCCTGAGCGCTGTTGAATCAGAATATAATTTCTAGAGAATTGCAGCTCATCACACTGCCTCCTGTTTTAGAGGAAAGCTAACACAGGTGAAACTGAAGATTGCTTATATATATATATATATATATATATATATGTATATACTCTTCTCCAAAGCCTGTTGTAATTAGCCTAGTGTTAACTGATTCCAGCTTGCAAACTTTGACTTTGACTAAGGTCCCCCATAAGAACGAACCACAGTAATATTAAGTGTAGCATTGATCTTGTATAGCTATGCAAGAAATCTGGAAGGTGAAGTACAATCTAACTACTTGGTGCCACTTCACATATTCTTGTGGAAATTGGTGGGAGACTGCTGATTTCCACCAACAGAAAATCTAGCACTGCAAATAAATTTATCTTCTTTTAATTCCTACCGCTCCCGAACTACAATGCCACAAAAGAAACCTGCATTAACTATTCCCTCATGTAAGTATATATCTTGGCATATCTGACACAGAACAGTTAGGGATATCAGCTGGCCTCCCATGTCTGGTTTTGTAAAATTGGATGTCAGTTGAAATTGCCATGAAAATATGTGTTGTCTTTGTCCTACTCCTCTACTTCAAAGCCAAATTTTAAACAACGGCTATAATGCTTGTTTGCTGGTAAGGATCTGTTAGCTGGTGTTGCTTCTGTCTCACGTTCATCACAAGAATGCACTGGGAAACGTGGTTGTTGGTTACACAGAATTATTTCTAAACAACTTCCTACTTGGTAAGGTAAGGATGGGATTGATAATACAAAGAAATGTCTGTTTGGCATGTGGTGTTGTGGCTTACTGGGTAAAACTATTTGTGTGGTGTGGCATCAGTAGGTTTTTGAACTACATCAAGGAGATATTTATCAGCACTGCTGTTTTTGTGGCACTGAGAAAGGAATAAATAAGTATAAAGGAACAGCTTTTTAAAGTTCTTCTAGGAGAATTTAAAGCCCGTATTTTCCAACAACATGAATGCGGCTGCATTTGAACACTGAACCAGAAAGGTTTATAGTGCATATGGTACCTATTTGAATTTTTTAAATGTCTAATTTCTGCTGTGGAAATGGAGGCCAGCTTGAGTTATTTATTGTGGGATGCAGAAGGAAATCATGACCCTTTGCAGGGACACGTTAGAATCCCTGCACCATTCAGCCAGTTTTCTCCTGTCACACCTACTTAAATTTTCAAAAAGACACTTTAATGTATTGAGTGTGCTCTGGATCATGCTAGTTCCTGAGCACTTATGACAGCTTTCAGGGATTGCTGGTGGCTCCCAGTAGATTGTAATTCTAGAAACAGGAGCCTGATGCTAAGCATCACCACCTGTTCTCCATTATTTTCCTTCAGAAGAAAACAATGCAAGTATAAGATTACATACTAATGGAACCCATTTTCACTAAATAGGTACATTTGGTCACATGTAATTTGGTGGCCCATAAAAGAAGAAAAGAAAATAGTAAGCTGTTTTCAAAAAAGAGAAGCAAATAAAACTTAAATGAAGAGTTTCCTAACTACGTTAACTAAACCCAATTCTTACATGGCAGGTATACCAATATGCAGTATGTAAGTACATACAGATCCCTTGTTGGAATAGCTGTGTTTTCAATTTGATTTGTTGACATATCCTAAAAGACTTTGGACCTCATTCAGCTCTTTGTAAATCCACTACAGAGCTAGATTTGAACCCTTCTGGCATTTACACTGGAATTCCTAGTTCTACTTTGCTTAGAACAATGCAGGTTTTGTCTCTGAGGTTCCTTTGCTGCCTCTCAGTAGAAAAAAATTAAATGTATATAATATTGGTATAATGATACTTGCAAATTATGTAGTTGTTTGCTGCATTCTGTTATTTACCATACATCAACATGATCCCATGTTATCTCTCTGCCATATGTTCATGTGACATATATCTAGGTTAAGTGAAGGAATATTAAAAACGAAATCATCAATGCATTTCTGTACAGGTTTTAGCATGTGGCATAGGTAGGTGGTACATTTTCCAAGCCTGAAAGTCTATGTATGTCTTCCTCCCCTGATAATCCTGAACGCAGTAGCATTCATCTAGAACCTGTGATAGCCTGGTTCATGGTAGTCACCAGTCCTGGTTATGGATGCAGAGCACTCTTTAAACAGTATCTATATCGACTTAACATTTTTTTGCTAATTTTCCTTTTGCCAATATATTATTCCTAAGGTTGTTATAAAAAAGCAGTTGTTGGTTTGTTGGTTTGTTTTGTTTGTTTGGTTGGTTTTAAAAAAAAAAAAAAAAAAAAAAAAAAAAATTTTTCCTGCTTGTGCTGATTGGTGATTCTGTTTGGAGAGTCTACATCTGACTGCTGGTAGCCTTTCAGTAGTACTGCTTCTTGCAAACTCTTTGGTAAAAGTTGGTGGGGTTTTTTGAAAGAATGTTTGTCTTCTGAAGTGTATTAGTTACTGAATTTTGAAAATGAGATTCAGCAGTTAATTGAAAGGCAGCAAATGAAAGGTCATGGTGCTTTGCCCACAGCTTTGCACTTTTGGGAAGATGCAGTGTTACCAGCAGCTTTTGTTTGCTGTGTGGTGCTCAGGAGGTGCCGCCTGCCTGTGCAAGCCCCGTGCCTGCAGCTTGGTGCCCTGGTACCCTGCTCTGGGGCAGCTCCAGAGCTCCCCTGGCAAAAGGCAGCTGCTGGGGACAAGCACAGGTTTAACTCCTTCCAAACAACGGTAAAAGTTTGCCAGTCATTTTAGGCCCCCTTTTTTTTGACAAAACTTAGGCAGAATCTGGAGAACTAAAAGGTTTGTAGTGCAGACTTCCCGTGTGATCCATGGGAGGGCATCCAGCAGAGACCTGTGGAGGAGCAACGCTGTGCACTGAAGTTAGAGCTGACAGTAGACGGTAGAGATCCACCACCCTTCACAGCTCGGGCTTGGTTACAGACCTACAGGCTTTTTCCTGATATTTAAAGTACAGAGCTCCTGTATCCCCTCATTTAGGGCAAGACCTTCAGTCAGTCAGCCCATTGGAATCGATGGGGCTATGCGTGTACTTGGCACTTTGTAGGTGCTTTTTCTGAGTAGGTTTGGTGGCTGTACGGAGCAGCTTACGTGTTAGTGCTGTCTTAGCCATAATTACCAATGGAGAAAGTCTTAGGATGAAAAAGTAATCTGGTTTGTGCTCTCAGATGTATTTGTTCTGTAGTATCGAACTGAAGTCTTAACTCTGAAATTGGAACAGATTTTGCTCAGAGGAAGCAAAAAAGCAGATTTATGGAGTGCTCTACAGCTGACTTTTCTGAATGCAGTAATGGTTTTAAAAGTATTTTTAGATTTGCAAATGTGCCTAATGACTTAAATATTCATAGTCTTGGTTTGTCTACAAAAGCAGATTATTGATCACTTTAAAAGTGTTTAATTTCAGATGTACAAAATGGATTTTTGAAGATATTGTCAGACCATGACATTACTCTGTGCACAAATGAGTAGACATGGTGTTTCAGAAACATTGACACAGTCTTGGCTTTTCTGTGAACAAACCGGACCATTCGTATGTCTCTTTTCAAGAGTTTGTCCAAGCTGCTCTAACATAACTTAAAGCGAGTGCTTCCCACTAACACGTAATTTACATTTCATAATATTTTTATGCTGTCATGTATTGATGACCTGCTCTTCAAATTTTTACTCATGTGCTAGGTCTTTAATGAGTAAATCTATTGTGAAGCCCAGTGAAACTATGGGATGTTGCGAGGACTGTTTGCATTAGGGAAAGATTACAAGATCATGCCTTTCTAGCCTTTCAATTTCCTAAATAAATTAAAACCCTTGTTCTGAATTTGGCTGGAAAGCCCCTTTGTGTTGGCCAGCCACAAAATTTCCATTTGTTTGCATCAATTTTTTTTTTTTTTCACAGAGCAGATAACAGCAGTGCTGGATCGAACATCTAAAAGGCAGCACTCTGGTGGAGTGGGAGCCTGCACCCCAGCAATGAGCACTGTACAAATAGCTTTGGTGTTATTCATGTAGCTTGCTAATGAAAACAATGATCCGGCAGAGTCATGAACAGAGTTCTGCCTAATGGAGTCTCATTAAAACAGCAGTTTGCTGCTTTTCTTTTGAACTTTTCAAAAGCCTTTCTTGAGTTACACCCGATAGGAAAGATAAGGGTACTACTGCACGTTCCTCAGCAAATCTGTAACACGCAGGCGTTTTTCCATTTGGGGGGGGGGGGGGGGGCG
>JAVJGJ010000001.1:68914088-68930837 GCA_035590215.1 Microhierax caerulescens
CCCCCCCCCGTGTGTATTTACATGAAAGACAGGCCTTAGACAGACTTTCATTTCCAAACCAGATGTACTTTGACTTTAAGACTTCAAGATGATGAACTTGAGCTTTTTGGTATACGATAAACAACTGTGGCTTAGCCATGAGTAAAAAGAAGCTGACAATGAGAAGAAATGAGGAAAGAAGGTCGGCAAAGGTTTGTATAAATAACTGGAAGAGGTGCTGGGGAGGTTCCAGGTATTTGTGTTTTGCTCCTAGCATGCAGTCCCTACTGGCCGTCACTCTACGAACAGCTGGGTTTTCTTGGTGTCACAAATTGTTACACGGCTGCTGAGGCTCGTATTTGTCAGTGCCTCCAATTTCCCTTCACTGAGTTTCATAACGAGGACTTAAAAAATACAGGAGAGAAATAGCGAGGTCAATGATTGCAATGATTGTGTGTATGTGTAGACCAGCTTTGTCCTCTGTTTAAGAAAAATGGTCTAACTGCATTAGCATGTATTTCTTACTTTTTTTTTTTTCCAATCTCATGATCAAGCAGGGTAAATCTTGTTGCTACAAGATGAGGAAAAATCAGAAAATATTTGGAGAGGGTTGTTTTGGAGCAAAGTGATTTTCTTCTCTCAGGATGTTCTAAAAAAATGTAAAAATAGAAACGTAGTTGTATTTGCACGTTCTGATAATATTCTGAAGTATACAGAGGCCTAACTGATGAGCAGTACTTGTATGATACGGCTTATTGAGGGACTTTTCTCACTATCTACGCTGGTATCAATGATCCTAATGCTCTTTTTACACATCCAACCTGTAGGCTTCAGCATGATTACATTGATTTAATTGAGAAAAAGAATCTCCACTATTGAATAAACCTGGATAAAGGTACTTGAATTAGATGAAGTCTGTGCTATCTAAAATTAATCTATCTTCATTAATATTAATATTAATATTAATATCAATAATTTATTAAAATTATTATTATCGATAAAAAAATCTAATAATTAATAATTAAGCTAAGTATCCAGTTATTCATACACCCTATTTTTGCAGCTCAAGATAGCCTGACAACCTCAAATGAAAAATTGTGACTGTTTTAATTATACTGATGAAAATGTATGTTTTTTCTTTAGTGACAAAGCTTACCTTTCTACAGTATATCTCCTAATTGTTTAAGGTAGAGCACTGTCTTGCCTTTGGGCCAAGTCCTGAAGTCATGTTTAAATGAGGTTTTGTTGATTAAAAAGACAACAGTGCACCAAACGGACCAAGTATAGGTTTTCATTAATAAAACCAGGGTTTGCTATGCAACATACCTATATAAGGTAAAAAAAAAACAACAACAAAACCAAAAAAACTCTAGCATGGCCTCAGAGTCCAGCTTTGGAGCCAGCTTTCCAGGACTGTTCAGAGCAGCAGTTTTCCATAGTGGGAACTGGGACTCTGTAGGAGCTCTTCCTTCCCCTGCAGGGCCCTGAGGGTGGGGGGAATCATTCCTCCTTCCTTTAGCCTTTGCATTCACAACGCAGCATGTGTAGCTTGGTACCTGTAAAGCAGACTGCAATAGAAGCTGACAGCATCTGGGCCACTGATGCCAGGGAAAGCAAATCACAATGAAAATGGCATTTCAGCATTTCCCCAGAGTGGCTTTTCTACTCGTACTCATCTGGACAGGGGTCAAAATGCAAAGTTGTAGCAGCGAAGTGCCACAGAGGTCTTGTGCTCTCTCCTCTCTTCCCTTCCCATGCATGTAGGAAGGCCGGCAAGAGAGTGGCTTAGGTAATGATGGCAAAACCTGATGTTTACCCTCTCCACTGTATTCTGGTGACCATTTTGCATCGCTCTGAGGAAGCTAAATTCCTGAGTTAATGAAGCAGTAAGTAGCTGCAAGGCTGTGTCCCAGTGCCTTGGTTTTGAGAGATCCTCTTAGTAGGCAAAGTGCTGTTCATCTGTTGAATTGGTTTCAAGGAAAATGCACCTGGTTTAGGAGACACTAACATTTTAATGCTGATACTTTGTTATTTTATGGACTATTTTCCTAGTTGGGAGAAACTTCTGAAGCCAGGAGGAATTCTGCCTTTTTTTGGTCTGAGAGGTCTGTGGGAAAGGGCCCATTTTCTGCTTTTTTTCCTGCATGTTTTCACAAAACATGCAAACACTCAGGTGAACTTAGACACTTGGATACGCAAAGAGCTGCCTAGTGGTTTTTACAGCTCTTTCAGCAGAGCAGGTGTGTAACCATCACTGACGTACCTGTTGGTTCAGTGCAGGTGGAGAAATCCTCAAGCCTGAGTGCTCGTCAGAGCGTGGTGCAAAGGGCACCTTGCCAGGGAAATGTGCTGTCTCACTTGCTTTGAATGCAAAGTATTCTGTGCAGTCCTGTCTCCTGGAGAATTAGATGAGCAGGAAAATGTAAGGGAATGGTTGACTTGGGAAGTACCCTTCTCATGAATCAGGAAAGCCATATAGTGTTACTTCATTACTTTTCTGTGATGAAGTACTTTCCAATCATGTCAGCCTAGTCTGCTTTTCTCCCTCCTTGTGATGTAAGTAGGAAAATAACCTGTTGTCCGAGAGGTGAATTGTGCTTTGTGTACAGTATGCTATTATAAATATGCTTATGTTATCACAAGTATAAACACATAAATAGCATCAAATATCTGAATAATTCCACTGCTGCTAGTAGAACTACCCAAGGCTTAGTTCTAAATATTTTTCTTTGCCTAATTAAAATTTCCTTTGATCTGTGGTTGGTTTGTTTTGTTGTTCCCCCCCCCCCCCCGCCCCAGAGTGGCATGCAAAGTACAGGGAAAACAATAAATCACATCTCCTTTATGTTTTCCAGCAAAAATTAAGGAAGGAAATCTTCTTTTGCCATAATCACATAGCCATGGTCAATGGTTGGTTTCAGCGAGGAGTTTAAGGAGAGCTCTGCATGTATCCATGCTCTAAGAAATTTTTGGCAGTTGCTAAATAGCTTAAGTTCATCTGTAAAATATGCTTTAGGCAATCAAGTTAATTATGTAACATGTACTTCCATGGGTTACAGCAGAAAATAGGACTATATTTTTTTTACTTGGTTGGTAAATGTAGCCACCTTGATTTGTGTTTGTATTCCTGTATAGAGGCAATAATTGGTAAAGACAGAGTCGCTTATATTTAGGACACCGAAAGGAAGGGTACAAGTTCAGAAAAAAGAAAGAATAATACAGTTAAATGGTTGAGGGTTGAAGAAAATTACTTGTGTACTGTGGACTTCTTATGTAGCCTTGCATAGCTGAGCCATTTAACCTCCACTATCTTGGGTCCATCTGTTTAAAAGAAGAATGAAAAAAAAAGCCCAAACAAAACTAACAAGTAAAACCCTTACAATCTTTTCTCCCCTTGTTTGGTCCTGCTTATGTAGACTATCTAAAGAACTGACCATGTAGAATTATAAGAAAGCGCAGCAGCTAGACATTGCCTCTGGGTGTGGTTATAACAAATAATACCAACAAGGAGTTCAGATATGAGTGGACTCTGCATTTGTACTCTGGGGCACCTAAATGTGAAAAATCCTTGCTCACAAAGCATGCAGTACCCTGGAGAATCCAACTCATGCAGAATAAAAATTGTCAAGAAGGTGGTGCAGTATTACCATGGTTCCTGTTTCTTTGGCTTTCCTATAAAGTATCAAATATACATGGAAGTTTTCATTACAATAAAGTTGCATGAACTAAGAAGTAGTATCAGGTTGCTGCATCTGGCTTAACTTTAGAAGTGGAAATACAGTAATGGGATAAATGAAAAGGCCACCCACTATAAAGTGTGGGTGACCAGTATTAAGAAAAAAAATCTTTAATGGGTATATATTCCAAAGGCTGTTACAAAGAAACTGCTCTCAGACTGATGTAGTGCCAAGCATAGAGGATTAAACTTTTTAATGACTTTTTGTTGATCAACATCCAAGACATCTAGGAACAAAGAAGAGCTTCCGTAACTCCACAAAAAGAACATTATTTTCAGGCAAGAAGACAGTGCTTGAAGACATAAGTTCAGAAGATACAGTAAAATGTAGCAGGGTAGAGGCTAAATGCAAGTCTCAGCTGCAGAACAGCTTATTTCAAGGGTGGAGAACAGATTTACAGTTAATTCAGTGTTAAATGCCAGAATCCTAGGTAATTGCATGCTGACAACAGCTAGAATAGGACAGTGTCTATTTTGGCTTGATTCAGATATTGTATAGGATTATTCCTGTTTCTCTGCACTTTTGGTTTGGTTGGGGGGGGGTTGGGTGGGACTTTTTTTGGTACCTTTAGAAGTGACTGTCCTCTGTATGGAGTGGACCTGAGTCTGGATTTTCCACCCCCTCTCCTTTTTGCTATGATATTACTTGTTTTTTTCTATGAAGTAGGTATTTTTTGAAATCCTGTTGTCCTGTCTCTTCTGCGCTATGGTCCCTAGTGCTGAAGGAAGTCTTGCCTGAAAATGGAAAGGGGCCCATAAGATCAAGAAGAGGGTGTAGTCAGAGTACGATGTCTGGAATGAAAGATGCTCCCTCGGTGGCTATTGCAGACTGAAACTAAGAGCAGTCCCTACTAAGGCAGGGGCTGCAGACATAAATGTAGTCTGAAGCCACCCTGTTCTTGCCTCCTGGACTGCATGTGCTCAGTTCCCTCTTCTGAGAATTGGGGCCTGGGTTTGTTTGATTTAATAGTGAAGTCATTACACTATGTAAATATGTTAGTGTTCATCTGGTTTTACTCACAAGTTATTCTTGCCTTGCTGTGTTATTCCTGTTTTCTTGTTTGTGCAAAATTAACCAGGAACATTTTAAAAGAAAAGGGGAAAAAGGGTAAATAGTGTTGAAACCTTGATTGCTATGTTATTTACCACAGGCTGAAATTGGGTAGGCAGCTCAACTTAATCATATAATAAGAGTACAATGATTTTTTTATTATTTTTTTTTAATGATGCTGTTAGGGGTCCTTTCCTTTTCTGCCATCTTTGGCCTCCTGTGAGTAAAGTGTGATAATTTGCCTTAACAGCCTAGTATTATATTTTTTTCCTTTTACCCTTACTGTGGAGTCAGCTGAACAGTAATATGAGTCTAACCACTTCACAGAGGTTGCCTGTGCCCTCGGGGGGCTGTGACCCAGCACTTTCCCAGACCAGCTGCTCTTTTGCAGGTAGCCCCACTGCATGAGCACTGCTGGCTCCTTGTACAACTGTAACTGCTCCTATGAGTCAGGATGAGGAGCTGTGTTCTCATATTGTAATTCTTCCTGTTGTTATGAAGGGGAAAGCCCCAAGTTGCATTACTGACTTGTCCTGTTTCTCAGTCTCACTTATGCAGACCAAATGTAAACACTAAAGAAGTATCCCCCCCTTTTATTTTTCCTTTCGGTTTTTTTTTTTTGTTTGTTTGTTGGGTTTTTTTTTTTTTACGTGTCCTTAAAACACATGAATTTCTGTGGCCATGTCTCTGAATTCTCTGTGGTGGATGAGACTGGAGAGAGGGAGCTGGTGCAGGTGCCCTGGTGTTGTTTGTTCTGTTATTAAAGCTGGGCTGACTGATTTTTGATGTCTGATTTCGATTCTCTGTAGGTGCTATGGACTTGGTCCCTCTCAGTTCCCCTTGCAATAGAGCAGTCACAGCCATCATGTTGCAGAGGAGCTTGTGTAGAGCAGGAAAAGCGGGATGGTGTTTTGAATATCAGATGGCAGTGATGTTTTCTGATGCATAGGGAAAGAACTGGGGGTTCGGAGAGGTGTATGAGCCAGGTGTTCTCACATATAAACGACTATCAGGGAGACAAACAATAATGCTGACATTCAGTAACAATGTTAGATTGCAGTCAGCAGCCTGCTGAGGTGGAGACTCTTTGTTCATCCTTCTCAGACATACGGCATCTGGCTGTCTCTCCAGCTGGCCCAAACTCATGTTTTCAGGGCTGTCCTTTTAAATATGAGGGCCAGAGAAACTGCATTTTGAAAACTGGTGTCTTAAATGCTTTTTATTCTGCAAGAAATACCTAAGAGGCATTTCCAGGCTGAGGTGCAGATGCTGTGCAAATGTTTATAACCTGGAAGTGTTCTCTCTCCAGGTGCTGTAGCAGACAAAGGGAGTTTTTGCACTGACCTCAATAATACAGGGTTCCCCCTTGCTTTTTCTAGACTTTGTAAATGTTTACTTCCTCAATAGCTATACTATGGAAGGTAAAGCTGTCATCTCATTTTTCTTGCTGTGAGCGCATGCTTGTGGAGATAGCTCCCAAGAAAAGCTCCACCTTGAAAGTGCATCAGAATTTGGGGATGTCCAGACCCAGGTGTTAAACAGTAACTTACTGTCAGTTCCCAGCAGTGTTATTCTACTCCCAACCACAATATCTGAGTATCTACCTGTGGTTTAATGCTCGTTGCTCTGTAAGCCATAGGATCTGCTAGTATTCTTAGATTAATAAAAACCTCCATACTTCTAGAGTTAATAGATATAGAAAGAAAACTGATTTTGGCAACCCGTTGTTCACCTAATGCAGTAAACGTGTCGACCAAAAAACCAGCAGAATTTCATTCTGGAACAGATAACAACTAGCCAGTTAGAGACAAAACTAAAAAGCAAAACCATCAGAAAAGGGGTGGGGAAAAGGCAAAAATGAAAGGGCAAGAATAGTCTGCTGAAAAGGCTGGACATAGAACAAAGTGCGTATTAACAAACCTTTATTCTTTGAGCGGTAGGTGATGGATTTGAAAGTGACAGAAAATCAAGACCTAGAGGCTTCCTGTCATATCTGCTACTACGTTGCTGATTTCAGAGATTACCTAATATCACTTGATGATCTCTGTGGTAATGCTGCTGCTGGTAGTTCTCCAGACAATATGAATCGTACACATTGAGAAAAAGTCCATAAAAATTGGGGGTCACACTGACTGTTCACCAAAATTCTGAACCTTCTTTAATCTTGCCTTCTGTATCCCATGGTCACAATACGAGGTAGGGAGCGAAAGGTTGAGCACCTGTGCGTGCACACTGTGTGTGGGGCAGGAAACATTGCACCTTCGTCTGAAATAGTGGGATTCAGCAGAGTGACGCCAATGTGGATCCAAGGTTGATAATTTCCATTAAAGGTGTGGTAGAACAGGAAGACCCATGGCTGTGCTGCCTTGGGAACTACAATGTATATGCTGCATCCTGGTGATAGCTTTATGCTATTTTGTTGTATAAACCACATACATCTGGGCATAGTATGCTGCCCTTTAAGTCGTTTGGAAATATAACTCATTTCAGGTTTTACCTAGATGAGGAATTGAAGGTGAATCGAATTGAATAAACTTGTAAGGTGTGTTACTTTAAATGCCTTATGAAATCTTTGAGTTTATACTTTCATAATACATGTAAAATGCACTAAATTACAGTCACTTTAATTCAGATAATAGTACCTACCCAGGAATTTAATTGATCTGCTTGCAGTCTTTCAGATTATCTTCTCTGTAAGTCCTCATGAAGCCATGGCCAGCATTAAACAGACACTCCCTCCTCCCAGCAGGACACAAAATGCAGGCAGTTCTGTAAGAAAAGGTGGTGAACTGTAAGCTGTTGGACAAGGGGTTCTGCTGTAGACAAAAAATGTTCGTTGAAATTCACCGTGTGGGCCAGGAGATCGCAGAGGGTCAGTCACAGTGTGAGTGTGATTTCCTATAGGAAAAGTCTTTGGAGGTTTTCTGTCTGCACTGGGGGAGGCACCGCTTGCGCTGGCTAGCTCGGCTTGCAACAGAGCAACACAGCTCCTGTCGTTATTGTAAGGTATTTGACTGTCTTTCCACCACGTGCAGCTACACACTCCCCATGAGCACAGGAACAGAGAGTTGTTTTCCGTGACATTTTTGTTGGGGCAAAGAAAGCCTGTGTCAGGAACCGCGTCAGTCCTGGAACCTTGTCAGTTCAGAGGGACCTCAGTGAGGTTTGTTTTTTTGATTGTTAAGATCTGAGTTTTCTTTGGCTCTAACAAATCACGAGAGCTGGACTACTCCACGTTTTAGAAATGTTCTTCCCCTGGTGGTCTATCAGTGGATTGAGTATTACTTTGAAACATGAATATTTATTGCCTTAATAATGCAGGCTTCTGGGGCTATTAGCCACAGTCTGAAGGAATGAACTTTGGAGCTGTGGTGTGTGTATCCACCATGTAGCACTCTGTGAATCAGATCTCATGAATGAACAGTGTTGTTTTAAGCAAATTGAAAAGTTAAAAATAAGTTATTGCTAGAAGAAAGTGCCCGTGCTTAATCTAGAGGTGGGAGATGGTGCTCTTCCCTCTGGGTCTGGCAGAGAAGTGGGTCAGAGATGTATTATTTTAACAAGAAGGAGGTTTGGTGAGAAAAAATGGATTGTTAAACTTGTCATGGCAGCTGAATGAAGTAAATCTGTTTCATTGCAACTACTGTGAATTTTGCTTTCAGAAATGGTCTGTGCCACAGCAGTCACTGAGAGTTGCAAGTTTCTGGTGAGATCAGTTTGAGACAGGATCCATTTCTGGAGCTGTCTGAGAGCACAGCATGATTTCCTCCGTGGGATAAATTAACCATGGCTTTCTGCTTGTGCACAGTGAGATCCCTTGCTATCATCTATGCTTGTTTTGAGCTAAGAATAGAAAAAAGCAACATCAGCAGTGCTGTGGGAAAATTGCACTACTCCAGATGGCTGCTGATAAAACTCTTTTCTCATTTGGGATTAAAAACAAAATAGTAGTAAATGACGGTCATTTCCCCATCCATATCTTAATGTACATGTTTGCTTAGCAGCCTAGAGAAAGCTAGGCTGAAGTTTTTCAATTAGACATGAATTTGTCTGAATACACTTGAGAAGCTATCAGAAACTAGTTTAATTGCCTTGCAGGGGAAAAAACGACCCATGAAGAGCTGGGAAGTTGGTCGGTTTGTTAACAGACTTTGACTTTCCCCCTCTCCATTTTGCTTTATCACATTTATGTGGTTCTGAATGAAGAGATGTTATTTCCATTGTCACAAAGGTTTGTATCCTGTGATTGGGTTAGGTCTTCTCGTTGACTTTCATAGAGAGGATCTTCATTCTATCTCCAAACAGGCGAGTGGGACAAATCCCACGTGTGATGTATTCAACTAGCTCTACAGGTGATGTGTTGCCTGCAACTGTCCCCCAGTGTTAGTCTGCTAAAAGCCAAAACACATTTGAGATTCCAACTCAGAATCAGGCCCAACCAAGGAGCCAAATAATTGCTTGCATTCTTTGTAATTAGTCTTGACAGCCAGCTATTTGGTTAAAGCATATGTTTGCATTTCCTCATTTATTGTCATGCTTTTACTTTGGATTAACTAATTCTTCAGAGAGAGAAAAGCAAAAGCTGACCTGGCACCCCTGTGGCTATTCCATATGTTTGCTCTACGAGGACCAAGTCCTTGCTCAGAAAGATAGTTCTGTCCTGTCCAAAGCAGGACGGGAAGGAGGGGCTCTCACCGGGGTTGAGCCTGTTGGTTGCTTCACCATGCCTGACGGCTGTGGAATATTAAGCAATATGCACAGTCCCAAGGCTAAAGGGCAAACAATCTAACTTTCAGCTCTTATGTGGAGGGTGGAAACTCTGCCCTCTTGCCTATAGTTCGGGCCAGTTTTGATCATCTAGTTAGCACACTGGCTGTAGATAGATCAGCTTCCACCTCTTTTACAGTCGTTATTTTAAAATTTCTAAAGGTATGATGAATTAAGTAGAGAAAACAACCTTTTTTCCTGATGTAACAAGTGAGTAATAGACTGAGTTGCAGTATAATGCATTTGTGGTAAGCTGTCTCACAGACATGGTATGAATATACCAGGTTATGTGGATGTGATATAAAAGATGATCCTTTTCACAGCAGAAAAAGACATTTCTGCTGGATGTGACAGAATAACCCAGTGGCACAGGTATTTTCATAGGGTATTAATAACTAGGGATTCTGTATGTACAAGACTGTGACTAGTAGCCTCAATTTGATTTCTAACGCACCGGTACCTAGGAAACAAGGTCATTCCTGGGACAATGTACGTGTCCATTTTCTTCAGCCATTTGTCTCACCTTTGTAATAGCTACTGCCTCTTCACCAGGTGAGACAGATGAAGGATTGACCAGATAGCTCTACAGTGCTCTTACTTTCTGGCTGTGCAACTAGCTGTGGCTTTTGTCCTGTTCTTCCGCTCAGTCCCCAGTACCATCACAGGACAATTGTGTGAGACAGAAGCTGGCCAAGTGTCCAGTACAGTAACTGGAGTGATATTGTCATTTTTGTGGTACCTGACATTTTAGCTCTCCCCTAGAGTGCTGCTCAGCATCCAAGTGAAAGGGTAATGAATAACCTCCATGCTGTTTCTTCTGCTGGGAGTGGTAGTAGCCATGATCTCCTGCCAGGACTGACTCTGCACTTGGACTTTATGATGTGTTTAAAAAGAAAAAGTTAACTGCTTCTGGAGGAGTCACTACTGATATCTTTTCCACAAAATCACTTATTTAGGCACAGCTCCTCTCAGCATTGAAGGTGGGTCTGAAGCCAGCAGTGTCTAGGACTGCTTCTGCTGGATAAGTGATGACGCAGCCTAGGTAAAAATGCCAGTGGCTCTTCCTGCCTTTCCCCGACATACTTAGGTAGTACGGCATGGAGTAACTTCAGCATAAAAACAAATAAGACATCATAACACGAACAAATGAGAGCCTGGTGACTAAGATGCTGGCTGGGAATATTGTCTTCAAATATTTGCTGGAGGCCATGGTGAAATTCAAGCCCTTATCTCCCAAAGCTCAATTAAGCATGTCTGCCCTCAGCCTGCTGACTCACCCTTCAGCACATTACAGCAGCTGTGTTACTCTCCCTCTGAAGTGCTTCTCCATTATGTTTTATAGTGCCAGACAGAGAGACTCAGACTGACTGACTCCATAGCACAACAGTCCCACCACTTAGATCGCTCCAGCTTGCGGTGACACTCTGTGGTGCGGGATGACCATATAAAATGGATGGCAAATGACTCCAGCAAAAATATCAACAAAACCTCATTGCACCAAGAAAAAGTGTGAAGTTCAAACTCCTCTGCCAAAAGGGGAA
This sequence comes from Microhierax caerulescens, assembly GCA_035590215.1. Lineage (NCBI taxonomy): Eukaryota > Metazoa > Chordata > Aves > Falconiformes > Falconidae > Microhierax > Microhierax caerulescens. Next base: position 68,925,163 of record JAVJGJ010000001.1, read on the forward strand.
GACAAATGTAGAAATAAACCTCACTCCTTCGCTTTCCTCAAATCAAGAAAATGGCATTAGCCACTTAGTCACCATTGTCAGTCCTTTCCTCAGCATCACTGGGAAGTTCATACAAAAGGAAAAGCCTCATCAGCCTGGTAGTGGGACTTGCTCAACTATAAAATTCCCCAACTTTTCTCCTCTATCGTCTGCATAATTTTACCTGAGTATTTCTATCTTGTACTCTTGGCATTTTGAATACAAATTCAGGAATAACAGGAATGGATATTCATATTCTCTCTCCCAAAAAGAAATGTTTAACATTTATGTGTTGCTATGACCTGGCTGGCAAAGGTTAGTCTTGGTGGACTTATGTGGTGGATATCTTGGCACAGTACAAGCGGCACTTTTTAAAATATCTAGCCTGAATCTTCCAACAGGGCAAAAAATCCAGTACCTCTTTGCTGTACATTTTTGGATGTGCATTCAACGGTATCTTTTATATGAGGATACAAAAGTAAGTGGAATGACTGAGGAGAAAACTCAGCAAGCAATGCTCTTAATCAGACAACACATTCTGAAAATGCAGCTCATTATCACAGGCAAATCTAGTTTATGTCATGCTACGGGTGACTTGATCGCCTGTAATCTGGGCTAAAAAATTAAATAAGATTGCTTAAATGCAGCTTCAGGGAGTGCTACATATTTTATCTTGGTTTCATCTGTTTTCCCATGATATCAAAGCTGTGTTTATGGATAGAGATTTACAACCAGAAAATGATATGTATAGCTGAAGAATGTGAAGGATGATGTGCCTTGTAGAATTAGTTATCGTTGCTGGGGAAGTAGAGCTGGTTTACAGATTGCTTTTCCCCTCTCCATCTGGGACTGATCTGCGTCTTCGCGTTGTATATAGGAAATGTTCTCTGCAATTCTCTAAGCGTAAAGACTGTATTTCAGGCACTGTGGTGTAGGAGATTTTGAAAACCTTGACTCATGTATACACAATTGTTAGCATGTACATTTTTACAAGTACGTTTTCTTCATCCCATATATATTTTTTAAAACTATACATATTTTATATTTTATACATACCTAGATTGGCTCAGCTACTGCCAACAATGGGGCAATTCTGAACACTTTTCCCCTTGTGTTAGCCAAGGCTGTGTACACACTGTTTTGTTTTGGTTTTGTATTTTAATACTGAATGCTATGCAGCGACAGAAATTACTTTGCTGGGAGCAGGAGTTGTTCCAATGAATGTCTAGAGACTAGGAGATAGACACAAGGCTACGTAGGCATTTTTGTTCCTAGTTCCCCGTGATTGATAGCTAGGATATCAAATGAATGGTGGTTTTGGAAGAAAGATCAAGGCAACTGATGGCACGAGGCCTTTGCAATAGGATTTTTCATATAGCTGGCTGGCAGCTGGTCTTTTGGGGCTTTAAATGGACTTGGTAGTTGTTGACTGAGCTACATGTAACACAAAATTATTTTTTGATGTGCTGCAGTCATTTGCCTTAGGCAGGTCAGTGTTTTGGCTTATTTTTTTCATTTCAGAAGTGTCATCTTTATTTAGGATGGGGCTCTAGAGTGGGACTAAAGGCTGAGTTTATGTCACTTTCCTTGGCAATTTTTAATGTTGAAATTCTCTTTTGTTACTTTTACTATTCTTAAAGACAGCGCTGAGAGTTGGCAGTTAGATGCGTATCTTAAGATAGCCTTTACATGTCACTCAGCCTAAAAGCCCAAAGTAAAACTGGCGCTAGATATGGCATGTGAGAGCATTCATTAGCACCACTGAGGATCAGGGAACCCATTTTTAAAAGCTGTTTGAGGAACCAAAAGAAAACTGCAAGTAGGCTTCTTGCTGACAAGTTGCAGGTGTATACCACATGCCCATATTGGAAAAAAGATGCGGTTATGAAGGTTTTGATGACAGACAAGGGTCTAAAATGCCTTCATCTCCAGGTTTTAGCTAGTCCATCTGTTTTTTATTTGCATTTCCCCCTGCTAACAGTATTAGTATTTTCCAAACTCGGTATAACCATTCACAGGTCTATGTAAAATCGCTTTTCTGTATTGTAAGATCCTTAGTTTAGAAAGGTCTCATTTAAGTCAGGGAAGTCTTACTTTTATGGTAACTGTATCACAAGTTGTAAGTCAGCATTAATGATTTATTCCTGGAACAATGAAGGAAAGGAATGATGAGGTTGTGGGGAGAGCACTTCGGATCTGCTTTGCTAGAATAGGTAGAATCCACTTATGCCTTAAGACTACTGACCAGGTGAGTGCATTTGTCTTTTATTGCTGCTCCTAGCTAAAAGATCTGGCCTTCTTTGATGTTCATCCTCTCGATGAACTCAAGGATGGACTCAAGCGGAAACGTTTATTCTTCACGTACACATACGTCAGGTTACTCCAAACAGCTGCGCTCCGGAATCACTCTTCAAAGGCACATATTCAGAGGGCAGAAGTAATGGGGCAGCAGTACTTGGGAAATATCCAGCCAGCACTTTTGATACTGTAAAGTATATTTTGACAAAGAAAACAACTTATGAAATCACGTGGGAAATGGCATGGTTCTCCCTTCCACTGATGGCACTGAAGAAACTTGCTTGGTTTTATTATCAGACCTCTTGTTTCTTCTGCAGTTCTCAACAGAATGGTACAAAACAAGAGAAACAACTTCTCTGTCTAAAAGAACGATTTTCAAAGCAAATTCTCAACAGCCTCCAAGTTTTTCTTTTCTGAGAACAATTATAATTCAGAGGCCTGAACCCACAAAAACATGAATTCTCTTGTTTCAACATATGTTTGAGGCAAGAAAAGATGAAACCATGAGGAAGCTGGTTGTATCTCACTGATTCTTTAAGCAGATACATCTTCACCAGCAGCATGAACTTAAAGATTGTTACTTGGCTGCAGTGAAGCATCCCCACCTGCATCTCCAGGCCCCAGTGAGTGGCGTATCACCTGTGGGTTTGTTTGTGTGTTTGGGAGTTTCAGTGGTGGTATTTTTTTAATTTTTTTTTTCAAATGGGTGGCATACATGTCTAGTATGAAAGAGTGCTTCACTGTAAACCTTTCTTTAACCCACCAGGCTTATCCTTGTACCAATGATAAGGAATGTGAAGTTGGGCGATACTGTCACAGTCCTCATCAAGCAACGTCTGCATGCATGATGTGCCGGAGGAAGAAGAAGCGTTGCCACAGAGATGGCATGTGTTGCCCTGGGAACCGCTGCAATAATGGTATATCAATCATTTCTTGGTTTTCCTCCATAAAATCAGCATTTTGATAGCATCTATTTCCCTCAGTGTTCCCAGCAACAGTAATTTTTTCTGGGTGACTGTGCTTCTTTTTCTAAACCAAGAAAATTTCATTTTCTACTTCGTTCCACTCCATTTTCTTTAATAGCATTTCTATGTTTAAGGGTTGTGTACTACTAGACTTTTTCCCATTTTTGGAGTGGGGAAACCCCAAAATGGTGCTGTTGCTGAATGAAATCGCAGCACTACATTCAATGTGGCTTGGTTCCCTGGAAGACTGTACAGAACCCTTTTTGAGGTTTCTCCATTTTGAGGAATGAATCCCATTTTTGAGGAAGCAAAAAGACTTAATGAATCCTTGATTCCGGGGTGGGGGGTTATAACCATCCTGTTTGCATTCCCATACTCTCCTCCAGAGACTGGAGGCAGATGTCTACAAGGGAATCTCCAGGTACTCGGACCATAAAGCCAGAGAGTGTGACCAAGACAGTCAGGCAGTGAGGGAGGCAGAGCTGCAGTGCAGTTAGGTGCAGGGGATCAGGGACAGAGGTGTGATTAGAGCTGAGCATCACCGAGGCCAAGCCCCAGCACTTTCTTAGTCCTGGTTCTGATCCTGGTCTGTGTACATCTCTCAATTGCTTTTCCTTTTGTTCAAATCTTTGCCTGACTGTCTTTTCCTCACAGGTATTTGCATACCAGTAACTGAAAGCATCCTTACACCTCACATCCCTGCTCTAGAAGGGCCACGCAACAAGAAGAACAGTCATTATGCTAGCAAGGATTTGGGATGGCAAAACCTAGGGAGGCCACGCTCCAAGCTGTCACACATAAAGGGTAAGATCACGTTTGCACTACACTGCTTTGTTCCTTCAGGTTATGAATCATGTTATTGCTGTTAAGATGCAGTAACGCAATCCAGAAATAAGCAGTAATTTCGCAGGGAGTGAATGTCTATCGTGAGAATTCACAGCATGACTCAAAAAGTAATATAACATCGATCAACAGTTCCTGTGATTGAAACAGCCTCTGCTTTCCTCCCTGTATCAGAGGTGGACTGACAGTCCATTTTTCAGCTGTGCAATATTGCACACATCCTCCTCTTATAATAGGCATGAATTAAGCACTCTTAATTCTGCTTACAATCCCATAGCTGAATTTATCCCTACTAAGTCTTATGGCAGGTCTCATTAATTACGTCTTTGAACCTTCCTAATTCATCTCTTCCCTTGTGTTTACATCCTTTAAATAGCCACAGATGGAAATACAATCACTCCCTTTGCTCAGCTTCATTTGCTTGTCAGTCTGCACTGAATTTGCACTTTCACATTTTCCCATGAGGTGAAATAGCTTGGTTGCTCTTTTTAGGACATGAAGGCGATCCCTGCCTGCGGTCATCAGACTGTATTGAGGGACACTGCTGTGCTCGCCATTTCTGGACCAAAATCTGCAAGCCTGTGTTGCATCAGGGGGAGGTGTGCACCAAACAGCGCAAGAAAGGGTCCCATGGACTGGAGATTTTCCAACGGTGTGACTGTGCCAAGGGGCTGTCTTGCAAAGTATGGAAAGATGCGACCTCCTCTTCTAAATCAAGACTTCACGTATGCCAGAAAATCTGAATGAGGATTGGGAAGATAGTATTAAGTGACTGTGGACTTATGTATTTAATGCATTATGGCATGATGGGAAAAAAGGACTGCAAATAAAAGCAGAATGGCTAAAGTAAAAGTTAGGGTAGGAGTAGAAGTCACACCAAATGCATTTCTTTTTGAGCTGGTGGTAAACACAAGCGCAGCTGGAGTTCTCCTACTGTGCAGCTCTTCTGTAAATAACTTCTACAGTTTGTGGGAAATGCTAATATGCAAACAAGAACAGTGGAAATTAATGTCACTTACCTTGCTGTGCTGTCCCGTGATGTTTCAGGGGTTCAGTGTTAGGGCTGCAGTGGGTTTCCAGTGTGGTAATGACTGCTAAGTAAATTGTATACATCATACTCCTATAGGAAGCAGCGCACGCCAGGAAGGCTCATCTGTCAACACATTGTTTGCCACATTGCAGGTGTGAGGAATGGAAAAGAAAGTTACTGTGAATGCCCACACACCCTTGTCATTCAGGGCTCACACCAGCAAAGCAAGCACTCCTGCAGGACAAGAGTGCTGTTTCACAGGCCCTCGCGAAAGAGGTGAAAACTTTCCATCTCACAATTTCAAGAAAGCAGCAGTTTCTCTAACAGGAGGCATTTAAACAGGGTTTTGTTTCCTATACATAGGTAAATTGAAATGCTTTATGTAGTTCAATGTCATAGTATGGCACTTAATCGCTTTTATTTGCCTCAGTTTACTGCTAGTATACAGGTGCCGATATTTGTCCTTTTAAAGACACATACCTACAAATTACAAAGCGACTGTTGTTGAATACTAGCAAGTA
>JAVJGJ010000001.1:68930937-68942772 GCA_035590215.1 Microhierax caerulescens
TGTCATAGTATGGCACTTAATCGCTTTTATTTGCCTCATTTTACTGCTAGTATACAGGGGGTTGAACAGGTGAAGCAAATATGTGCATGCTGAATCCAGAATTATATACAGGCAGTTGCTCATTAGTCCTAAATATACTTTCCTTGCCTAAGCATACTTGTATTATAGACATTTCAAGAAGAAATAGCAGAGCGTTGAAGTGCCTAACACAGAGCTAGGAAGTTGTTTCACTGTTGCTGTTATAACATGATGTAGACATTTGTTATTTAGAGCATACTGCTACAAACTCAAATTTTTACATTTTATTAGTAGCGACAGGCTGCTGCTGGTGCTCTGCAGAAGTATAATGGATCTGTTTCTTAGAGGCAGCAAAGAAGAAGGAGCTGCTGGCTCTTGTGAGCGCCTTCTCTCCTGCAGAAAAGGATGCAAGAAGATGGTACAATTGCAAATGCCTTGTTAGACATCATGTGATGTCACACCTTACAGGCCTCCAGCATGTGTTCAGCCTGAACTTGATGTCCTCTCCATCTGTACTGTTCTGCTGGAAGTACAGGGACTGTGGAAACAGCTGACAACTCTACATTGTTTGAGTACTGGTTAAAAAAAGGACAGTCTCTATCCCTTGACTTGTGTCTCCCAGATCTTTTCAAACTTTTTTCATTTTTTGCAAGTATTCCTTTGTTGGTAAGGAGACTGATATTTCTTTAAAGAGGTATGATTCTATAATTGAGCTACTGCTAAGTTGTAATTACCCATTTTCATGTTTTGTAATACAAGGGACTTTTTGGTTCAATCTGAACAATGTTCAGATTCTATTCTGAACAATGCAGGTAGACCAGTTTGTAGTTTAATGTTGAAGGCCATGTCACCCATACCTGACACCTTCTTCCACCAGTGGTCATTTTAAAGGTATAGCCTGGCTACACCACCTATTCAGACTTCCTTAATTAGACCTCAGCTACATTGCCTTTATCTTTCCTAAGAGTCTAAATAAGAAGAGTATTTTACATGCCTCTTTTCCCCACCGGAGTTAAGCTTTTTATTGACCTAGAGGCACTGCTCAGAGACAGAGGGTTCTTGGTTTTTATTAGTCTCAGTCAAAGTTTTATCTTGCAATCCTATCATTCCAGCTCTGCTTATTTCAGTGCACCTGAAACAGGAATAAGGCTTAGAAATAGCATAATTTCAAGATATTAAACAAGTACAGGTACCACTTTTGCAAGTGTTATTTACAATGACATAGCACATACTCAGCAGAGGAGCTCTATTACTCTCATAGAAAAGAAGATGATACCCAACATGAGTGGGTGGGTGTGAGTGTGTGCAAAAACTGGCTCTCAGCAATTTTAAGCTTTTCTTATCATTGGCCTACCCCCCTTTTCCTCTTGTAAGACATAGTTATTTGGGATAATTTATTTACAGGAAATGTTTAATGAGATGTATTTTCTTATAGAGATATTTCTTACACAAAGCTTTGTAGCAGAATATATTTGCAGCCTGTTGACTTTAATGTAGAAAAATGTATAATAAGATTAAATATATTAAATGTCCTTTCCCAGTCCTCCCCAAATATTTTACCCGTATTCTTTTCCTTACCTGCTGCTTAAGAGGAGTAGTTCTTTCTGGAAAGATATGCAAATCTATTGGAAAAAAACCACACCATATATTTTAGCTGTACAAGAAAAAGCATCTGATTGTACTTGTGTCTCGAAGCACTATGTAATCTGAGGTTTTGGTAAAACACGTGAAGGTCATCTTAAAATCCCCACGCATCATTTCTACAAAACCAGTTTAAGTGGCAACTATCTGTATTCTCTTGATATTCAGGAATATGTTTTGAAAAATATGCGCCTGGGTGTATAATGCTCAATCAACTGGGTTAAACAGGAAGCAGACATGTTCCCTGGATAGTGATACGTATCGGAGAGACTCACGGCAGGTAAAGCTGGTATTCAAACTACAGGACATTTTGCTACAGGTTACAGCAGACATATGCACTGCTGCAGGTTCTGTAACTAGCAGTTCTGAAATGGCAAATAAAGCATTCAGCTCTAGTACCACTAACAATCCCTATGACACAGCTAAAAATATTGCTCCGAAAACCAGCCAAGTTCTGATCCCAGGAAAACCCCTGCAGAGCTCAATAAATATTGCAAAATAATGGCTGTGATTATTGAGCAATGGTCTTAATATCCTTGTTAATTGTTTCTGATAACCCGTTGCTCAAACAGATGTGCATTTGGAGGACGGAACAGACTCCAAGTCGCGCTAGTGTCTGTACAAAATAATGAGAAGGTTTTGCTACTGTCATTTGCAATATTTGGTTGGTAGGCCTTCGAAAATTCTAACACTTTTAACAACTACATAATAAAGCTGTGAGCATCTTCAGAGAGCAATGACTTCAACTGAGACTGCCCGAGCCTTCAGAGGCCTAATCTGGGAACAAAAACAATAGACACAGGCCGTTCGTTGCACACCACAAGTGCTGAGCAACATAGCTGAACCAAATAGCATGCAAGCAGTTTCGCAAGACTGAAGTTTGATTGTTTAGAGGCCATTCAATGTTTTTGGGAAATATACATCAGTTTGAGAATAAAAGAACAGCTAAATTTGGAGATAATTGCTCTCACTCACTGTGTCATTCATCAAGGGAATTGAGAATCACTTTGGCTCAGTAACATTTCAGAAATCTGCTTTCATGACACAAGTACTGAAGAGATTATTGCTGAACAATTCAAATACTTTTCCTATTAGCCTAGAATAGCTTCACAGCAGTGCAACATCTCTTTGGAAATACTTATTAATGTTCCTAAAAATAACATATTTCTACTCTATAGCAGCGTATATTTGATTTACAGTATAAATGTGGGTGTGTATCTATTACTGTACTATTTGCTTTGTCTTACATTGTTTGCAACCTGTAGTATTTATGATTTGAAACATTTTTTAAGGAAAGCAATTAAAATAGATTGATGTACTTACTTGTATAACAACACTTTTAACAGCATACATCCACACCTAAAACACAATTCACCAGAATTCAAGCCATCTTCTGCATATTCTGACTTTCCTGCTTATTGTCTCAATAGCAGCAAAAATCCCTACTCACCAAACACCATGAACCATCTTGGGCAGAGGTTGAGAAGAGACATTCCTAAACTGTTCCTTGTCTCCAACCTGCCAGCCCTCTGCTCTCACTTCAGAGCCCTGCATCATCACCCCAAATAGGAAAGGTAAAGGCTGTCAAAGAAAATTTCTGTTTTCATCCCTTCCAGTTTCCTTACCTTCTAGATATCCTAAAGGTTAAAGCCAGCAGAAACTCACATTGCAGGTACTCTAAGCCAAGGCTTTTTGGAGGCTTGAGATATATCCATCCTCTAACCTTCAAAAAGTTAATTGTTAAGGAAGTCATGTAGATAATAAGACCGCATTTACAAAAAATGAACAAACATAGCTCTTTGGACCGTCAATCAAATGTTCTGAAAATAACTATCCACAGTTGGGCAAAAAACCCCAACTCTTGCCCTCCCCAAACCCCCATCAACCTCACCTGTAGTCCTTGACAAAGGGAATGCAGTTGTTAGTTTGGGTTTGTGGTTTGTTTTTTGGGTTTTTTTTTTGCACTAGGCACAATTTCAGTGAACACAAAGCCATCATTAATTTTGGTTTTAAATCACACTAATAATAAAGTTATGCTTTCTTACCTAGCTCACCAGTCTGATGTATGGCATCTTTCAGAGGCTGCATTAGACAGAAGTGAAGGAACAGAGTTAGCTTAGAGGTCTGCACTCCCTCTTTTAAATGGTAACATTTCTGCTCAAGTGCCTTATTATCTAATACAATTTTTAACACACCCATCGCTACCAAGGCGCGATTACAGTTCGGGACAGACCTTACACCCATTCTTACCTTGTGTTTTGCCTTCAACTTTTGTGACAGTTGTCAGTTCCTGAAGTGTGGCAAACGTCTGCTGCAGCCCTTTCTTGCCTCGCTGCTCTGCCAGCTTTTTACAGACCTGCTCAAGGCAGCAATGCAGGCGGTAAGGAGAAAGCACAGAATATGGCGGTCAGGGGTGGGGAGGGTGGACTGGAGAGCCAAGCAGAAGTTGGAAAAGGCTGGGAGAGGAGGAAATCTACCTCAAAATTTAATTAGATGTTATTGCATCATATGCATGTGAATGTTCATCGTATCCCACCCAATTATCAAGAACAGAGGAAGGGCAAATGTGCTCTGTCTGTTCCTGAGCCGCATCCTCACAGCACTAACCCAAAGGCAGGGGGAGGCCTGATGGAGCGGTTCTGGTCCCTCAAAAGCTGAAATGCTGAGCCTATGTCCCCCTGGCAGCAGCATGGCTCTCACCTTGGTTCTCTGTGCATTCAAATCCCAGTCATTCCAGAGGCTTTGGATTTGTCACCAGCCCTCGGACAGATTGTTCAAACAACTCTGCTATAGCTCACAGCTTGCCCATGCCTAGGGATCCCACTGGAAGACTGCAGAGAAGGAAGGAAGGAAAAGACAAAAGCAGGAGACAGCTGCTGCATTGCAGAAACTCCAGCTGGTCCCAGAGCTATTATTTTGACCACCACTGATGGACTGACCCTGATGGATATACAACATTGGATGGAGCTCATTGCAAACTTGTTTATTCTGGCAGCTCCCTGTTTTTTTTGGAATTGCTTATTGTTATAGCTTGAGTGTCAATTACTTATTTACAAATGTCTGGTACCAATAAACTCTTTGTTTTTTACAGTACTGGCTTGCAGCTTGATTTAGAAGTGGTTTGCTGCATGCCAACTTCCTGAAGCAGAGGAAATAATCTTTTAGAGGAAATTAACATTTTAAGAAGCACAGGCTTTTTCTTTTCTTTTTTTTTTTCTTTTTTTTTTTCTTTTTTTTTTTTTAATTTTCAGAAAAAAAAATTGGAAAAAGAGGAGGAAAAATACATAATTAACAAAAGGTTCCCCCCACACAAATCTTAGTCTCTGAGGCCTTGGCAAAACTCATACTGTAATTCTCCACTGCTATTATCAAAGTTGGCCAAAGAGTAGTCAACAAATCAGAAATGAATACCTGTGTAGCTACAAATGCATGTATATTCCTGTTTTCTATTCCTTATAAACTATTCTTTATTCCTGAGAGTATGTTATTCATCAATATTTACTCAACAGGCTTGCAAACTTTTTTTAAAATCAACTATTAATCAAACATTCAATAATTCAATACAACTGTAAGTGTAGGGCTCACAGATATTGTTTCTTTCCCTAATTACAGTAATTTTTAATGGACCTATTAGATCTCCATTAGAAATTCATCAGGATGACTGCAAATAACTGAAACAAGAGGCCTTCCCTCTGCTACAATGGCATTTGGTGAGACCTCAAAATATATCAAAACCTATGGATATATCAAATTAATTGTCATTTCTCTGCACCTTTGGATTGTTAGTTCTGGCATAGTCAGATGTGGAAATGCCAAACTGTAATTCTCACCATATCTCCAACCTGACAACAAATACAACATATATATATATATATATAAAGTACTAATAATTCCCATTGCAGAGCCTGTTTTCATGAGGTTTGCAGCTCAAAACATATTCAAAAGATTCAGCAGCTTTGAAGCAGAATCCAGTATTCTTTATATTTAATTCAATACCAACTTGCAAACACTTTGAGATTCACTTATTAAAAGCTCTTGTAAAAACTTATGTTTATATAATTGCAATTACATACCATATTGTGTAATACACAGAATAAACACATCTTCAAAAAGCAGAAGAAATTAAATGAAGAAATTTTCCCTCTACAGCTTAATACTGAAGACTAAAAGTCACCAATGACAGAGTGCAATCATGTGGTACTTGTATTGCACGGGGACTGTCTTAATGATTCAAACTAAAAATATGTAAGTGCTTTAGTGCAACTCACCCAAACGCTTGAGTGACACCATAACTCTAATGCTGTCATCAGGGTGCACTGCTGCTTACCTTTCAGCATTTACAGCAATAGGATTTCACCCTGGGTGCACTGTGATAATTACTTCTCGAAAACAATTGGTTATAGACAGGCAGTCCCCATCGCGGTGTCATAAATCTGTCCTTATAATTTATGTATTGAGAATCATTATCACCGGGGGTGACAGCCTCTCTGAATCAGTGAGCAGGAAGACACTCATGTGAAGAAATCTTGATTCGCGTGCAAACATTTTTACAAAAGATAGAAGTACTTAAGTTGCATCTTACCGTTATTAAGGGTCATCTTCCCTAGTGTTGTCTTCCCATCTGAACCAAGAGATTAATTTCATGACCAAACGTATATTTAATGAGCTCCTCAGCTGTGTTATCAGAGTAATTCTGTGTGTCCTAGAAAGAACACAGGGAATTAGTTTTCATGTGAGAGTTCCAATCTAATTTTACTTTTGGTTATTAATTCACACTTCTGCCTTTTAAAAACAAAATAGACTGTTAGAATTTGCAAACCCTTTCAGGAATATTCCAACTCTACTTGCAGAATTTAAATCAAAGTAATTGTATGAACTGTAGAAGAAATCAGAACTGAACGGTTGTTTCTAATATTTACTGAGCACTAACAAATCGAGTAAACAAACTGTCAAGGAAATGTGAGATGAACTTTGCAACAGCTTACAATAAATGTTAAGATTCCTGATTCTTTCAGCATCTAAGTATTTCCTAAAAGACATCTCTGAAACATTAACACTTTGGCTACGTAGAGGCTGATTTACCAATGAGCCATTAGGCAGAAAGTCCTGTAGAAGTCAGTGACAGCAGCTGAGGTTTAGCACTCCAGTAATGTTAAAAAATGTCTGTTTGTCACCATGTGGCACAGGTCACCTTTCCTGAAAAATAAAAGCAAAACCAGAAAACACTCAATGCAGAACTGAAAAGACTTCAGAGATTGGCAGTAACAACATTGCAGCAGCAGAAAACAGTTGCAGGAAAAGTTCAATGGAGGAGAATAAGGAGGGTTGGTTCAGGGATCAAGGTTTTATTGACTAGTTTAGAAAGAAAATTACTGTGAAGACGATGATGAAGTGCTATAAAGTAAGAAAAGGTTGAGGGAAGGAAACCTGATGCAAGAATTTAAAATTCTGCATGTCGGAAAGGTCATTAAACTAACTCTGTGCCCAGCAAGCCACTGTATTTTACCTGCTTAGCCCCTGTAAACACCATCATGAACACTCACCTAAAGCACAACTTGCACATGATGTCAAATAATATTTCCCTCAAAGTCATCTCAATTTGAAGTCACCAAAAAAGGAGGTGGCTTGTTCTATATTTAAATACATCTGGCTTATCCCCATTTGTTTTTATTTGGATTTTTTTTTCCAGATGAAGGAGGCATCTAGTACCTACTAATTTTTCATCATCAAGCTACTTCAGCACTGAATGCCACTCATAGTTCATTCTCCTCAGCCTTTTTATCATGGTCCTTTCTGCTAAAAACACGGATTAGCATTATAGAATAGCTGAAGAGAGGTAGCAGGAGGATTTTGATAGCTATACTGGGGACATCTGAGGCTTTTCCATCTGGGGAAATTGGTGAGACTGTTTGGGATTTTGGGACAAGCATGGTAACTGCTAAAGTGATCAGCAGTTAAATGCTCTTATCAGCTTTGTTGACATTTAAATTAGTATCTGTGGAGACACTCAAATAAATGTTGTAGTTTAAAGCTCATCAGAATTAAAGCTGGTGAAAAAACTCATGGAAAAGATTATTTTTTATTATTTTCTTTCACTGCTTTCATTTTGGGGTAGAAAACATTTTTGATCATGGATTTTTACATTTGGTCAGCTCTAGATAAAAATGTACTTTATACTAACGATGCATTTGTTATCGTGCTGCATCTTTTTTTGCAAAAAATCATACTGCAACATTGATATTTAGAAAACTTCCTCAGTTCATAGCAAGAACTGTAGACTCCAGCCCTCCATGTCTAAGCTCCCATCACAGAAATGTTTTCCAGTTTGTAGGAGGTTAACATTAGCAATGGGAAATGGATTGTAACTTTCCTTCAAGTAACATCCCTTTGTAAGATTAAGTAAGATTGTAACATTCCTACAAGTGTCGGAAAATACATCAACTCTAAGAAACAGTAGTTTTGGGTATCCCTGGGAAATTAAAGTTTACTACATTTTTAAAGTTGTTATTTTTAATGCCTCAAAAACGTGTAGATACTTAATAAGGGCTTTAGTCAAAGAGGAGGCCTGCACAGGATTCCTTTCAGCTAATTTTAACCGTCTGAAAGTTAGGTGTCATGACAAGGTTACTCACAGAGACAAGAGACGCTAAGCAAATAATTCACCCGCCCACGTTAGAGCCTGCTCCCGTAGATGACTGTCCGCTGCTCGCCTTCTCCACTCAGTAAAGGCAGAGCCTTGACGCTAGTTCATAGCAGACCTAGAGCGTTCAGACGGGTAAGGACAGAGGAGATGTATCGTACCTTGGTGCAGAGAAGGGAGGGGGCTGGGCACTGTATGGACAGCAGGGAGAGTGGGTCAAATGCTGCCTAAGGTCAATATTTGAAGGTCTATCTATCGCTACCCATAATTTAAGCTTCCCATAGCTAAGCCTAGCATGGCGCAGGTTTTGTACGCTTCTGATCAACCCTTCACCAGCTGGCTCTCATTGCGCCTGGTCCTTGTTCTCCACACCTCTAACGGAGTGCAGGGCTGCCTTGGCCCTCGAAGGACAGCTCTCGTGCCCTCCTGAGCACCTGTCCCTCTGGCTCCGGCGCCCTGCCTGATGATGCCCCTGTCATACACTGCTCATTAATTTTTCAACCAGTTTCCACTCTCATTAACTCTTTGTTTCTGAAAGACACTCCTTGTAAACAGCCAGGACACCCACAAGCATCTCTGACAGCAGCTGAACCACCAGCGTGGCCCTATTGTTTTGTTTCAAACACACACACACACCCCAACTCTGCAGGCACCTCTCTGTACTTGAAGTATAAACTCTTTGATCTTTGATGCTGGGACTGACTTTTTGTTCTGTATTCGTACAGCACTTAGCACGAGAGGATCCTAGTTCACAGCTGAAGGTCTATTATTTTTACTACCAGACATAATTGGAAACACAAACATCAGATGGGATTATTTTGTTAACAATTCCTAAAGCGAAATGAAAACACAACACTGTCCTGCCTCACACCACAAGTTTTCAACTTCTAGTCCATCTCTGAACTCCATGTTCAGAGAGCTTAACCTAGAAAGAGTGCCTGTTGTTAGTAAGTTGGAAAAAAATTAAGTTTGCATATCAAAAAGAGGCTAGAAAAATACTGTACTAAACCAAGAGTGGAAATCCTCATACTCTGTGTAAATTGAGCTTGTTACAGGCTCTGGTAAGTTACTCCATCTTCTCAGCAAGCATGTGAACCAAGCTGCAGGTATCTGGGAAGGTACACACCCTGCAAATGCAAGCAAGCTACTGGCAGTGCTTCGGTGTCCTCTCCCAGGAGGGTAGAACTGCTGCTTCTGGGGCTGTACATTTCCATCTATAACAGCAATACTTTAAAGCATGTCTTGCCATCACACTTGATACCACGCTAACTGCAGAAACTCTTATCTGCTGTTCCCATCCCATGAAAAACTTATGACCTTTTGCTATACTGGAATTACAAACTTGTCCTAAAGCAATGCAGTAATTTATATTCCATCTCCCAGATGGGCAATGCAAACAAGGAGTAGATGGACCTTCCAGTTAGTCTTTTTTTTTTTTTTTAAATAAATGATGTGTGACAGTCATATGCTAAACTCATTTGTCAATCTCATTTTTTTATCTATTGCCTGGAAAATGCAGCAACCTAATGCTGGGCTGATGGAAGGGAGACTTCAGGGCTGTGAATTAACAACAGCCTGCTAGGGGGAGTGAGGACAGGTGCAGGCTTTGGCCAGCTGTAGAGGTGGAGAAGTTGATTGTGAGAAGGGTCTAGACAGGACCATTAATTAGGAAGGAGGGAAGGACAGGGCACTTTGTCAAGCCAATTTTAAACCCCATGAACTTTCACCTGAATCACCCTGGTCCAAGTCCAGCCGTGACCAAGGGGACTCCAGCTTGTCCTGATGATGTGATGGTAAAATGCTTTGCACACACAGTGGTTGGTGGTCTTGGACCTATTCCCAGAGAAGTAGACTTCCCAGCTTGGCTCAACTTTGGTCCAACTGGCAATCCTTGTTTTGTTCTAATGAGGCCCAAGGTAGAAATAAGCTGGAGAGGCGCATTCTTTCTTTCCTCCTGACAGACGCCTCTCCAAGGAGCTCCTTGCACACTGGTGTGGCCATGTGAGTTAAGCCAGAGACATCACCTCAAGCTGCACCACGCTGAGCAAGGTGACACAGCCTGGTCACCACACAGCCCATGAGGAGGGGTCTCCTTAGGAAAGGGAGAGGCTGTGCGTACTGTGGTTTTATTAAAAACCCTGGCCAGGCCCCCAGGAGCATGGTATGTCATACATGGAAAAGCGGAGTGGTTTTGTTCATAGCCAGCACAAGGCAGCCCTCAAGGAGATGTGATGGATAAGCTGAATGGTGCAGACCAGTAGAGCTGTTCATGTCTCCTGGGCAGAGAAAAGCAAGGGCCTCCTGCACACAAAGGAGGTTATGGACGTGTGTCTCCCTGCTCAGACAAAAAGATCACTCTGACGCTGACAGACCCATACAGGTGTGGTTCTGCATGAGCTCACCGGGCTGAGCACGTCAGGCCCTGCTGACCAACGCCATGACTCTTATTTGGTGCCCTGTACGCTACGCTGATTCGCGTGGCTATTAAAAGCCATTCATCTACCAAATCAGGAAAAGGAAGTAAGTCAAAAAAAGCTTTGTAATAGAGGAACTTATTACATGATATGAAACATAACGAGATCTAAAGGAAAACAGTATTTGCCACCCATAAATTAAATAAACACTATATATCTTTTGACCCTAAAATGATGCCAGTCTTCAAAAAGGCAAGTTGGATATGGAAATATATTTAGCATATGACTGTCATGCTTCCCCCCCGAGCAGAGCTTCCCTCGTCCTTCCCAATGCCACCAGACTTTCCTTTGCTAGCCAATACCAAATCATTAAAAACCAGAGAAATCTCACTGAACTATCACATCAGTCCTGCTCCTGAAGGGGCAAGACTTCTGCTCATCCTATGTTTCTTTGACCTTGAAATTGCTTTATTTTTAGTTTTTGGAAAGCTGCTTTGCCTCAGGACAGTTTTTCTTCTGCTCTTTGGTTGATTTTGCAGTGGAAAGGGAAGGGGTGTTTAGACCCACAGACCGTGAAGGTCAGTGCTGGGGTGGGAAGGGCCTTTCAGGTATTTTCTATGAAGTCAGACTGCAACTGCCCAGCGGCTTTTGTTTGCTGGTATTTACAGACCGAGCCTGGAGCTCTGGGACAAATGCTGCACCCAGCTATGCTTGGATGGTAGTAGGAGACTTTATATATTATCCTTTACCTATTCCTGAGTTTACAAAACTTACCCTTTTTAAGGGCATTTCACAGAAGTCTATGTATCAGAGGAACATGAGGTCAATGATTCATGAGAAGTTTATCTGGAAGCATCCCTTACTTTTTGCAGCCAAACTGTACATCTATTACCTTCATCATTTTCAAAACAATCCTAAAAGCACTAGAGATACACAGAGGGACAAAGTCTACAGTTGTCCTGGTTTTGGCTGGGATAAAGTTATTTTCTTCCTAGTAGGTGGTACAGTGCTGTGGTGTGGATTTAACATAAGAATAACATTGATAACACACTGATGTTTTAGTTGTTGCAAGGGGATGCTTACCCAAGTCAAGGACTTTTCAGCTGCCCATGCTCTGCTAGT
>JAVJGJ010000001.1:68942872-68968612 GCA_035590215.1 Microhierax caerulescens
CACTGATGTTTTAGTTGTTGCAAGGGGATGCTTACCCAAGTCAAGGACTTTTCAGCTGCCCATGCTCTGCTAGTGGGGAAGCTCTGCACAAGAAGCTGGGAGGGAGCAGAGCCAGGACAGCTGACCAGAACTGGCCGAAGGGATATTCCGTACCACAGAACGTCATGATCACTGCTTGGGGACTGGCTGGGCATCGGTCAGCAGGTGGTGAGCAATTGCATTGTGCATAACTGATTTTTTTGGGTTTCCTCTCTCTATATTTTGTTTTTTTTTAGATTTTAATAATCTGTTCTTATCCCAGCCCATGGGTTTTACCTCTTTCTAATTCTCCTCCCCATCCCAGTGGAGGGGTGGGGGTAGAAATGTGCAGCAGCTGCGTGGTATTTATTGCTGGCTGGGGTTAAACCATGACAACAGTTCATTTCAAATCCTGAGGTAACTCACTCAGTTCTCAACATAAAAATACAATGCCAGAATTAACGTTTTTTTTGTTTCTTAATCCTCTGTACCATCATACATCTGCTTATATCACTCCACTAAATAAACCTAAAAATTACTTTCCCTTTTTTATTTACTTCTGTTAACAAGCTCACTTCCCTCAAAAAAACAAAACAAAACAAAACAAAACAGTCTTAAAGACATTGCTTCTACATAATTTAAACAATTTTCAACAGCTTTTGAAAATTTTCAAACAGTGACATCATATTTTGCCATGGTTTAATGCCAGCTGGCAACTAAGTACCACATAGCCGCTCACTAACCTGCAGCGGGAAGGGGAGGAGACTCACTAAAATGGTAAAACTTCTGGGTTGAGATAAGAACAATTTAGTCATAGAAATAAAATAAACAAAAATATAATAACAAGAACAACAACAATTGTAATGAAAAGGAGAAAACCAAGCGATGCACAATACAACTGCCCCCACCTCCTGACCAATGCCCAGCCAGTCCCCAAGCAGCCATCGGCTGGCCCCAGTCACCTCCCCCCAGCTTATATACTGACCATGACATTTCTATGGTATGGAATATCCCTTTGGCCAGTTTGGGTCACCTGTCCTGGCTGTGTCCCCTCCCAATTCCCTGTGCTCCCCAGCCCTCTGGCTGGCAGGGCCTGAGAAACTGGAAAGTCTTTGACTTAGTACAAACATCACCCATCAACAACTAAAAACATCAGTGTGCTATCAACATTGTTCTTGTACTGAACCCAAAACACAGCACTGCACCAGCTACCGAAAAGAAAATTAAGTCTATCCCAGCCAAAACCAGGACATATTTCTAAGAAAAAATTATAGTTCTACTTTTATTAGTTTTGTCCCTTTGAGCTTTTTTCATTGTTTTTTAAATGCATCCGACTTAGAAAAAAACAAGGACAAATTTCAGAAACCTGTATCTAGTGACACAAATGGTGAAACAGTATTTTGGAATTGGTTTTGGTCAGTGAAGGGAAAGACACACATTAACATAATATATAAAAAAGTTTTTGGAATATACTTGACAATGCACAGGATGAAGAAAGATCTTTACACGGCTTAGCTGTTCTCAAGAAAGGCATGTTCTT
Organism: Microhierax caerulescens; assembly: GCA_035590215.1. Taxonomy (NCBI): domain Eukaryota; kingdom Metazoa; phylum Chordata; class Aves; order Falconiformes; family Falconidae; genus Microhierax; species Microhierax caerulescens. The sequence continues at coordinate 68,944,431 of JAVJGJ010000001.1, forward strand.
AGCCAGAATCTAAAAATACAGATCTAACAATCTAATATCCATATTTTGAATTTAATAAAAAATTCTTAAGCATTAAAATTAACTTAACCTTTTATATCAAATGTTAAGGACTAGGTTTCTACTGTATTTTTCCTGTATATGCAGTAAGTTGAACTAATCTTGTCTCTGAATGAGATTGCATTAAAATGGCTGTAATGATTTAACTGAATTTACAATTCTAGGGAAATAAACTTCCCAGTATTTGTTTCTGCACGACAAGTGCTTGGCAGAGACAAAACACTTAATGTAGGAATATATATTCAGAAGTCCTAAGCTGCCAGTCCTGAAATGGGGAACCCTTTTGATTTATCATTTGGCTGAGTTGCCTGAGGAGGACAAATCAGGTGAGATTTTCAGAGATGCTGACTTTTTAGAAATCTTCTTGGCTTTTGAGTTGAACTTTTCAACACTTTTCATTAAATAAATTCTTTGTATGACTGTTGTAATTGTTACATTGCTGTTGCAACACTTGCACCTGCCATATCATTAGCAGACATACTTTCAGAATTGCAATTTGAATTTAAATCCTAACAATAAACTTCTAATACACTGCATTTAAAAAGAGTCCATTTACTTTTGTAACACTTAGAAATCCTGTATACTACACCACACTTTTTAATCAAGTGCAAGGTACTTTCTGTGCACTTGAAAGCCTCGAGCTTTCTCACTCAAGCTGGGAGAACAGCTTTTCAAGGGCTCAGTCCAGAGGAAAGAAGAGGGTGGGAGTCCCAGCTGGTGCAGCCCATTCCCCTGCCTCACAGCATGCCATTGCCAGGGGCTTGGACAACCCATGTCAAAGGCAATGTGTGACCCACAGAGGTCATCTCTCAGTGAAACCTCTGCAAGGAGAAAAGCAAGAAAGCTTCTTTTCCAGGACTTCTGACAGTGATGAGGTATTATCCCAGGCTGAGTTCTGGCAGCAAGTACTATGGTCTCACCATGTAGAAAAATTCATACCATTAGTCATTTGAGTTAAAAGGGAGAGCTGTCTATACTCCCAGCACAGGCTATAATTCTTCACTTATGGCCTAATAAGAGGCATCCATTTCTGATGTTTACTACCTTTTCTCTTTGAATTTCTCCTTACTACTCAGGTAGTACAGCTACAATACTTGGCTTCTTATAAACCTGAAAAATAGAATGCAACCCAGACTTCCATTTGTCCCAAACTCCTGCATGTTATTGATTCATGGTGTTTTTAAACTGAATAATTACACCAAGATCCAGATAATCTTTGTAACATAATAATAGCAACACCTCAGACGATCTCAGCTGTGCCAGGATATGCTTATCGGCATATACTTCTACTACAGAAACTTAAAAATAATCTACTTTTTAAGATACGTGGGGTAAAGTCAAAGATCCCTAGAATGCTACAGAGCTTTTGCCCCAGACTCACCAGACTTTGCCAGATTGTTGGAGAAATCTGGTTTCTGTTCAGTTGATACGTTAAAAGAAGATAGATGCACACCGGCAGATTAGACAGTACGAGAAGAGCACAGCATTCCGGAAACCTGGGAAACTTCCTTCAATAAAGCTGTAAAACAAACTCCCAACAGTGTTTGCCAGGTTTTGTAATGTTCTTACCCATTAGTTTTCTGAACAGGCACTTATGGCTTTTCAGGGCTTCCGTTAGCACCGACCATCATTCTTCTGCCTGGTCCTATGCAGCAATGACCAAGACACCTGTACCAGCAAGTCCCAGTGCAGACCCATTACTCAGTCCCCTTGCCTCCCCCAAGCCATGACTGCAATGCGCAGCGAGCCCTCTCACAGCAGACCCCTCCCCTCTGACTCCTCAGCCTCCTGGTTTCTTGCCTTGCCCTTCCCTGAACCGTCTCTTTTACCCTCCTACGGACACCGTCCCCTTGTTATTACCTGCAATAGCCAAAAGCCCCGTGGGTTTTTGCTCTTGGCCATGTTTCCAGTTTCAGCGCTTCCCTTGCTTTTCGCTCTCCACATGCTAATCAAGGGTTCCCTAGTGGGGTCCGTGATCTAGGTGCCTGTTTAACTTCTGTCCTCAGCATTTCTAAACCATTAGTCAGGGCCTGGACTGTGGCCATCAGAATACAAGTATTGTAAGGTAAACAGTAACTCCCATATTTTCTTCACCCCCTGCATCTGGAAGATAAATAATGAGTCCCCCAGTGTATTGTTTATTCTCATCCCATATTAATTTTAGTTATAACGATAAGCTAATGGCTGCTTCTTGGCTGTTAGGTGGAGCACAGCGAGGTGGAACAAAGCACGAAGATGGGTGCCCTGAGATGGGAGGACAGCAGGCCTATGCCTTCATGCACCTTGCTGTATTCTGAACCTTCTCTCCCAATAGCAAGCCTGGTCATTGTCACTCTAATGAGTTACCCGTGACAGTCTGCATGACCTGAAAGACAAATACTTGATGCAGACCAACCCATTGTCAGTACAAACTCCTACAAGTAAAGACCCATTAAATCCCCAGGTGATCAAGCCTCGAGCTGCATTGCTATAAATACACATCTATGCGGTTAAGCAGCCCAACTGCTAAACTCATCTGCAAGCACCGTGCCTTCAGCTCATCGCTGTTAACTCGTTCAGGTTGGCCTTGTCTTCGTTTTAGGTAATGTCAGGTTGCTTCTCCCTTGGGTGAGATAATACTTCATTTAGTAACTCGCAGTTTGTGGGAAGGAGAGAAGACAACATGCGCTTGTAGAAGACAGAGACAGCCAGAGGAAACCTGAAGACAATCTGCAGCTCTCCTGTCAGTCTCAGGCTCAATACACAGGTCTATCGGTTTGCTTAGATTTTCTTTCAGCGACAGCTCTTTCCTAAGGTGTCCTTGATATGTGCACACTTTTATATGTGCAAATCATAATGTTTTCCTTCATTTTAACTTGTACCTTTGCTTGCCACCATTACATTTTATTGCAGATCTGCTTTTCGCTCTGTATTATGCTCAAATTTAGACTACATAAATTACATAAATATGCTATAGTTTAATAAACTATGTTAAACTATAGACTATTCAAACTACATAAATTTTAATAAATATTCAACAAAGTGTTAGGGCAGGGGTCTCAAACTTTTTAACCAGGGGACCGGTCCATGGACTAAGTGGCAGGCAGTCATCTGCAGCTGCTTGGTTTCCCCCCCCAACCCCCAGCAGGGAGGTTCTGTAAATATCGGTGGGCTGGATTGAGGACCCTGGGGGGCCGTATCTGGCCTGCGGGCTGTAGTTTGAGGACCCCTGTTTTAGGGTCTCTTGTATTCATATTCATTTACGTAGCAAGCCTATCCATCTTTTTATCATAATAACAAAACCTGGTCCTCAGCAAGTGCCAGTGAGACTTAAATGCATGTAAATTGATTGTATTTCATCAATATAATACCTAACCAAGTTCTGGTACACATTAATGGTGATCTTCATCACAAACAAAAAGCATGTGAACATGTGAAAATGGAAACAGATGCTTTTCTAAAAACCATCACTGAGAAGACCAGTTTTCAGACTAGAAATATTTGTTTGCATGATCAACAATGATGTAGCAGCTATGTACTATGATGTATCTTCTGCTATATGCTACAAACTTTTTTGTTTTATGATAAAGTATAAAGCTCTTAACCAAATGGGTTGAAGAAAGACGAGTGAAGGAATTATGCAGAAGCAGAAAGAGAAGATACCACAGATCAAAGAGAAAACTGAGGGAAGAGTAAGAAAAATGACAATAATTTGATGGTGAGGAAGACAGGACAGAAGTAAAGAAAGCCTACTAGAAAGTACGTCTCTAAGGCAAAAAGGGGGGTGTTTGCATAGTCTTCTACACACATACCTGACATGGTCTGGCTCAGGAGTGGGCTTTTGAAGCACTTACCCATGCTTCAGTTCACATCTGAGTACAACCTGGACTCCTTTTGGATAATACTGCGGTGGCAGATGTATTCCAACAGCTCCATAGGAGCAAATTACAGCTCATCCAGAGTAACACTGGATAAGCCCCAAACTGCAGCTTATCTGGAGTAAAACTGTGCCCCTAAAATGGCCTCAACACTGTTCTGTTCTACAAGTTCATTTCTACTGGACGCACTCCTTGGCAGGGTAGAAAGATGAGAGGAACCTTGCAAGGGAGCATGATAGCAGTTGGGTTAAAATCAGTTACCCAAGAGGCACTCTTCATTTTTGCTGCTTCAAGGACAAATAAATATCCACAAAGGAAGCACATGCCTTCATGAAGCCGAAGAACGTACCAGCATGCACTCTAAGTATGATATAGATGAACAGTAATTTCAGCGAACAAAACATGAGTACCAATCTTTTCTGACCTAAACCTCATAAACCACAACTCAGAACTATGTATCATGTTTTGATTATCCACTAAAAAGATACTCTTTTTTTTTTTCAGTTTTATGCTTACATTGTTTTCAATGTTATAGTCTTTGTCATCCACTGAAAAAGAAAAACAAAAGCAAAATGTTATAGAGGATGAAATGGTATTTTTGGCACCATCTATCACTATTACAAAGGTTATAGTTTTTAAAAATCTTGGATGTTGATTCATGCTCATATACCACACTAAAGATTTCCTTCAATTGCATTGGAAATCAACAATCTCTTAGGATAATATTTCTTATAGAGCATGTGTTCACTTTCATCATGATTCAACACGGGATTGCTTTGATGGAAAATCAAATAAACAAGAAATAAAAGCAGAAAAATCTAACTATATCTAGTATTTCAGCAAGAGCCAAGATAAAGACTTATGCCTCAAGACACTACCCTCTAAACTGCTGTCACATCTCACTCACTAGATAAAAGGGCAAAAAACTTGCAAAGAGGTAGGAGCATAAGACCACAGATGAAAACAGTTTTACTGTGAAAGCTTTACACAGAAGAAAGTTGTTTCAAGGACAGGTTTTAATGACACAAAGAGTTCCTTGCTGCTTGATAACTTGGAAGTGGGACAGCACAGTAAAGACTTTAAGCTATGAAAGAGAAAAAAACAAATTAGAAAGATGTTACTGATGATCAGCAGAGAAAAGCGAGTAAAGACTCTCGAGGGATGTGCACCCCAAGCCCCTTGAAATTAAAAGGAAATTAAATTAATCTCTGTAACTGAAGCACAGACTGAAACCCAATAATTTTGCCTTTAGCTTCAGTGCTGTCAGGATTTCTGCTTACATCTATGCATCATAAGCCCAACAATAAATTTAGCCTTGTGATAAACTGCTCAGTCCACACCAGGGAACGTCATCCAGAATCAAACCTGGTACTGAGCTATGCTGATTTACAACACGCAGATCCACCAGTTTCAGACACAAACCTTCAGCTTGAAAATATTAGGGGAATCCATGCTTCCTACAAAACATCTAAACCAAACACTTACATTAGGAAGCTGGGCTCCTGACAGTGCTGGGAGGAAGCTAAACCCTTAATTCAGGTGGTCTGAATCATCCCCTGGCAGCTCCCCCCACTCTGCAAGGAGCACTGGCACCAAGGCTCAGCAGCCCCTCCACCACGTCCTTGGAACGTCCTTCACACAGCCACGGAGGTAGCAGAGCATCATGTGGATCCTCAGGTTGTACTGAACACCTGTGCTTTTCCTCAGAACATGACTTTATCACTCTTACACCAGAAGAATAAAATACATTAATGAAGAAACCTACATGAATTCATTTAACATGGACGAGAACTGCAGTCAGCTCTCATTATATAGTTCGAGCGTTATGTAGCTTGTGCGCTGAGCACAGAACAACTCTGGCACAAGTGGTTCATTGGATTTTCTCCCCTAAGCAGCAGATTCTCTCTCTCTCCTCCCCCCAAATGGATGTAGTAACGAAATAAACTATTCCAGGCCAGAAAATGCAGATGTGCTGCTCTGTGTGCTATTGACACCCAACGCCGCATCCACTGAGAACGAAGCCAGAAATGTTCACCACACCCAAGACAGCTCTGAAGAGGTAGACAACTATGCCCTTCCTCTACCAGATAAAAAAAAAAAAAAAAAAAAAAGTAAGAATTACTGGGTTTATTAACTGCTTTCTCTGTTTTCTCCTTTCTTCCCTGTCAGCCTATTTACCTGAATGGAGGCCTCACCAAACATCATTTCTAGTGAAAAATATTTCTTCTCAGAGACACTTAACATTTTTTCCAAGAATTACACTTGGGCTTCCACATGTTCTGTGTCTTTCGCACATGGCTTATCTTAGAGTAAGCAAGAAATGACAATGGTTGGGGCGAAAGGGATGCTAGAACAATAATAAGGGAACAAGTGACTCCCAGAAAGAAAAAGAAACCATTTCTTGAAGTACAAGTCCAGCTGCTCCTCCTTGCTCCCTCTCCCTCCCTGCCTGCTTCTATCTCACACACACTTGTATGCTGTGCTTTGGGCAAATTGCAGAGCTTTTCACAGAATAAACAGCAGTTATTCTTACTGACAGTACTATATGGAACCAATAACTGGGAGTAACTGGGGTCAGGCCCTTTGGGAAAAAGGTCAGCAGGATTCCAGGGTGTTTTCTCTTTCAGCACTAAGCAATCTATCAGGAGTCAAAATTTATCATTATACTGGATTCATGCTTGAACCCACCAACTTTTTCTTCCAGGAACTTTGGTCCATCTATAAATATAGACTACAAATATTCTTACATGCTGAAATGCTTGGCTTTTGTTTCTGAAACAGGCATTCAAATATGGTTGTAAGAGAATGAATGTAAGTATACGTGGACATATGAGCAAGAGTGTATAAGACACGAATCTATGGCCTAAGTAAAGCAATTTTTTTCTAACAAGAGCATAAACATGATTTTTACTGAGAAGATATATTTACACATTTGACATTTGCATGCAGTATTATGAAATTAATCTAAGTTTCTTTATAAAATAAAGATAATTATTCAGCTGTAGGATTCTGCAAAAACAGATTTTTTTGAGAGGGGACAAAAATCACAGCTCTGTCTATAACTGTGCATGTGGTCAAAAAGCTAGAAGTTACGCACAGGGCTTCATTGATAATAAAATAACACAAAAATAACATTAGCCTGTGGCTTCCCTTTTCACAGAAGAACAGCAGAAGAGACAAAAGCTGAACGTTCTCTGAAACACACAGAAAACAACTGCAAGAGCCGTGCAAACACACACACATCCCCATGGTAGGAGGTATCCAGTTCCCTCGCGTACAACCACCCCTCAAATTTGCTCACTAATACTTTTTTCCCCTCCAAATGATAAAACTTTCCTTCATGACTGTTTTCCTTCCACGACTAGAAATTCACATGTAACTAATACATCCTATCCCATTTTGAAACCAAACTCAATAGCCACAAGCTTCCACAAGCTCTCAGACCCTCGTTCTGAACCACAGGCCGGTCATTTACTTTCAGTTCAGCATCAGTCCAGTAAAACACTTGCACATGTAGTTAACTTCAAGCACATGAGCAGTCACATTGATTTCAGTGGGACTTCTCACAGGTTTGATGTTAAGCAAGTGCAAAAGTGACTTGCTGGACTAGTGCCATAGATTGAAAATTACCCCAGAGACTGAATATTTTCATGCATGGAGCACCTGTCCCATTTTGTGTCAATGGATACTTAAAGATAATGATAATAATCACAAGAACCTCTGCTGTTTCAGGTACGATAGGGAATGGAAGATTTTGCTGGACAGAAAAAGAAAACAGTCATCCAACCAAACGGGTACGACAGCCACTATCAGGTGTTGTTTCTGTGTTTCCTAGGACAACGAAAATAACATTATTGTGTTTCCACAGCAACGCAAATGTATTATGTCATGATGCAAAATACATTCACAGTATGCAAAGGAAAAAAAAAAAAAAAGTCTTATATATAGTAACATTACAGATGAAAGAACCCTCTCCAGCTCAAGTACAGTTTGTCCTCCTAGTAACATGCATAATATAAAATCAATCTAAAATTTACATTTCTCTGTTCCTGCTCTCTCACAGTTCTACTTCATGTCAGTGAAGCAACCTGCAATTTGTTGGGCTCTGAATATAGGTTCTTTGCATTGTACAATTAATGATGAATATCAGCCAGAAACGGTCTTCTTCCTCTGCTTACACACGTAGCTTGGAAATGCTTTTCTGACCCATGCATTATTTGTTATTTGGTAAATGTGTAGTACTCCAGAATGGACAAAAAAATCAAGCTTGAAACTGTAGGCACATCACTGATTGACTGGGGGCTGGCTCTGAGACTCAGCCCTAAAGAAATCACTGCTGCTTACGTACAGACCAGCACCGTGGTGCATGCACAGGTAACCTGCAATATGCAGGGAGTGCAGCATACACCGGGTGTGCTAAGCCTCCCCCGTACTCCACACCCAACCCCACACAGCGTGCAATAGGCTCAGTCCCAGGCTGGATTTGCTGGATTCATCAGAACCACCTTGCGGGGATGATTTGCACGTACAAAGGCTGTGTCATGCATATGCAACGACTCTTACTCTCAGGTACACAAAGGTTCACGTCCCATGCACCACAAGCACCCACATATCTGTTCAGGATGTCTCTGACACAAAAATAAAACAATTAAACACCACAAAAAAAACCCAAAAAACCCCCAACAACCCACAACCAAAACTGTCACTCAATCCTTAGAGAGGTGCCAGTAACTGAAAGGGCCGGAGCTGGAAGAACTGCTTTTCCCTACAAAACCACTGAGCTGGATGATGGCTCCTGGAGCTGGGCCACCCACCGCTACTCTGAAACCTGTGAAGACCAGGAGAAACTGTGTTCAAGTACTACCAGTCCACCCTCAGATGAACCTGTGGTCCCAGCAGGATTTGATCACATGTGAGTGGCATGCCTGCTTTCATAAAGTCATAGCCAGCATCTTGCTAGCAGGAGTAAATTCTTCCTAGCTGTGTTCTTGATTTTACTGCAAAATGTCAGCTTCAGGTGACAGTAAAACTGAAATAGAACTAGTGGGACAATGTAGCAAGGGTTGGCTGGCCAACTTGTTTGTGAAATATAATTATTTCGTTTTTGATGAGAAAAGAGAGATCAGGGTCACTGATACAAGTATTTACAAGTGCAAGCTATTATCTTAAGAACTAGGATTTAGCTAGGGAAAAATACATTTACTGGAATGAACACTGACAAGTAAAATATTTAATCCCCAAAGTTTTATTTCCCCCAAACATAAAATAATATTACTTTGAATGGTTCATAAATAATATTAATGGAGAGATTTTGAATGGGAAATCTCTAATGATGTATGAGAGAGGACTTAAATAGGTTTAACTGGGCTCTTTCTTAAACTTGGCAACTGTGTTACAAATGATTTTGGGGTTTTTTAAGCAATGTTATAATCTGTTATCTGTTTGGATCAAATCTTAAAGAAGCTTTTTATTCCAAATTTGCAAACACCTCCAGTGCAGCAGCAAGTACAGGAAAAAAAAAATATTGCCCTACCAAGTTTGGAGAAAATATTATTCTAGTGCACTGTGGTGTGAGCTCTCTCTCTATGCCAATGAATAGGTTATGCAAAGCCTCATCTGTGTTTCAAAATGATGTACATAAAGGAAGGCATCATAACATAGTCCTGCCTGCATAAGATGGACAAGCTGTTTGTCCAAATTAGCATAGGAATGCTTTTCCTCCCTAGCTGAGGCCTTTCTAGTCCTCAGCTCTGTGCCTCAAGCAAAAGTAGTAATACTGAGACATAAAACACAGTCAAAATTTAAGATCATGTAAATTGATGATATTCCCCCAACATGATAATTTCAAGCAAAATAAAAATTCCATCAATGATGAGTCATCAACAGAGGTTAAGTTTAGGATTAGAAACAGGAATGAAATTGTTGCTGGAGTGGGAAAAGAGACCAAACCACTGTCTTAGAAAGCATGCAATGGATTTATGTGATAAAGACTTTAGGCACTCACCTTCACAGTAAAATTATGCATTAATCTAACATTCTCTAGTCTGCATGCCGAACAATTTTGAACCCAATAAGATAACTTTACTGTCCTGATGATACATGTATGCCATGGCTTACCCCATTGAAAAGATAAAAATTCTAATATAACTTAGACAAATAATTCAGAAAAAGCATGCAGAGTATAGGTAGCAAATCTAAATCTCTCTAACTAGCAACCATTTAAGCATATATAAAAAAGGAACTGTTCAAGAGTATAATTAGAGGGGGAAATTTCTATTATGTGCAACAAAAATATTAAAATAGCCTAGATTATTTAGATTTGCATTTAACATGTATTCTCTCAGTTAAAATATCACATGCAGGACTTTTAAGTCGACATTCAGGTACCATAATTTCAATCTTAGTAGGAAACACTATTAAAAAAACATTAAATGAGATTATTACTCTGCTGTAAAACTTCTGAGTTACCTAGATTTTATGCTTGATAAATATTTCAGCACTGTGAATACAAATCAAGAAAAAAAAATAATGGAGAAGCAGCAATTCTTCTGCTCCCTTTTCCTATAATATACACTTCCAGAGTAACTTTCTTTAATCCTTAGCAAATTTGTGTTTGTATTTTGTGTTTGTATCAAATGTATTTTGAGGCCCAAGATTTCTTATCCGATGAGATTTTGCCTGAGAATTGCAAGTTCTGAAAGTTTTATATTTTAACCAGCACTGTTGTGAAATAAATACAAAATAATAATTGTGTGGATTAGTAAACAGAAAAATCTTTACACTTATGACAATGAGCATCTTTGAAGACTGAACTGTTTGTTTTCTGCTATTTTTATCGTTTCATAACAGTATGTTTAGTGTGGTAAGTAACAGTTGTAACATAATGAACTTACAGAAACCACATACATAAATTAGTTAAAATCTTTTCCTAGAGATCACAGTTTCAGTGAGATATTGAAATAAAGGGTTTTTGAGCAATACTTCTGACTGTTTGAAGTTATAGTCGCCTGCTGTACTTCTTCAAAGAAACTATACATCCTATATTTGTTTTAAATTATCAACGTTGCTTCAAAGGTCAATCTACTATATGAATATTTTTTCATACTTAGGAGAACTTGCAATACCTCCTATTTTTTACCAACTCAAAAGAAACTATGTTTCTGAAATTAGTATGCCCTAATACATTATGCTGATATTCTGACATATGCATCTCCAGTCCCCTTGGTGGAAAATATTGATTATTTAATCAGCTATTCAAGGCAGTGACCTTCCAGCGAAGTACAATACACTTATTTTTGTTACCATTTCAATGAAAATACTTAAATAGAAAGAAACTATGAATAATTAATTACCTATACCTAAATGCTACCATTCAGTTGGTTTTGAACCACATTAAGTTATTACCCCATAAGTCCCTTGAATGATGTTTGTGAGCCTCCCTGCAATAAGTGGTATGATTAAAGTGGTTCTGAGCCCTTTAATAAAACAATGAGTCTTGATTATATATATATAATATATATATTATATATTATATATATATTATATATATATTATATATATATAATAAAGTCTTGATTATAACTCTGAAAAAACCCACACCTTTGTTTTGGGTGTAAATTTTGATCAAATTTATGAGACATTGTTATAAACCTCATTTAAATACTTTGTTTCATGGGAAGTCCCATTAAAGTCACTTTTTGTGGAGTAAAGAAAATTGTTCTGCTGGAGGAAAGCTATCAGAATATAGCTCTTATTTTTCTCCCAGTTAAAAGCCACTGTGAAGTGTTTGCTGAAGGTTCAATTTTGCAACACCCTGAGCCTGAATCAGTTGCACCTAAATTCAGTGAAATTGTACCTCTTCCTTTGGTTAAGTGTTGGATCATGCCCCATCACTAGAGAAATTATTCACTATGATTAACACATGAAAAGCAGACTGCTCTTAGTGCCACAAATAAATTGTACAAAGGATTGAAATACTGCTGATCAAGTATATCACACAGATAAAACCTTATTTTTTATCTGTTTGTTTTGATTAATCAGAAATTCTGATCTGGTATCCCAGAAGATTAAAGTTTCCTTACGTCTAACAATGGCAATAAATCATCCATATTTTTAACACAGAAATGGTTTTTAAAAGTGTTGAGTTCCCTGTGCCTCGGTCACAGAAGTTCAGAATTTTCCTGCATTTAAATTAAGATCTTTGTCATTTCCAGCCTCCTTCAGGAATCTTTTCTCATAGGACAGATTAAGATGTTTCTAGTGTGCCAGAACTATCATCTATTTTTTGTTTGTTTGTTTAAATGAGCATTCCTGTAGGAATTCTGTAGTATGTCAGTAAAAGAAACTTTATGTCTGTCCTTTGACTGAAGCAGGGCAGCTTGAAAATTCCTAAATTTTCTAGCTAAAAACTAGCAATTCTCTTCCTGCAGGGATTCCCGCAGTTCATGTATTCCTGGATTTCACTTAAGTTTTAAGCTGTTACAGATACTATTTTATGCACTGATATATCCCCACAAATAGTTTACATGCATTTTGTGCTTCAAAATATTTTGCAGATAGAATCCTCCTCTTTCACTCAATCTCAGAAGTTTTTCACATCTTCTTACATATCTATTTGTTTAGATTCCCAAATATATTTTGGAACTATTTAACCGAAAAAAACCCAAAACCCAAATGCCATACTTCACAACGAGCTAGAGTATGACCTGACTCGCTATATAAATCATGGATAATGATACCAAAATTACTGCACTAAAACTGACACAAATTCAGTTGGATAAAAACGGACCGTCTTCACATAGTTTGCTTTAGTTTCTCTGCTTGCTTTTTTAAGGCTTGCCTGTTAGCTGATGGTTCAAACCATACCTGCTGCTGCCTTGTCTTTCAGGAAATCAGCCCACCTCCTGTACCTGCTTTTGTTGTGCATTTTCATTCCTCTATCAGCCTATTAAGCACACTATAATTACTGGTGTCTTTTGAGTGTACTTTCAGTGGTGACTAACGATGCGCTGATGAAGCGGAGCCTGGAGCCCACACTGAGTGCACGAGTGGGAGAAGCAGGGTTGATAATCCCGGCCGAGGGAGTCTCGTTCAGAGGCAGTGATCTGCTCAACCTACTGATTTTTGGTCACAAAGCTACAACATAACTGGCGTGCTTACTTCAAATGTGAATTATTTATCCCCGCTCAGAACCAAAGACTTCACATCTGGTCTGAAACGGTCAACCCACTAAGAGGTACTAGCCTAAAAGAAAAAAAAAAAGAGAGAGAGAGAAAGAGAAAAGAGGGGCTCGCAGCATCCAGCTTTATACCCCGGTCCATACCCAGTCCGTAGCATCTTTGGGGCTGGACTCAGGGTCACAGTTGTCCCAGCAGCGCTCCTCTCTCTGCCCAATCGCCATGCCTCAGATAACCACCTGCAACTCAGGGGATGAATCTCCCTTTGTGAAGGAATAGGAATCTTTCCGACAATGCCAACAGGCACTGCATCAGCCCCTTAGTGAGGAAAACTACTAGAATTGCTAAAAATGTTCTAAGTTCTATCTCTAAATGAAAGCACTGTGAATTAAGGTACATTTTCTGCCTTGCAAAGGACTTGCTCAAGCTTGTGTAAACCAGCACAGTCCTTGGCTCACACTATTTTAATAAGACCCACGTGCATTAAACCAGATTATATGACACATGTTAAGGTTCATGTTTGATATCAAATTAAGTATCTGGATGATTTATGGAACAGAGTTCACCTCCCTTTCCCCCACGTGAGGTTTAAGACTAATCTTCAACCAGATCTTCCAACACTTTCTGCATTTAGGCCTTCTCCACTTGAAACCTTCAATGTTGTTTTTATTATCACAAGAGACCGATACCCAGCCTAGCATCTGCTATTATTCCTTTGCCTTCTCTCACTGGGAGAATGTACGAACCTAACATATATCACTGTGATTACTGGATGCTGCTAAATTCCTAGAAAAAAGAAGCATTACTTTCCTCTGCCTCGTCGAAGGATTTGATTGCACTATTACTCTATGCACTAATGTGCTGCTTGGCTATAAAGGGAATTGTTGAGTAGTTTCTTAAAAAAAACCCCATAGCAATAAACCCCCCACAAGTTCCATAAAGTAAACGAACACCCACCATTAGCTCTTACCCACAAGGATCAGTGTGACAGCTGTATTGATAATGACAGACATTTGGCTGGAATCACTTTGGGAGGCAAAAGTGTGAGTTATGCCTCCCTCCCTCCATCAAGATGCTGTGCATTAGCATCTGTTACCGAAAGAAAAGGCAGGTGATGCTATAGGTCATTCACCCCCTCTTGTCATTTCCAATGACAGAGAAGTTTCACAGGTCACTAGGGATATTATCACAAATGATCTCCTCAGGCTGAAACAGGAATTCACTACTTTACCAGATAACCTCAGCCTGCCTGTTTTACTCTTTCTGTGCAATCAGTGCCATGCTTTGACTTGCATGTACCTGTTGCGACCCTGAAAATGCATTTTCATTTGTTCTTTTGGATGCTGCAGTAGCCTAATTCCTGATGCCTTTAGTTAGGGCTTCCCACTGTAAATTCCAGTCCTGGCCCTTCTCCCACCCCCTTACTACTGATTTTTGTGACACTTGCCCCAGTGCTTTTTTTAAAAAAAAAAAGAGAAACATGTCTGTAAGCATTTTGTCAATGCCCTATTTAAATCTGATTTTGTTTTAACAACATATGCACGTTTGGCTTTCCACTGCTTTCCGTTTTCCTTTGGTGTGGAAACCAGGCTGGTGAGGATCCTGGTACATAGCTTTCCTTCCTGTTTGGAACACGGTATAAATAGGTACAGATAGGTATGTCACAAGCTCCCCTAAGCAGTAGTCCTATCCAGAGAAAATAGTTTCAAAAAGACAAATATGTCTGAATATAAATGCAGCTACAGGCTTGTGTGATTAATTTGAATCAATGCACAGACCTGGCATTAACCATGTGTCATTAGTTTCAACAGACCCTGTCCTCAGCAGCTGCCAGCAAACTAGGTCTACTCATCGTCTGAGCTTTTACATGCCATAAAAGGTGTTCCAGTAAGATTTATTGCCTCAACAGCCAGACTGCACTGAAATCTTGGTATTTACATGGGATTTCAGTATATGCATATCACAAGGGTCACATCCCTCTTTCACGGATGGCTCTTCCAAAATAATCTGACAAGTTGCTTGCATGCTGAGACCACTCGTTGTCCTGTAGACAAATACTCTTTTAGTAATCTGCTCTACTGTGTACATACATTTTTCCTTGTCTTATGCAATGATGAGAAATTCTTAGGGCCACAGACTGTCTTTTTGTTTTGCATTTTGTAGTACTTTAAGCAATGGGAACACACTGAGTAACTAGGGTGGACAGGCCAAACAAATTACTAATAAATAAAAAGTTCAAACTACTGGACTTAAAACACATCGGCAAAGCCCAATGAAAAGGCTGTAACAGCAAAAGACCTTTATCTGTGCTGTGTATAAACATAAACTGCCTCTTTCCTCAATGCACCTCAGAGATTTGCCTCTTCTGTCCGGTATCTTAAACTGAATTGGTCACAGACCGATTATATGGCAAATGTCTACTCTGTGAGATATCAGCAGCCTTTCAACCTATGGAACCACTTAAAGTGGTATCCTGAGCCTTTAGGTTTATCTACTCTACAACTTCTATAAATATATTCACTTAAAAAAAAGTTAGAAACAGCCCAACAAAATTTTAGGGACATTCATTATGTGAGTTTTGCTTGCATATCTCCATTAAAAGCAGCTGCACAGTTAAATATTATCTATTTCTGGTCCTGCTTTTCATTCAACAAAGCCATTTTAGAACAATGTTCTGTTACTGATAACAATTTTATTCTATATGCTTTACTGATAAGACTTTAAACAGAGGATGACAGTGCATATTACAGGCAATATATCCAAAGAATTACAGATGACATTTTATCTGTTCACAGAATGCTATGCACATTTCTTTAAACTATGTTTCAGAATCTAGCCATCATCATCTAAGTCTTTTTCAAAATCTTATTTTAATGAAACACATTTAGAAGCTCATTTTAATGAAACACATGTTACCTTTGCATGCACTGAAATAAAGTAGGGGTTTGCCATACCGCGTGCTCCCTTTAAAGGAATCAAAGGCAGAAGACAGTTTCATCACAAGGGCAGTAAAACCACCTGCACTTCCAGTTGTCTATCTCATCCCTCTTTCATTTCCTCTGCCTGACAGCAGGACACTTTATATGCCCCCCAGATGAAAAATAAAGGTAAACTGTTCTCATCCTTTGAGATCGGGACTTAATTTTGTGTACATTCTATGCACTGAACTGTCAAAGCCCAGTTGGCTAACAGAAGATTGCCTTTTGCACTGATGCACTTCTACTCAACTGGGTAGCAATTCAGATACACAAATATTTTTAAAGCACAGTCATGGCTATGATGAAGCCACCTATCTCCTCCCGAGCCTGTCAGCCACAGAAGAGCTGCTGACCGCGTCTCCTTCATGTGAGGTGCAACGGCGAGGAAGGCAGCTGTCCTTGTCGGTGGGGAGCCTTATACTTACACTCTTAACCAACACACAAATGCAAGACAGACAAGTACGACAGCAGGCTCTAACTCTGCAAACCCTTTAGCACATGTCTAACTAACCAAAGGCAACTACTCAAGTTCTCGCAGGAACAGAGCCTAGCTGATTACAGGCAAAATGTGATCACAACCTACCTATGGCCAGGGTGCACAGGACCAAGCCTACCGCAGATTGAACAATACACAGCCACTTAATTTCTCCTGGCTCATACCCTAAATACAGATATGACTCAGAGGACACACATGTTCTCTCCTTATATAGAGCCTGATCAATATGAAATGAAGCACAGGAACTATATTTTAATAACGTATTTGAAACTCCTTCCTGTTCCATTTGTAATCTATTACAGTTGTAGATAGGAAAATTTTAAATAAAATAGCAAAATTATTTAGAAGATAAAAGAAAAAAAAATAATATTTCTAAACAAGCCCAGTGTCAGAGAGAAAAATTTTGTAAATGCTCTTATATAAAGCTTTTTACAAATCCTTTGTAAAACCAAAGCATTGCCCACACTTCCATTACTTCTGTACTGAAATGTCCACAATGAATGGAACACTGCTTCCTAAAAAGCTAATCAGGAGTTATGAAGATCTATCGAAAGATAGAACTTAATCAACGAATAAAAAAGAGACTTTACTGGATGCAACAAAAAAGATACATGCTTACATTGCTCAGACAGGACTTCCACAGAGTGCATGTTATTAATGACCTAAATGGGAACAAGATCAGACCAAAATGCAGAATTTTTGTAGATCCCACCCTCTGCAGAAATTTCCCAGAAAATTATTTCCTTTCTAGGCAGAAAAGCAATCTCTAGTAAACTGTGTACAGCTCGTCTCAATTTGGCATAGTTCTCTGGTATAATCTTTGTCTTCGGTCTCCAAATATAAAAGATGGATAGATCTTATTTATGAAGGCCACTATATTCATTATACCCGTATTTTATAATACGAAGCCATTAGTTTTTATAGCAAAAATATTATGATTGTAACTCCACCCAACCTTCATTATAAAGTCTTCAGTTTCTCTTATTGTAGGTCCAGAGGACCTAATCAAACTCCAGGAAAGAAAGTTATCAAATGATTTCTGCAAAGAATTAAAAAAAAAAACCCAAACATCCAAAAGCTCACTGCTGAACACACCAAATGAACTAAATAATGGGAAACACATTTACAATGTCCTTTAATGGTAAGCCTATCCAATTTGTGATTTAAGAGGTCAAGCTATTGGTTATTTTTGCATTCCTGGTAATTTAAGAAGCAGCAGACTGGGAAATGTGTACTCGCAGGCCTTATAAAACTGCCTTCCTTATTTTGAATAATAGACATCTATTGTAAAAAGCTTGCTAGTGGAAAAGCCCCACTCCATGTTTACACGCTTTGGCTGGAGAGCCCGCTGCCCATGAGGCTCACAACGAAGAATGAGTGTTTAAAGAGACAAAGGAAATCAGCCACAGAAAAATCCTGCCACCCATGTGTCTGGAAAATATGAATTGCTCCAAGAGTTGGGACAACAAGAATTGCTGACACCAGATGGTAACGTTCTCTGTGCGAGCACCGTGCCATGATCTTGTGCTGAGAATGGGGTTTTTGCTCAAGGGCCTGAGGCTAAGCCTAAATCGGGCAAGCAAGAGGGAGGAAAGGACGAGATGGGAACACAGCTACAGCTCTCCACTGAGGCAGCCCCAAAGCCCTCTGCCCCCGTTGCACCACGCAGGCTCCAGCCAGCCCACCCACAGAAACCACCAGCCGGGTCTTACGCGGGCTTAAGACTATAAGACTTAAGTCTTTGTTACGTTGACAAAGTCAGTGGACTACGATCTTCTATTTAAAAAAAGTAAATTGAGGCAAATCACAACACATCTATAAAATAAATGAAACTTTAAAAGCATATGAAATGCTTGATTTCTCTCAGACAGTAAACAAGCACACACGCTATGTACCTATTGTACCTGGAAAGGTAGCTGCAGAGCTAAGAAAAAACTTGCACACGCCACTTAGCACTTTTCAGGGAATGGAAGTTGACAGGGGAAATCAGAGCAATTAACAGATTTTATTCACCTTTCCATTGTCAGTTTAGGGACACAGAAAGCGTTTAATAATTTCACAATTCAGTTACGCAGTACTATTGTTTGATGAATGGTGCTAGCCAGAACATTTCTAATTAAATTTAATTTAGTCACAGCCAAATTGGACATTGCTCACTTGAGGTTTTACATTCCAGCATGAGTGGAATATAATAGGCCCATAGCTAGGACACCAACTCGAGGTGTGGAACAGTGAATCTCAGCTCCAGGTGCTGCCTGCTTCGGGCTGATCCGGCTCCAGAAGCAGCAATCGGCCTGAAGGCAGCCAGCAGCAGTAAGGAAACGGGGCGATGGTCACCCTCGATCTACACATTTAACTCAGTCTTATTCTTCAAAAAGTAAAGCCAATGGATTCTATGCTCATGTTTAAGTCATTTCCAGGCCAAGTATCAAGACAATTTTAATTTAATGGTTGGCAAAGCTGAAAGTTGAGCACAAGGTAGTTTTAACAAGTTCAGAATCACCCAGACACTGAAATCACATTAGCAATTCTGTCCGTGAGGGCTAAGCCAAAACACAGACCACATTTGCTCCTGCTCGGGGCAAAAGGAGAGGCAAATAGCATTATGGCCTTAACTCAAGCAAACACCAAGGCTGCTATTGCCTTCTGTGCATTTTAAATCAGGATCAAAAAGTGCTGCTTTTCAGTCACCTTTCACCTTTCTGCTTTAACCTTGACCTCTGCCATCAACCTTGGCCTCTGAGAACAGACTGCACCCAAAAGAACTGTTTGTTTCTTCCAACCTTATTAGCTCATCTGATACTTCCCTCTGATAAAGTCAGACTTGCTAAAAGACAAAAACTAAACCCAAACCTCAGTGCTCCCTTAGGTGAACTCACGTGGCTGGCTGTGGGGGGCTGTATCCGCAAATGGCGGGGAACACCTGCTTGGGTTGTGCTGCTCTTCATTTTGGTGGGTTACATAGGGGCTGAGCCTGCCAGCAGGGAAAAACCTGTGATGACACATCCATTGCTTTTGCAATGGACTGATCAGGAATATCTCTTTCCTAAACTGTCCTTTTAAGACAAACCAGAAAGCCAAGTAACATGAGTTTAAAATTGTTGTATTTATCAGGCATATATTAATTAAAAACCTAAAGGGTTTTCATAGCTAAACAGAAGATATTTTGTAAGCATTTTATGCTTTTCTTTTCCTTTTTTTTTGTGTGTGTGTGTGTGTGTGTGTGTGTAGATGGGTACGCTGTTCTCAGATCTGGGCAATCAAAAGATTTCCTGAAGTGGTTAATCTGTCATAATGTAAAGAGATGTTGTAGTAATCTGACAGACCCAAAATAACCTAAACAGATTATGAGATTATAAATCCTTAAACTACTGATATCTGAAGTACATTCCTTTGTTATACAGGAAGTGTGGATAGAGACAACGTGTGAATAATGGCAAAACTATATTAAAACAAGGAAAAAATGTTCACCGGTTGTTGCCCAAGTAATGCACAAGCTGTTCTTACAGTAAAAGCTCACATCTAGGAAATGTGGTCTGACATTAACTTTCAGCGGACTGAACTGCACTGGTTCCTTTCTGTGACTCCAGAGGAATCGGAGACTTAATTCTTTCTCTTCTACGCAGCACTGCCCAGGCTGTGTCAAGCGTCGGTGGGAAATAAAATGAAGTTATTATTTCCAGTCACAAGGACAGCGGGCAGGAAGCTGAGAGACCCACACTTTGTATCCACTACTCATTCACAGTAAGCAGGGCTCAATGTCAATGTGTCAGCTGCTCCAGGATAAGCAGAAAGAAAAATACTCCATGCCTGCTCAGTGGAGAGCTGACCATGGTTTTGTGCTCTCAGCACACCTGATCTGTTCCAGTTCCCCTGACCCCACAAAAATTTACAATCCAACCCAGCACAACTTCAGGCAAGATAAGTTTCTGCAAGCTGCATCTGCAGAAATGAAATTAGCAGCAATATATCCTTTGCCTCAAAGGACTGTGCTGAGTCTTCGTTAGTCAAGTCTGTACAGGGTTAGAGATCACTGGATAGGAGTTCTGCACAAGTGCAAGGCGTTACGACATTACATACTGCAAAACTTTGTTGAGCTACAATTTTTGTGGTAGTCTGGGGATTGTCGTGGTCAGAATCAATTATGTCACTCTGTACTTTTGGTTACTAAGTAAAATAAACAGATCAAACTATTTGGTTTTAGCAAGGTACGTAACTTTTACTAGTCATTTTGTTCACCCCTTACTTGCTGTCCCTCTCTTGCTGTCCTCGTTTAGGATCAGAGAGCCTTTCAGGCTGGGAAGGACTTCGGGAGGTCATCCACCCAGCACATCCTCCCACACAAAGCAGTCCCAAGTCTGAATTCATACCACATTGCCCAAGGCTTTCTCCAACTCAGTCTCCTCCAAGGATGGAGACCGCATGGCATCGCTGGTACAATGGTTGAGTGTCATAGTAAAAACCATTTTTCTGTGCCAAACAGGAGCCTGTCCTGTTTCAATTTATGCCCACTGTCTCTCCTCCTCCTGCCACACACATCCTTGAGGAGCATGGTGGCATTTCCTCAGTAGCTTCCTTGTAGTCACTGGCTGCCACGGTGTCCTCCAGGGCTGCCTCTCCAGGCTCAACAAGCCCAGGTCCCTCTGCTGCCACTGCCAGGGCACCTGCCCCAATGCTCCCATCATCCTGGTGGCCCTCAGCTGAACTTGTTCTAGTCTATTAACATCTTTCTTGTCCTGAAGCCCCAAAGCAGGACACAGTACTCCAGATGTGGTCTAATGAGCGCTGAGTAAAGTTTTCTCTTTCAATCTCTGCCTCAAAAGCGATCTAACATTTCCAGCATTGACGGTCACTAGCTTCAAAGTGAGAATCACAGAGAACAACTGCAAAAAATTACCACTGAGACAGTTTAAAATCTTTCAGCCCTTTAATGAACTTACCCCTGGAGAAATGTTTCAAATTCAACAGGCTGAATTTCAGCAAGAGATTGCTTGGAGTTGATAATGTATATTTTTTTAAAAAAAGAAATACAAGCCTTGCCCTACAGCCCGCACAGGTCTCCGTACGCGAGTGCACATACGCACCATGGCGGCCCTGCCACGCGCGGTGGGGCCGCTTTCGCGGGGCGCTGCTGACCAGCTCACATGCACTGGGCTGAGTTTGCCCACGAGGAGCATCTCTGCCCGTCCCCATCCTCCAGCAGCACGGGTCGGTCACCATTGCTCATATCCTGTCTGATTTATGGTTGTCCTCCAGGGCAAAGACTTCAACAATTGACTTTGGGTTTGGGCCTACAATCTGACATATGTTAAACATTACCTAATTTTCAGGTGTTATGGGGTATAGGAACTGTGCAAATAATTACATTTTTGGATCCGTGACTGAAGGTTTTTTTAATAAGACTTTGATTTCTCAGAATTTTGGACTATTTGTTTTCATTATGCTTGTAATACATTTCTGGCAACTGCACGCACCTTCCCGTATATGACAGGAAAATTATGAATGTCTTGATCATACAGAATGATTTATAAATCTGTTAATTAGTATCATGGATCACTTATTTTAATCCTAAGGCTTAGCTGAGCTATACATTGGCACAATGAACAAAGGGAACAAATATATATGAAAATAGTAGTTATGTTATTAATTTAGTTTTAATATAAGCTGAAATCAAATCCTTGTCTGTTCCCTTGACATAATTTTAGGATCAGGGTGGGACACAATTGTGAATTGGAAGAAACTGTAAATACCTGTCATTGATTTCAAAGGATATTAGGTACCTTTTACAATTAAACCTGAGGCTTCTTACTCAGTATCTCCGACTATCTTTTTAATTACATTATATCCATTTATAAAAATAATATGTAATGATAAGGATAGCAAAGGTTTGCAATACTGTGTTGTCACACTGATACCTCTACACAGCAGCCCCTTTCCCTTGCTGGATTACACATGCACATTAACATTTCCAGCCATTAAAAAATAATTATTAGGAGGAATAGAGAAAATATTCTTACTATCCAGAGACTGTCTCTGTCTGCCCCCCAACTTGTCTAGGCTTCAGTACAGCAGTTTCCATCTTCTCTGCCAGACTGCCTGGGTGTCAGCAGAGAAAACATTTGGTAGTTCTGCTTTGATTTTTTTGTCTCCAGTAGCTTCTCAAAAGATCACCTTCCTCAACAGGTCAGCAGCTGAATCAGTCATTTTAACAAAAGCAAATACTGTGTTTTACCTTAATTCAACCTTGAAAAAATTCAACCTTGAAAATCTTGAATTAAGTTTTGGAACAAGTGAATTAATTTCCCTGAAATTTATTCTCTTGAGCAAGGAGGGCAGAAGGCGAGAAATGAGGAAAAGGCTGAGAACTCAACTCAGAAGTTTTGAATCTCTACTAAAATCTCTAAGAATCTCTACTAAAAGAACCTGCTAACAGGAAGCATCAGACAATTAAGCAGAATAAATTATTTCTTCTTTACCTATGCAGTATGAAATATAGGAGCAGGAAACTGGCTATTTAGGCTATTTGCGTGTTTTATGGGTTTTTTCTTCACATTCTGCACCTTTACTTCCCCTGAATCCTCAATACCTGTAGGATCCAAAGAAATTAATTTTTCTTTGGCACACTAAATTTCATGTATGGCTGACACTGAAATGTAACTGTAAAAAATAATTTTCTCATGTGGTTTTTGTCTCCTGAGTGGAAACTGGCTACGAACAACCTATTTGAAAGGCAGACACATGTGCCTACTACTGTTAACATCACACTAGATATGTCAGAGGCAGAATTCTTTTGTACCATTTGAAACTGCCTAATTTATTTCCTAAATTCTAGGAACTGGTGATGAATTTTGATCATCAAAAAGCAACCTGGCATGACACACAGTGTGTTCTATATACTTTACTAGGGGCCACACCTGGAAAGCACATTTTGCCTTAAGATTTAACTTTTTTAAATTAGTGCAATACATAAGCTAATGCTTTATCTAGCAGTAGTTTCATAGGCTGTACAATGTTTAGAATTTTAATGGCATTTTCTAGAGCACATGAAGGAAAAATATATTGGGAATGCTTGGTATTATCCTCCAAATGAAAAAACTTTATCCATTGGCATTGCAAATTTTTCCTGAAGCTCTGGGAGCTAGCAAAACCACTCAAAACAAGGTATCTAATCTGGCAACTGTACAAAGAGAGATTACACAGTCAAACCAAAGAATGTGTCAATCATAACACAAGTTTACTTTTTAATTCACTGCACATGAAACCTCTTTGCAGTGTGTTTCATATCACTGCTGCTCATCCCAATTATCAAAAAACCTTTCTTTCCCTATTTACAAGAATGAAACACTATAAGCAAAACTGCGGGTGTTTGCCAAAGAAGTTACTTCATTGTGGATATTAGTTCATAGTTTCAAAATTAATATTTACTTTGGCTTCCCTTAGACTTGTTTTTATTTTTTCCCTGACCATTTCAGAAAGACTTGTACAGAGTCACCTCAAGACAGCATGCAAAGCTGGTCTTAAATTACAATGGAAAAAAGAAAACTCCATCAATGGTGATTAGATTTGCCTTGTAAAGAGCTTTCAGGTTTTTCTTTTTATTTGACTGTTTCTAAGCTTC
>JAVJGJ010000001.1:68970473-68987351 GCA_035590215.1 Microhierax caerulescens
CCCCCCATTAAAAGAACCAAGTCAAAACTGGTAACATTGCTATACCATTAAGGAAAAAAAAAAAAAAAAAAAAAAAAAAAAAAAAAGACGTGCAAGATGCTCCACAGTAAATGAGGATGGAATGGGTATGTACATTTCTGTAGTAACAATATCCTGGGAAAACGTGGTTTTAAGTTACGCTCATGCATGCAGCTCTAGAGTGTGATTGTTCAGAGCTGCTATGCCAGGAATCAAGATGACACAAGAATACTGAGGTAAGGAACATCTCAGTAAAAATCACTTCAAGAGAAAAGGAGAGTATAACCAAGTAGAAACTAACAGGCTGTGGTGTTTATTTTCTTTGTATGAATGAAAGAGCATTTTTAGAGGAAAACGGATTATAAAGCCTAGATTTCAGCCTAAAGTATTTTCCATTCTAAAATCACCTTGCCAAAAAGCCACAGAGGTGCAACAGCAACGTATATAATTCTGGATTTCTCAAGACCATCTGGCCACAGGGTTTGTATGCATCTCAAGTTCTGTTTTTGTTAAACATGCATCTTGATTGCTACCCAAACTAACAGAAAAATTGTATATCCAAATAAATCAAACAAAATAATAAGACCATGAAAAGCCACTTAAAAAAATAAATCAGGGAACTCTAACATTCACTAACCCAAACAAAATCTTACATCAAATGTAATGTTCTGTTAGTGGGAGAGGGCTGTGTGAGCTATATAACAAGATAAATCTGTATAAATATTTGTTGTCCTTATGCTTCCACTGGGAATACCTGTGTACAGAAGCTCCAGCCAGCGTAAAAAATAGATATTTGGTATCTGACTCCCAGAGACCAACATTTCCAATGGAAAAACATTCATTCAGCCTTAAAACTGTCGCTGACAGAAGTTGTATTTTTTTCTCAAGTAATGGACACATTTCTGCAAAAACTATCAGCTTTCCGTGGGAGAATACTGATAGGTCACTAGAAAGCATAATTAATGAAAACCTAGAAGCAAATCTATACTGGTAAAGTATGAGCTTTTGTTTATACGTGTGTAACTGTGCCTTGTGGAAGTTGCCAACCACACTCCTCTCCAGGTTGGGCTGTATCTCTCATGATCCATCTGTTCTTCTCACCAAGAAGAGAGGCTGTGATTTATTATGAATATTGTAGTATGACCAAGAAACATAATCCATACAGGAGAAGGAGAGCATGAGACAGCCAAAGTCCATTTTTCCACTTGCGAATTGGGCATTATTTCAGAAAAATCTATTAGTCAAAACATGAAATAGTCTCAGCTTTGTTACTTTATTTTCTCTTTTGGCAATAACATGACAAATTTTTTATTATTATTTTTTTCTTCTGGACAGTTTGAATTACTTTTTATAGTTCTAGATTGGCTGCATTGGAGGCCACAATATGTGAGCTGAAGGAAATTTTGATTCAGAAGTGTAAAATTTCACCTTTCTTTCAGGAAAAAGATTACCTTTTCAGTTACTCATTAGAATTTAATCTGTGGGACAGGAAATCTGCTTCAAAACTTAAAATTTCTGAAAATCATATGAAAATAAAAGGAGAAGGACAGGAAAGAAATACAAGCGCATTTTAATGCCAAAGGCTAAATATAATATCAAAAGCAAATAAGGTCAGAAAGAGGGGTTTTTTTTCTTTCAATATTTAAGCCAGCATCTAGAAAAGAAGTTGCAAGCCATTCTTCTTTATAAAGAAGTACTTTAAAGGAAAGTCTATTTGAACAGCTGCACTGAGGTTTACCTGAATCTGTAGGAGAAACTAAGCTCTGAAAAGCAAAATTTAGCTACTTATTTTGAGGAATTTTAGCTAAGATGACCAATAATATAAAGTCAACAGTTTTACTTAACCCTTCACTGGAGCAAGGTAAAATAGCAGCCTTGCAGCTGTAACAATGCTGTTATATACACGGCTATGCAATCTGTTAAATGTCATATATAATTACTGTACCTGTATAGGCTATTTTGTATCCAGAGATCAGAATTCAGAAATTTCTCAGAGGAGGTGACAGTGACATGGCATTTTGCTTTCTAAATGACTGAACAAAGCCGAGGAAGTTAAACACCTGCAAGTCCAGAGCAGGCACCTGAAGCAGTAGGTATTTCAGAGCGAAAGGAACACTGACCTATCTTTTCAGCACTCTGTTAATGAGCATTATCTGTTGATCAAATACTTGCCTAATCATTGTACTAGAGGATTGAATTGCATTAAATCCTCGAAAACACCAAACAAAGTAACACTTAATGTTCCATCAGTGGTAATCATTGACGGGCAAAACTGGGAAGTCTCAAATGCAAAGCATCCCTTCCATGTTCCCAGTGACACCTCCTCTTTTCCCTTTGAGCGCCAGGTTGTTAGAATTTGGATGTCACAGTGTCATTAGGCTCACTGAACATATCCAAAAGTGTTCCTTGCTACCTTATGAAAACCTCAAGTAAAATAATCTCTTTTCCAAAACTGGGAGAACAACTAGAGATCTTCTAAATTTATTTTTGACAGAAGTCTTGTGGCAGACAGAGATGAACTGTCTTCCTCCTCCTTTTTTTTTTTAAGCAACATGTGTTAAAGGTATTATTTCATAAAATATATGTTTATTATGCAGTTATCTCAGCCTGAAGGCTTATGGCTTTCCAGCATGTATAAAACAGTACATAACTATAATCCATAGAGAATATGGGTTTATTTAAGTCTCTTGACTCTCAGCAAAAATACAAAAATAGCATAAAGTAAATAGCAGGCTGTCTGAATGTAATAATCTTAAAAATAAACAAATGCACCTTGCAAGTAAGCACAGAACAGCACTGCTGTCTAATTTAAGTTCCAAAACTTACTATCTCTATCAAGATAATGGTAAGAGCTCTTCATACAGTTGTAAACTTATTAGTTTCAACCATGCTTTCTGAATAAATCATGTAACCATATAAAGATATTTTAATAGCCAGATGTACTTTGGTTCCTCAATCATCTGATGTAGTAAGAAACATCTGGTAAGGAACCTGTCCAGAGAAGTGCAATTTGCCTCCCCATAACAAACATACGTACACATACACACAAGAAGATACCTTCCAGCCACAAATATGCAGGTCTACCTCTAAGTATTACATCTGCTCATGTTTAATGATTCTCTGTGGTTCAATATTTAACTATTTTAGCATTTAGTCATATGGACAAGTGCATGTGCTTTTGTATTCAGCAAACTACCACTAGGAATAAATGATAAAGAATGATGTTCTTTACTGATTGTATCTCAACCAAACACTTGGTCAAGGAACCAAAACAGATGTCAGCTTCTGAATCTCAGGAGGTGGATGTAGGGGGAACCTTCTGCAAAAGCCAAATAGGTTTTCACACCTAACACTTACACAAGGAGCTTTCAATGCTCCCATTGTTGAAGCTGATGCACACGGAGAGTTAAGTGCTGTATTTGCAAGAATCATTCTATTGCATACAGTTTTAGTTCTCTGCACAAACCATTAGCGTTTTCTCATGAAAAAGAGAATGTTACTCAAAAAATTTTGAAAAGTTGCTGGAAAATCTGACAGTCTTTTGAAAAGGGATTTGGCAGCTTAGACAACAGTATACCATTTCATCATGAATGAAAAAATGAGGACAGGTCACTGAAATCTAATTTATCCAGACCAATTTTCATCAGCATAACAATTGGCTCCATGCTTCTTGAGAAACACTGAGTCTTGAACATTAGCAGTATCACAATGGCACTAACCAGCAAAAGCACTGTCATATTTGTCACTGAAAATGGTTTATAGTGACAGAGACGACTTCAATTTGTGGTTTTGTTTGTAAGAGGTAACTTACCTGGTGGCCATTTATCTACAGGAATTCTTATTTTCTTCATTTGAAGAGTGATAGGCTGTTTTTACTGGTTTGGGGATTTTTTATTACCAATCGCTGGAAGAAAGGATCAATACACTTGTAGTATCTCCTTTATTTATGTGCATTACACTGATGCAACTCTGTTCAGATCTTTATGAATAAGCACTTGTTTCTCAAAGAATGTGCAGTATGATACTTGGTTACTGCCAAGCTCGTAATTTCAGGCAACTACTAAAGAACCCCAGATACACAGTGGAAATAATTTCTTTTAAATTTTCAGTATGAGTTTGTCTCTGTTACTGAGACTTAACAGACTGATGTTCCCTGTTAAAAGGCTGAAAGCAGAGACTGTGCAGCCTTAGGACAAATAACTACACTACTGCTTAATAAACAATTCAGTAGTAAATTGTGGGGTATGATGACTAGATGAGATAATGCAACAGCTATGATGCAGATCTTATTTTTAGAGAAAATGAACCAGAAGAGTGGAGCCAAGTGGGTTTTAGTAGTTATTTCATAGTCTAAGTAATAATCATAAAGACTTTTTCCTACTGCACAGTAAACTGAAGGAAACTCTTCTAAATATTTTGCATATTTTTCCTTCATTCATATAGTAGTTACTATCACCACCAGATAACCAAGTTTAATACGGAGTAGACAAAACTCCATGAAAATGAACTCAAATGGTTAACCCATGTAAGTAAAAATAAAAATCTAACAACATAATAAAAGCAGATTACAGGCAACATTTAGACAATAACAACAACAAAAATGCAAAGTATTCTATCTGAGCACAGTTCTTATCCAAAAATCAGTAAGAACTCTCCAAAATCAGTAAATCATAATCCCACAGATGGTAGCGCTGTCCCTTTGGCTCAGCCAAACTCATAAACATGATTCAGGCAGCTAGCATACTTCATCTTATCTGATAAGGGAATTCCTTTTCTAGACAAAAGAAACACAGAAAAGCTAATCCATTGGACTTCACTGATGCATTTGATATGGTGCCACATAGGAAGTTATTAATTCAACTGGTAAAAGGGGAGATTAGCACCAGGACTGTAAAAGACATAGTGGACATGACTACTAATTGTGGGGAAGTATTGAAACTATGAGGCTAAAAGGAGGTTACTAGTGTCACACCTCAAGAGTTCAGTCTTGGAGTTGATTATTTTTGTTTAGTGACATTTTTAGAAACAGGAATAATTCACTAGTGAGTCTGCCAGCAGCATAAGTACAGTGGAGGGCGGGAGTATCCTATGGGAAAAAAAATCAGTGATCATAGGGATAGACATGATACGCCCCAAAAAATTATGAAAAAAAAAAAGCAGAAAATCAGAAATAAGGTTATACTAGATTTCTACTGTGACAGCTTTACAGATGGAAATGACAGAGGTTAGAATGATCTGGCTGCATTTTCTAAACACAGGGTGACTCTCATGTGTTTATGCCATCTAATCCTGGATGTACTTTGAGGAATTTCCAGCAGGGACAAACATTTGTGTCCGGGTACAAGGCACTAGCAAGGCCTCTTTTCAAAGACTGCATACACTTACAGTCAGCCAAGCTCATAAAACATTTATTTAAAACAGAACAGAGCTACCAGAACAAATAAGAGAACAGAGGGTTAGGATGTTGAAAAACAGGGTGACTTATTCAGCCTATTTAAATTAGAAAAAAAAAGAAACAAATAAACAAAAACAAACAAAACAAAACAAAAAAAAAGAAAGAGAAGTTTCTAAAGGGACTTCAATTTTCCTCTACAAGCACTTAGAGTGGTTAACACTAGCAGGGCAGAAAGGCTTTTCAGACCGTGCTTGGCATAGGCACAAATAGGTGCACACAGAACTCTCCAAGTTTATATTCCTCCCCCCTCATGAGAACACCTCTCCTCCAGTTCCTGCAGGCCAGCACTGTGCCGGCACACCCAGCCTCACCCAGCCATAACAGCTAGCCCAAACCCTTCATGGGTGCAAGGAGGACCTCATCCTCTCACCTAACCTGCAGGCTACCGAATGCTAAGAGCGGCTTGCCAAAAAAAGACAGAGAAAAGACACAGACCCTCTGAAGAGCGGGCTCCTGAAAAACCTGTTGCCTTTATCTGATATTTACCCATGTCTTTGTATTTATGAAGGCAACAGTGTCCCACGGGTAAGGACATCTTTCACTAGACCAGGTTGCTCAAAGCCCCATCCAACCTGACCTTGAACACTTCCAGGGATGGGGCGTCCATAACTTCTCTAGGCCACCTGTTCCAGTGTCTCACCATCCTCATCACAGAGACCTGTCTATGCAGTCGTAGTCCAGGTAAGAAAGTGGTAGTGTTCTGCTGAGAAGAAAACTGCATCTTCAGGAGGTCTTCTGGGATCTCCTCACATTCTGTCAGACCTTTTCACATACAGCTAGCATGGCTAGGGACAAATCCACAAATCAGACCCACTTTCAAAGCCTGTCATTCCACTCTTTAGGCTCAGGAAAGGTTATTCTGTCAAGCCCTAAGAAAATGCAAGCTTTTTTTAACCATACCATCCTGCTCTCTTCCATTTCTTTTTATATACACTGTGTTTTATTTTTACTAAATCTATATAGGCCAAATACAGGGACATTTTTGCATTCTGTTGTAGCAGGTTTAGATACCCAAAGGGATGCAGAAGCAATTGCATAGTATGTACCGGTTTTCTATACAGTATCTGACCAAACTATGATTTTTTTTTTTCCATATTTTCAAAACAGAACAACTACAACAAATTATTTTTTGAGCCTTTATCCAAAGAAATAAGTAAACAGATTCAATATAAACACTGACTGTTTAATCACTTACGAAAACAAAGATTTGGTAAGCCAACAGGGACTTCAACAAAGCAGTTTCTAAATGAAATCGTTGAGGGAGATCAACGCAGAATGATGGAAATACATGGCTAAGACAAGCTTTCAAGTCACTAACATGTTCATGCTTTCGTAGTTATCTGAAGCAAAGTGTTTTAACACAAACGATAAGTATAAATGAACTTGAAAATAAAACCCCTCCAGACTGCAGTGCCACAGAGATTAAGAGATTTTTAAATACTAGAAAAGAAGTAAACTTGAATTAAATTTAGATCTCTCACCAATCAACTATTCTAGATTAGTTGCTTAAAAATCTAAGTACAACCTAGAGGACAGCAAATAAAGACTGAGAGGTGGCACTTAAATGAAACTGAAAAGCCCTGTAACTAAAATCAATTCACCTTTTGTTCCACCAGCTCAGAAGTGAGTTCAGGTTTTTGATTTAACTGCCTAAGAATACCGAGCTTATTCTGCTATACGCACTAAGTATATATAACCTGTCAGATGAGAACAAACATCAAGATGGTTACGTTTCACCAAAAAAGTACCCCAAACTCCACAACAAAATGATGATTTTTATATCCACATTTAAAATTTTGAGTTAGATTCACTACCGTGTTGATTCACCACGCCTAATGTACAGCATTTCAGGAGCACAAGGCAGCCATAACCCTCTCTTAGCTCACCTGGCTACAGCAACACAAAGCGCCGGTGTCCCAGCACTGAGCTGTGGCCACTCAACCATACTGCAGCAAAGAATCCAGCCTGGCACCCTCTCCTACAGCATGATAACGCCATGCCTGTGCATGATTTATTCCTACTCCAAGGGAAAAAACTCTTGCAGCTCCAGGATTTTTTACACGGTCACACAGTAAGGAAGATCACCAAGGAATATATTCCATCACAGGCTAGTTAAGATGGTAGAAATGACTGTATAGTCCTACTCAGATCACCCAACGGTTTTGTGAAGCGTCTGGGTGCCATTAGGTTGGGGGTTTTTTTTTGGATCTCATTTTGTTGTCAGCCAAATGGTTTCCACATAACCTGCATTAATAAAGCTCTTTTACCAGATAATTGTTACAAACCAGACTCAAAATATCAAAACATGGCACTTGGTCTACGTGTTTGTTCATTATACCACCCTATTACTGACAACGACATAAAAGCAGATGATGATGAACTACCGTGCTTTTATTATTTTCATTGCCACTGAGCCCTGGAGCCCCACCACTAGAGAGGACCCCACTGTGCAAGGCATTCTACTAACAGAGTAAAACCAGCTCCAGACAGAAAACGGCACTCTGCAGACAACCAGAGAGGGCAGTTAAACAACAATAATTTATATTGGTATGAAGCAGACTCAAAGAGAGAGGCAAACTAAAGAAAGGAACAAGCAAGAAAGAGGATGTAGAAAGACAGAGAGATGCTCTAATGACAGAAGAGGTTGAGGAGGTGACTAAGAGGAAGCCCAGAAGTAGCACCTAGTAAGTCTTACAAACATTTTTATTTTTACCCATTAGTCCTAAATATCCTGCTGTTACTATTTTAGTTCTACTACTTCTTTTAAACTGGGCAGAGAAATTTCCTTATATGTTGAGGTGTGCAGCCCTGCTCTGTGTGGGTGCAATTCCCTGTAATGGCCTCTTCAGATCAATATACCTTCCAGCAGGACATAGTAATCAGTGTGACTAATACCAGTTATATGCAGTTCATTCCCTCCCTCATCTTGCTGCCGCAGGAACAAGTGAGTGTGCAGGGTATGTTTTGTGTTAGCAGGATCTGGGTTTTCCCACCCTTGCACACAATGCAGAAGACAAAGCCAGCTGAAAAAATGCATTTTAACTTTGCAGCAGAAATGCAGAGGCTTATTAAAGTTTTATGTTCCTGTGAAAGTATATTTGAAGCACACACCCTAACCGAAGTAAAAATCACTAAAAATTCTGGTTTTGAAAATGGTTTGTCTGTTTACTTGGAAGTCACTAGATTATCTCACCCACTACATCTCTGAGAGACCTAGACCTACAGGGGCATAACCATTGCAGATACTGATCAAGTAAAAGAATGAGGAGGCAATATTTTCTGTGTGTGCGTGTGTGCAAGTGATCTAACAAGACAAAAAAAGATCTGAATGCTATTTCTCATGCTGCCAGTAAAGGAAAGGTGTCATAGAAATGAAACCAGGGCTACAGACAGACCATCAAAGCCAGCAGAAACACCGCTGGTTGCTTTCAGCAGATGAATAACCCTGCTGCACTAACAGGCCAGTGCTTGCACTCTCAGCAGACCCTGCGGCAGTACGGAGCGCGCAGGGATGGCCCACAGGCCCCTTCACTTTGCCTGTAGTAGGTGCCTCCCCTCTCAATGCCGTAACGAACACTTGTGCAGAAGTAAAAATGACACCTGGGCACGAAGGCACAGCAGGCAACCACGGGCCATGGTGTTTCTGACTGGTTCAGTAGGTTGAGATATTTGCTCAGGTAACATTTCCTTCACTGTGCAACCCCCTCCCCCTAAACCCACCTCCCAATGTGCTTTGTGGTCACCACATTGTTCTAGCTGTGATGAGCTAAGGGTTTAAGTAAGAAAAGCATATATGGAGAAAGGTACCAGTGACGTTTTTATTAAACCAGTTGATGCAGCCGAATACCTTATTTCAGCTGTTCTTTCATTTCCTGTTGTTCCCCTCTCACAGCCTGTTTTGATTTAACGCTATTCATGCAGGCAGGAGTACTTCACATAGGTAATACAAAGTTTATAAGACACAAAATGTGTGCGTGCATGCACATGCACACTTGCCCATTATTCCCACACCATCCATATCTGGAGTCTAGACAAAGCTACAAGAGCCAGAAGTGGGGAACAGGAAAGGGAAATAAAAGGTGAGGATTGCATCAGTGTCACCAGAGCCTAAACTGGGAAAAAAAACAAAGTGAAAACTTGCATGTTTCCCACTGAGCTGGGATATGACCTTCCATCAACCCTGGTCCACATAGACTCAAAAGATATTAAATCACCTCTGTGGCAGGAGCCCAGTAATCAAGAGCCACAATCCCATAAGAATTAAGTTGATGGACTAATTTGCCTTTGGGCTGCAGAAGGGCATGCTTTCAACTACAGGGTGTGAGCAGCAGCTGGTGCTGTGCCACAAACAGCTGTGATGAATCTACATGAGAAAGAGGGGGTGATAGCAGTAGTAAAAAGGCTTCCAGATAACGGTTTAAAGTCCACAAAATCAACCATCCCCCATTTCCCTGCTCCTTAAAAATGGGACAGAGCAGCAAACCACACAGGAGATGGAGCGGAGGGCATAGTATTAAGGCGTGCTTATGAATTATTCAGAGTATGACCTTGGTTATGGAAAATGATTTTTTTTAAAAAAAAAACATCACTTATTTTCTATTTATTTCTTTGATTTACCCTGCTGGAAAAATAAAATAGGCAGTAGAATTTCCTAAACCACAATACTTTACCACAGACCATCTCATCTTTGTGCTGGTATCCAAACACAACAGGCAGGGGATATACCCCTTCATCTCTTTGGGTGGTAAATTGTTACTCAGTCCATGGAAAATAAAAGGAACAGATGCACAAAACAAAACCGTGGTCCTCAAATTTGCAGGTTGGGTGAGGCAGTCCCATCCCCACATCACCACTGCTAACCCTATGGAGCAAACCCTTGCCATGAGGGTGTTGGTGTGAATGATTGACAACTGCACTGCGGTAAATACACATTATCACTTAGGGGTTGAGAGCAGCCAGGTTGACAAGAGCCCCATAGTAACAGATGAGTCAGCTTTGAATGGATCCTAATTGAAGACAGCAGTGTGGCTGGACGTTTTGCACCAATGTGCTGGCCACCTGCTCACAGGGTAGGAGAAACACTAGGCATGGTTCTGTGCATCTTGAGGGAAATATTTTTGAGACATTAAGCAAGTCCACGGACTGAATGACTTCAACTAAGTACAGCCATAAAATCTCAGGCACATTTTAGCAGAACACCACCGGAGTATAAATGCTGCTGTTATTACAGAATACATAATATATTTTGTATGGGATTAAGCACAGGAACAGCAGAAGGTATTGGACTAAATTTGACACAGTGCCTTACTGTCTTGTTCAGCCATTTGTAGTAGGGACATTATTGGTGATAATTTAGACATGTTCCAGATGCAAGAAAAATGTTCACTCATTGCTAAGATTCCTGTGTTATGCTAAATACATGCAAATAGTAATTCACACCGAAAGATGAATTATTTATAATTTTCCAGTCCAAGAGGCAAGGAAAATGAAAGGCATCCAGCACAGATACCACCATATATGTGGCTAAGAGAAAACAGAGTTAAACTTCCTATACAAGTGACATTTTACATACGCTTCATAGAATCGTAGAATCATTTAGGTTGGAAAAGACCTTTAAGATCATCAAGTCCAACTGTTAAGCCAGGACTGCCAAGTACACCACTAAACCATGTCCCCAGTGATGCAGTTTCTACAAACAAAATTCACTTGTAGATTGTTCTCTCTAATTCTTCCCTCTGCATCTCACCTAAATGCTTTAACATTCATCATTGTCACACACAGACAAGAAGCTTCAGATCTGAGATCCATTTGAGATAATGATAATTTGATATATCTAAGGAAGATAAACCTAAAAATTATTTTCAGGGCTTTGTACTTATTGTACATAGATTTTCCAAAATACTGTATTCAAAACATCTGAAAAAGAAGAGGTAGAGTAGGGAGGGGGAGGAAGAGAATGAGAAGGCCATGTATTTTCACCTAAGGGCAGGGAGTCAAGTTTTAGCTTTAATTTATTTTAATTAAAGCTGGTAACTTTAATTAACCAGGTATGGTTTGAATACACAGTTAATTCATTAGACTAAAGCCATAGTTGCATTACAGATGGTCATTTCATGTGCTGATACTGAAAGATCTCCTAATGTACTGAGCTTAAGTCCACATGAAATTCAATTTTCTGCTAAGATTTCCAGGTAGTAACCCTCCTCCCTCTGTCTTTTCCCCCACCCCTGCACAATCACTGCAAGAAACAAGATGTTCACCAATGAAAGTAGCACCATTTGCACTTTGAAATGCAAGAGAAATCCTTGGAAAGATGATCAGAATAGTAATCATTACCACAGATCCACACTATATAAATTCTTCTACCAAACGTATCTAGAAAATTTCTGGCAATTTAGAATGAAAATGTAACCGTGGACTGCTGATCCCAGATCCTTATCCATACCCCTGAAGCTACAGACTGCAAATGTGAGGTGAGGAATGTGCCGGGCTGCACGCTCTCCCTGCAAAAGGAAAGGTGGAAGCTGGAGTTGCTGTAGAAGGTACCTGATGCACCAAATAGCTCAGGCATGCCCATTATCAACAGGCACTATGAATAACAAGAGAGTTAATCACAGATTAATTTAAGACTTATGACTGATTCCCATGAGGTCATCCAATTTTGTTTAAATTGATAAAGACAAACTGTCTAAGTTTTATGTTGTAAAATATCACTGTGAAACACCTCCAGAACTTACTGACTTAGAGTGTTACGGGACAAGTGTTTCAAACAGGTGTAATCCCAAACAGCAACACTAATTCTATTGTCAAGGGATTTATCACAAAGATTAAGCTGCTTATTGTAACACGGAGCAGAAATTCTCATCACGCGACCCTGATGAAACCAGTTACTCAGCATTTGACTATTCTTTCTGTACAAGTGAGATGAGGTATAAGGTGAGGCTATCACAGAAGGCAAGGAGAGGTCAACATGTAAGGCATGCTCGTCTGCACATGCCAGGTATTACATGAAGTGAGCCTTTGAAAACCCTGGAACAGCCTACAGCAGAGCGCCTTCACTCCACCCTCCTCCACAGAGGTCCAGCAAAGCACAGGGAGAACATATCATGGGCAAAGGTCTCCAGAACGCTGATTCAAACATTTGCCATCTGGTGGGTTCACAGTTCCCACTTGCTGTACCTGAACTACAACAATGTTTGAGGGTTTTCCCAAATCTCCATCCACTGACCCCCAAAGAGCTGAAGCTGCACTTCACAACAAAGCGATGCTTGCTGACTCAAGTGTTTCAGTGGGGACATCTACTTCCCAGGTACTTTGATGTTCTTCTAAGAGAACTCAGCCAGGGGAGACATTTTTCTCTTCCCTGCCTTTGTAGAGCTTCTGTAGAACAGAATCTGGGATAATACTCCCTGCTTCTTTCCACCTGATCACAGTGGGTATACAGCTACTTGTGTTTCTACCTGCCACTGTCTTTCCTAGTTTCCAAGATATTTTTTTCTCTTTCTACAACTTACTAGACCTAGTCAACACTTTCCAATTTATAATCTACTTAAGTCTTATTAAATGTGAATTTGACAGAGAAATCTGAAATTATCAGTGCCTCTAAATTCCAGACCTTGTTTTAGAAATGCATACAGCTTTCTTAAACTGTACCTTTCAGATTGAAATTATATATAACTGGTTTTGAAACACTGAAGCCCTAATTCACACTTGCAATGCACTGATGTAATCCCAGAGTAGCAGCACTTACACCAGCACAAAACCAACATACCTCCTATCAGAATCCACTTTCACAGATTGTGTTCTTTAAAGTGTTTGGTTTCCCCACCCCAGACACACTGAACTTATTGTTTTAATAATCAGCATTAAAAAGACTGAAGTTTTAAAAATACAACAGTATACAAGTAACATAATCCACATAAAAGACAAAAAGCATTTGTTCTTTCATTAGATTGACTTTTCCTTAGATGCATTTTAAATACCACATCATAAAATGTATGTGAGGAGACCATTTACTGCATGAACAATTAAACAGTTTTCTCTTTCTTCCTTTATTTGTATAGGCAACTGGCTACCCCACAAACCACTTGGCCAAACAACCTGTTGGACTACTTCCAGAAAGCATTGAGACATCCACCAAAATATCAAAGGCTGTAATTACACTTTCATCGTATGTTCCAACTCATCCAAGAATAGTCAAGAAACATTAAAGACAACAATCTCATCTGAACCTAATTACTGACAACTAGCTCAATACTGCCTATAGAACTCGTCATCTTTGATTTTCTTCATTAAAGAACAAAAGTCTCATCAGTTCCCATGTTTCTCAAAGCATTTCTTGAAAGCGTTATAATTCAATGGCGATGAATTCCAGGTCCTGATTTCTTAAAATTTTCTAACACCACTGTCCTGCTAGGTTCTTCACAGTGGGTTCAAGTTTGGTCATAACTCTATTGATGTAATGACTGGTTGAAGAGGAGAAAAAAAAACAAAATAAAGAAGCACCGCTAAGTTTATTAATATTTGGGTTGGTTTTTTTTCCATAAAATAAAGGAAAGATTTTCCAATCAAATGTGCTTTATCAATCTTTTCCCACCTAAATTTTCAGAATAGTTAATAATTTTATCTTTCCTCACAAAACACTGGTTGTAATAAAATACTGTTGCTCACATTTTCCAGATAGGGAACTGAGGCATTTTGGAAGTCTGTGGAAGAACAGGAAGCTTTAGCCTGGTCTCCAAAATACCAAGCTGGTCTTCAAACTACTGACAATCCTTTCCTATTGCTGTTCTCAGACTGCAGCTGCAGTAACTCCAGGCTAACCACATTCTGGCTGAAGTTGTGCTGGAAACCAGACTTTAAATCAGCAGAAACATTGCTGAAGGGATTTCCCCAACCAACATGTCGGTCAGCTAGTTTTCAGATTTTTCCCCCCAAGAAAGATGGTGGACAAAATACTTCAAGGAGAAGCACTCAGTTTGCTACAAGTACTAATCAAAATTCCAACGGAATCAGTATTCTGTTCAAAATGTAATAAAATGGAAGAAAAAAATAAAGAGTGGTAATACTCAGAGGTCATAGAGACCTGCATTGCTTTTGAAAATCTTACCCAGGGGTCCTCAAACTTTTTAACCAGGGGGCTGGCGTGCGGATGAAGTTGCAGGCAGTCATCTGCGGCTGCTTGGTTTCCCCCCCCAACCCCCGGCAGGGGGGGGTCTGTAAATACTGGGGGGGCGGATTGAGGACCTTGGGGGCTGTATCTGGCCCGTAGGCCGTAGTTTGAGGACTCCTGATCTTACCTATCCCCTTGGTGATTGCTTTCATTAAAATATTTCATTTAAGCAAAACATGCCTTCTGGTGTAACTGGTGGGACAGGACCCATGGGGATCGCTCTCCTCACACAGATGGGAGGAAGTCTCAGCAGATCACAAAACTGCTGGTATTTCCTACAGAAAACACAAAAAGGAGGCACTCCAAGAAGCACTGGGTTGCAGCAAGGCATGCTGAAGACAGTCTTCAAACTTCTGGAACTGCCTGTTCTTCAGTATTTGGTTTACATCCTGCTAAGCCACAGTTCCGCAACTGAGACATGTCAAATACCCTGTTTCTAAAACTGAGGTCATACCAGAAAAGCTTCTGTGCTAACGCTCACTTAAACCCTTGTATTTTCACACCTGAAGATACACAAAAGCAAGTCAATGACTTTCTTTCCTCATGCCATTCTCACCCCTTGTGTGGAATCAGCCACACGCTTCTTCCTCACCTGCCCCAGCTTTCCTTCTCAGTAATCCCACACACCCTGGCTTCTGCCATTTGCCAGCTCTCTGGTGTAAGCCTGTTGCCCAGTAAATATGCTGTTGCCATTGCTTGTAACAAGCCAAGTGTTACCCTTGGGTTTGCATTACGCTACTGGTGGAGGCCTCGGGGCATGTCAAGTTTGAGCTTGTTTAGTCCTAAGAGCAATTATCTAATAACTGTTCGGCGATTACCTACTTTGCTTTACTTTAGTTTAGCTTTGTACAGCTGTACGTAGAAGGCTTACTACTAAGTAGCAGAAGGCAGTAAGTGCTATTTGGGATCCTAAACCAAAAAGCAACATAGAGGGCATAGGATGACAGCATAGCTTTGTCAGCATGGACTCAGGGTGATCCCAGAGGTCCCAGGGCTAAAGCTACTGGCAACCAGTGATCAGTGACTAGCCAGGAGAGGGATGAGTCCTTGGAAGTTGAGTAAAAGCAGATGTAGGAGTAACCAACAGAGCAAAGATCAAGTCTCAAACATATGTCAAAAGCACCACGTATAGTAAATTAAAATGTAATGTGCAATTACAGGCCAGTGAAGAATGAGATCAGTGCAGACCATGTTACCAAACACAAAAATGCCTGCAAGTGGATCCTGAAGTAAGGAGAAAGACTTCTCCCAAGGATGGACTCAGAATACTCAAGATGCAGACAACTCACCTGAAATTTCCCCTTCCACCAAGATTGAAATATTGACCTTCAGACCAAGAGTACCAGTGAAAGGGTAAGTATAATATTAGATAATTTGGTACATACTAGAAAATGTGTGTATGCATATTTTTAGCTGTATTTACTTTGAAGTATAAGTGTCATTGTTATTGTGCCAGTTATTATTGTTATAAGCACCGGTACTACTGTGAAAAATTGGTGGGAATTAAAGAAACCTATTCTGAAACTTGAACACAACAATTTCCTAAAAGTAGCATGCTCACTGGTTCATCAAATTCAGATTAATTCTTCCTTGGAGAGGGGGCAAAAGTGGTTTTGAAGAGTCAGATTATTTAATAGGCAAGAGTGCAAACAACATGATTCTTGAAGGAGTAAAATTATTAACACCAACTTTTTTGCAGCTTTTCAGCCTCAGAAGTGGTGATATTTCAACAGCGATGGATATCAAATCAATAGAAAGCACCATCTCAAACAGCACTCAGACCCCAGGCAGATGATACGTATCACAGAGTACCATTAACATATGGTGCTCATAAACTATGCTGCTACCAGCTGATATTTAGAGAGGTTTACGGTTACGTTCTACATGAAGTTATCTTGTCTTAAGGTATCACGCACATGGATCACAGTAGCAAGATTGACACCTAAGACTAACCAACGGTCTCCCGGCCAGCTTCGATTGTGAGCAACGGTAAAGAAGTAGTGCCGTTTCCAACACATTCAAGCTACAGCAGAAAGGTCCCCATGAATTCCTCAAAGCTACGTATCTGAACAAGTGCCACAGCCTGAAGGGAGAGGTCAGCCTCATCCCCTACTCATGGCTGGTTTTGCATCACCTTTGCTTTTTTCAGGGGCTGAACATCACTCTTAGATTTCCCTTTCTCCAGTCTCCTTCAAACACGGTGGGCAGTCATCCCGCACAGCACCTGTGAAGT
>JAVJGJ010000001.1:68987451-69012815 GCA_035590215.1 Microhierax caerulescens
GTTATTTCAGCAAGAGCATCTGGCCAGACCTAGCACCTTAAAACTGAGATCCTGCTCAGTACGGCAAAGGAGGTTTGCCATTTTCCCCAGGATTTTACACCACACATCAGGGGCTGCCAATTAAAAAGTTTCAAAACAGTGGAATTCCTGCAGTTATATGAATAAGAAGATATTATTTTTATAGTAAGAGTAAAGAAGCTGAATCCATAAGTAAGTTTGTTGAAAAAAAATAAATATGAATTTATGGATCTATAATCCCCAGAAACAATAAAACCTAATCAGTGGAAACTGATATCTAACATGAGGGTTCTTTCTGATTTCAGAGTGGGAGTTTTAAACTTTGGACATTGGTGTTTGGTTTGGTTTTATTTTTTTTAGAGTAAGACTTTATTAATTGCAGAATCAAATTCTCTAGAAATCACTCATTTTGCTTTTACCCTTTGTTTTATTGTTGGACTAAGGCACAATAATTTTTGCCAAGAAAGGGTAAGATCCTGTATAACATAGCTGCTCTAGGGATGGCAAGAGGCTATGTAAATCCTCCCAAAAGGAAGGGATTTGTATTTTTTGTAGAACTATAAATATAAAGCAAATGGAATCGCTTAAGAGTTGCTATTTGCCCTGTTGGTTCTCGTTCATCTTGTAAACTAAATGCAATAAAAGAACAAAGACTATTTTCCATTTTTAAGTATTTTTTCTCCATCAGAGCTGCTCAAACACAGTTTATTTTCCAGTTGGTGAATTCAGATTGAAGGGGTTTCCATCCTTCATCCCTATACTTGGCACAACTTCTCTGTTTTTCAAAAATACAGTATCGTGTCAATGTTTCACGCTATAACTTTAATGCAAGGCGAAGCCCTGAACTCTGCCTGCTGAGGAATATAAGCAAAATGTTCTCAGCAAATTACTAGAGAAAAATCTGAAATAATTTATATACTCCTTTATGGGACCTCTTGAGGAAATATTTTAAAACAGCAAATATAGTGGAGAACTTTAGTATGCATTCAACAACTCATTCCTAATTTATCTAAGCCAGGAGGTATTTTCAAAGGAAATCAACACCCTACATGACAAATAATTTAGTCCGAGCTGCTGAACGCTTTCTACCAGGAATAAAAAGGAAGATATTTACTTATGTACTGATTTGTGGATCAGGATGGGTTTCTATATTTCAGATTTTAAATATGGTCCTTTACAATCAAACTATGATTATTTCAGACTGTTGCAAAAATATCTGTACAAATTTATCAGACCTCCATCTACAGTCTTTTTTAGGCATGGGGACAAAGTGAAAGTGAAACTGAGTTAGTGAGGATAACTTTATAGTACTTCATTAGTAACCCATGTCAGCTCTGAAAAGAAAGGCAAATGTTAAGCATACAGTTTACTCTCCTGGGTAGCCCTGATTTGGTTTTACTGAGTAGACATACTGATGGCAATGCAGAGTCTTTAGAGAAAGGAGGTACAAAATATGCAAGTGTAATCCATCGTGCAGAACCGGGAGGAAAACAAGTATTTTGCTACTTAAAAGAATTTTACAGAAAACACATCTTCCTCCCTATGGGTTGGAACACACATAATCCCTGTACTTGAGAATCTGAAGGAAAATACACCAAAAGCATCCTCACTAGCATTCATTATTTGTCCTTGGTCTATTTTTTAAAAATACTCACAATGAAACTTAGCAAAATGAAGTCCATTGAACATCGTTCTGCACAAAACCACTCAGGAGGACTTTTGACTGCTGCAAGTTCCAGTTTATCCTTCTGTATCCCTTTATCGAGCTCACGTATTGATCTACATGTACACAGCTAAGCCATCTGAATCTCGCATGCTAAGTGAGAGGTAAGAAGATTTTCACAATGCACACTGCTGGACACAGTATATTCATACACTTTTTAAAGACAAAATGTTGTGGCACACTTTTCCCAGATATGCTTTGAGAAAGGAAAACAATTTTTGATTCAATTAGCTGCAGGAACGCCTTGCAACCACTTTGCAACAATTCATTATGACCTATCATAAATTAAAACAGTGTTGTTTAGCAGCGAATGAAAACATCTGTAGAGAGGACAAAGAAATTAGTCCACACTGACATGCAAAGATTATTAAAATCAAATTCAGACATCAATAACTGATCCTGGGTGTCCCTTTATTCTTTGACCCATAGCTGTCAGTTGTCACTGATGTAGTTAGACAGCTTTGTGGTTTTTTTTTCCTCCACGGTGATATGGCAAGTTTCTAAAAGGTTTTAAGAGTCAAATCTAGGAGTTCATGCAATAAATATATTACTGTAGAAGCCAGAACAATTAAACCCTTTTTCCAAGAATCTTAAATCATCTTAATCTGGAGCATTATAGACCATGAAAATAGCAATGGTTTAGGGATAAAAGTTGCTGCACTTTTTCTTTGGACATTAGCCATAAGAGCAAAGATTTTTGTGACAGTTTTGAAATCCATGTAGGAGGTACACTGCACAGTTGGCAATGTACTTTGATTATTCACGTATCGTGTAGGTCTGCAAATACTAAAAGATGATGAGCTTTTTTGTCTTTCCATAAAGCTCAGACAGTTTAACAGTTAAAGGATAGCAATTAACAAGTTCATCATCTGAGAAGTGGTACGTATCCATAACACACTGTCTTAATTCTTGTGCTTATTTGCTTGTTTAATTTGCCATTTCTCCTTAGTTTTTAAAAAAATAGATAAATGATTCTACAGAGGGGATACTAATAACTACAGCTAAAATTTCAAACAGCAACCCCCAAACAACATAGAGGGAAGGGAGAAGAGTGGGAAAATCTGTAAGGAAGCTCTGCTTTCAAGTCAGCAGTGAGTAAGCAGTGCTCTTAGTTTGACAGTCTCTTCCAACCTAAACAATTCTGTTTCTATGATTCTGTAAATAAAGAGTTATGAACTCATCACTAAGACAGCAATAAAAATGTTACTAGACATTAAAGGAAAAATTACAGATTACCAGCCAATTAAGAATTTTCAGAATCTTTCTTTTATTATTCACACCTAAATGAAGACTGTTGACATCTAGACAGCAATATTAAGCCAGGATCACATTTATTCTGTTAAGCTAACAGAACTTTCTCATGTAAATAGTGTACTTGCAACTGTCAGACAGAAACAAGATGGAGAAATTTTGTTTTAAATACTCATTTGCTAAGCCAAAATAAAGATTCTGCCAAAACAGAAAGAAAACTGTTAAAGATCATCCTATAT
This sequence comes from Microhierax caerulescens, assembly GCA_035590215.1. Taxonomy (NCBI): domain Eukaryota; kingdom Metazoa; phylum Chordata; class Aves; order Falconiformes; family Falconidae; genus Microhierax; species Microhierax caerulescens. The sequence goes on from JAVJGJ010000001.1 coordinate 68,990,683, forward strand.
TAAGATATTCTGTTTAAAAGGGATTTGCTCTTAAGATGTTTAATCTCCATCCATTATTCTGCTACCAAGTCCTCGTTCTGAATTCACGGAGAGAGCGTAGCTGTAGACAATAACTTTGAGGTAACGTATTTAAGCACTGCATGTCTGTACACCCCGAGCTGGGCATTTTTGTTTGGTTTTGGATTTGATTTCTTTTTTCAAAGACTACGCACTATTACCAGGTACGCCACTGTGAATCCATTCTTGGCAGAGTTTTTTTCAGGACTCCCCAGTCAGAGCAAGTGCATCCAAAGCAGATGGCAGTAGTGACGGCCAGCTGTTACAAAGACCTATAGCCTTACTGTAATCACAAGCCGTAAGTAAATTTACAAGTCCAACACATGCAAATGACTGATTGCGTATTTGCTTCAAAGTGAAGGCTCAGGAGCAACATTTCTCATCAGAGGTTTAATTAGCTGGAGAGCCTTTCTCAGCAGGCTTCAACTAAAGAATAAAGGGTTAGAACTGAGCACTTCCCTTCAGCTCTCCCAAATTCCTGCCTGTCCTTTTCTGCTCTAACCCTCACACTTGAACACAAGTTGAAAACTGAAAAAATAAAATACAATAATTGTGGAGCTCCTGTGACTGTCAACATCCAATCAATCTGCTTTTGATTTGCATCTCCTGTCCCTCCCTTTGCATGTTTGTCTTGCCCAATTAGGCTGTAAATGTCTTCAGGAAATAGAATTAATGCCTTTCTACTTTTATGAAAAGTTTAGCAAAATTCACAACTCTGGCATGCCATGAGGCAGATCACCACCAGGATGGCACCATGCTCATTAAGAATCAAAATAATGACTCTCGTTACAACAGAAAAAAACCTGCAGGGTCTCAGCACCTTTGCAGCTAAGCCAGAAGACTGGGTCCACATGGTGACCCTTGTGGTGATGCTGGTCTCAGTTTTATTTTGCAGTGCATCATCTATCTATTCAGGGCATGTGCTCAGTCTGTAATTTAAAAACAAGAGTTTGGAGAAATAAGACTTAAAAAGCTCATTCCTCTTTATAAGGAAGTCTTATGGTCTTTCCTGACACAAGAAAAGCACACAGGTGGAAAAAGACATCCAGTGAGACAAAACTTCCTGCCCTCAACACACAGTGGCACTTCAGTAAGACTTACCATCATACTAGACTTTCTCTTGTAACGCTGCCACTTGAGGCAATTTGTAGTCTTTCCTATTTTTCCTAGAATTCTTCACAGGAACCTTCAACCTACTGTGCCTGGCACAGCAGAGAGAACCCAGCCAAAACAGAAAACCAGTAACACTCCAAATTAACAGCCAAAGGCAAAACAACCAGAGAGGGGGTGGGGGGGAAGTGTCATATTTGCATCAAGTGTACTTGAAACAGTTAGCTAACAGGGAGAGTAAAGGAGAAATTCTGTTGACAGATGAACATGAATACTTTTGACATTTCCTTTGGCCCCAAAGGCCACATACCAGAACCTCACACAAGCATCCCAGAAAACAGTAGCCAGAAAAGGCTTGCTATAGGAAGCACTCTGTCACATCAGAGGTCGCTGTGGCTTATTTAGAAGAGGGACATGTATGTCTTGATGGAAATACTCAGTTGCTCTTGCAATATAGAAATAAGCACAGGGTTACATGCGAATTTAAACTCACTGCCTCCTAATTTTGCAGTCGTGACTGTGCTGGCAGGTTCCAGGCTCTTCTGCTTTTCAATATCCAGATGGAGCTTCATACAAAAAGGCAGATTTTCATGAGGTAATTAAAATCTTGCTGAAAATGACATTTTTCACATACTTCATCAAGATGAAAAGCAGAGACATTCAAAGAGATTGCATGTTTTTGACTCTTGGGTAACATACAGTCTTTTCTTCTACAAGCTCTCACCATTATCCATACAGAAGTCCCCTACAATTATCATTAAATTAGATTAAATCCATGATCTTTATGCCACTATCAAAGAAGGTGCAGATGTTGAGATTGTATGAGCCGTGGACTGCAAAATTGGGATGGGGGCTGAGGAAAATCACACCACTACCACCAAGTCAACTGAGCTATTAGTAATCAGTTTTAACACAAAGAGGTTATCTGCTCTCAAGATATTTCTATCTAATTAAATTTATTCTTGATTAATCTTACAAAAGAAAATATCCTAGTTCTCTTAAGAACATTCTTCACCATGTTTCTGCCTTTGAAAAAAATCCCTCAGACAAATATTTCTTTTGTTAATGTCATATTATTTTGAGTTGTATCACCTAAAGCAGGTCATTCCTTAACCTTTACAGCCCTCGACATTTGTATCTAGGAGGCTCTCATCAAGCTTTTCAGTAACTGAGGACACAATTTTTCCAGAACCAAAACTATAGTTCACGTTAGCCATTTTTCAATTACTTTTTTTTAAGTCCAGAAGATGCTTGTAACACAGCATGGAAGTACTTAACATGCGCAGAAGAGTTAGGTGAAACTATTTTAAATCTTTTCCCTTTTAGCGCCTAATTGTTTTCAAACTCCTGACAGAGTTAATTAGACAGAAAGAAAATGAAGAAAAAAAATTTTACTGGCATTTAGTATTCTGAAGGCCCTGTTCTTAATTTCCTCCATTCTTTCATGTAATAATAGTTTTGGTTAAGCCTCCGGATACATGGTAAATTGGACTGAGTTGGAGTCCTTCCTCTTAATAGCTTTTCTTGTAAAAATGTCCAATGTGAATAAATACAATAGGTCCCATTAGTGCATAAGGTATTTGGAGAAGAAAAACACAGAGCAGAAATTGATTACAACTTTGCAAAAGATTCGTAGCTTTAGAGAAAAGGTTCATTCGGTTCTCTGCTCATCTCCCCTGTGATGCACTGTAATGATTCAAACCCACCAAGATGTGCACATGGAGCAAACCAATGCTGGTTCCTCTTTCTTTTGGCTCGTTATATTTGCGAGGTAATTAACTCTTGAGCAGCCATGACTACATAGGTGACTGACTTTACATGCCTTTTTAGAACAGTAGGTGGCTTTGCAGGACAGGCAAAGAATGAGAAACAGCTTTCCACGACTAGCAAAGGGAGCAGGTAGACAGTAATACGCCCTAACCACAGTCAAATACTGAGAAGATGACCTGAAATTTGAGTTTTCAGATGGTGACAGGAGCTAAATCTTATTGCGTTTCCATATAAGTCTCTTTTTCAATCATCATGCTAACACAGACAACGTTAACATACCAAGTTTAAAAAAGAAAACGTATTATATGCTCATCTACAATCACAAGAACATCTTAATTCTCACAGGGTCAGGAGCTTTCCCTGCAGAGGACACATCAAAACCCCACACTGATAGAACAGGGGTTGTTTTCCCCGCTTTTAACCTCTGTTTTCCTCCCGTAATAACTCTTTTCTTACCCACCCCTCTCCTGCCTGCCCTAGTGACTCCCTACTCATTTCTTTCCCTTTGTCTATAAACATCCATGCAGTTGTGGATACACTTAGTTGCTTGGGTTCCCTGGTTGCACTGCACCTGAAGAGGTTACCGTCTCCTACAGCCTGCTGCTGCTGGAAGCCACCCTCCCACTGATGGGCCTGCAGGAGCGTTCTCCAGCTACTTTCAGTCAACACGAGACAGATTACCAAAGACGTACAATTTTAACTAATTAACCTAGCCTAGGTCCTCTTTGGTTATCCAGGTGTGGGGTCATCCACTTGACCAGCTCAGCTGGCAGCTGTGAGAAGATAAAAACCTCTGGGAGGAAGGTTGTGATGAGCAGCCGGTAACCACTGCACTTCCAGCTGCATCCACAGCTCTCCCGCTTCAGGAGCGGCCCCGAGCCCACTCGCAGAGGATCACACCTTCCTCTGCAGATTGACTGAACATGCAGCCATTGCCAGCAGGCTCAAATCCGAGAAAAAGCAACTCCAGCATAGCTCTTCCTTGTGCTGTCCCAACTGCTCTTACTAGTCTCCGAGGACCTCCTCTGGCTATAACCTGGCATTTGTAGGCTAACCATTTCCTCCCCTATTTGCGTACCATCAACACCATCTGACTGTTCCTCTTCCTAGTGCTGTGTCCTCCCCAGGTTTCCATAACTCTGCTCTCATCCCCTTCCTCCCTAGGTACTCTGGTCCTGTTCCAGCTAAACTGCATTAAGTAAATGAGATCATTTGGGTGTCTTCATACAGCAGCATGTGGTGGCTCCCTGGGACAACCTCCTTCATTTGCTCCGTTAGACTGAGAATAATGTGAAATGAAACTTGTGTGAAGGTGCTTGTAAAAGACCGGCTGCTACAAGGTCTGTAATTACTAGGCATCCCTGAAGCATTACCATGCCTAAGCTGGCTGAAACATCCTTTGCAGATAGACTCCCTGTAGCTTTCTCCTGTACCTTTGCATTCTATCCTTAAGTACCTTCGTACTTAAATACATCACTCTTCAAAAGAGCCATACCAAATTTTTAATTACAAGTCCTTTTTTCCTACTTCTCATTAGATAGGAGAGCAAAAGTGTCCTTTTTCCATTTACAGAACCCCCTTTTTCTGCCTCTGTTTTTACAAAAAAACCCACAGAAACGTTGCAAAGTGTGCCCCAGATGTGTCATCATCCAATAAAGTTCCACATGTGCAAAACCAGCCTTAAAATAGAGATTCTATACCGACAAAATTATAGCCAGCAAGAGGAAACAAAAGGTAGTTACGTACAAGTTATGAATACTGTTACTAGCCACTGAAGGAGAGTCCAGGGTATATTTCAGAAGTTTGAGAAAGAAACCTCCTGACCAGTATTATAATAGCATTCCCAAACACATCCAAACAAGTTTTTATTTCATCTTGAGGAAGCACTGTGACTGTGCCTCTTCAGGTCCCACCACAGGACGTTCAACATTATATATACGAAAACCTTTTGCTCTGTGAACCTGGGCAGGAAAGACCTTGAGTGCATCTATGTGACGTGAAGGCTGGGAGGAAACACAGGCAGGGCGAGCACACAGTGTTTGGTGTGCCTTGAACTGGCACAGGTGCCGTGGCATCGATTCCTAGTAGGATTTATGCATGTATAGCTAGGGAGATCTTAGGGAACCAAATTTAATTCTCAAATAGCGTAGGAAAAGACTGTTCAGTAAAACGTACAGTTACACAGCCAGATACGCTTTACAGATGGTGAGGAAGTACTGCACCTTGTCACAGACCTTGCTAAACCAAAGCCAAAATAAGGTTATCCTTCATGCCATGTTTCTGATGTGTCTTTATTTTCATCTAAACCCATTGCCAGAAGTGAGAACTAATGCTTCTACGGGAAATGTTTCTACAGGAAAATAATCTTAAGACTTTAAGACACTGTCATCAGACTGGTCATTTTGCCAGTTGAGAAGTCACATGCACTCTAATTAGACCTGCTAACAGAAAAATCAGATAAGGTATGGCGAACAACAGCTCTGAAGCCAAGCAAAGCTTTAAAGCTAAATGCTGTTGGTACCAACCTGAATTATTTCAGCTAGATGAGCAAAGGGGGCGTTTAATCTTTTTCTCCAAGTTTTCTTCAATGTTCAAAGCAACACTGAAAGGTCTTCATTAAGTGGGAACTAGTAGAAATTAGAATATAGACTAAGTATGCTTTAGCAAGTGCAGCACAGCAGAAATATATCCATAGAGGTAAGTGGCTGGTGGTGATGAGACGTATCCGCTGCTGGGCATTCAGAGGCTTTTACTTCTTACTGCCATAGCCTGGTCCTGTGCGCTGAATGCCCCCAGCAGGTTGGAGCGGTTGAGTTGCAGCTAAAGGTAATCCAGTTTACACAAAGTGCACCAATGCATTTTAAGTGTGGGTCAGTGGGTGATGCATTTTAAAGGTCACTAACGCACTGATGGAAACGTTAAACACAGGGGAGCACCAACCTAAGCCTTCTTTAGGACTTAAACCCTCCAGGTTTTATCTTTTTATCTTTGCATATCCACAAGACACACATCTTTCTTCTTCACTGATTACTGGCCATTGTGGCAGGTTTATGGATTTCAGTGGTAACTGAAAACTAAGCCATTTTTATTGGGTATCTAATTTTGGGACTCTATATCTGATAATTTTTATTTACATGTTTTAAGAAATGGGAAAGTGTAGCTGAGGTGAAGACATGCAGCAAGATCATTCCAGATGGCCAGAGCTGTAAGGGAAAGAAACGGGATAACACTGGTGTGTTACAGACCCCACTGGGAAGACATTAAAATGAATAAGTTAATGATAAATTATGAATGAAGTATGTGCCATGAATATTAACCACACACACTGTGTACTCTTGTGAAACTGTCTGTCTCCAGGAGAATAGTTTTGTAGCCACAAGACAGCATCAGTTTATTTAGGGGACATGGGAACACTGTAGGGAGTGGGAATCCTACAGAGTTAAAGAAATTGTCCAGCATTGTGAAAAACAGAAAATTATTCCTGACTTATACAACACACTAAGTAACAAAGACATTAAAATTTTATGGCACTCCTAGGGATGGATGGAAGCCCATTTCAATAGCAGATTTAATTCTCCCCAGTTATAAAACATCAAGATTTACGCAGACTTGGGGAGAAGTGAAAGCCAGGGAGATATGCAAGAAGCATCACATCCCAGTACAACATTAATTAACAATTAATGGAAGTGTCCTGAGGCTCCAAAAATGCGGGTAGAAGTATTAATGTCAGTAAGAGATATTTTTGGAAGCGATACCTATGTGATTTCAGAATGATGTTTTTTTAAGCTCTGGAATGAAACTTCCACATGTCAACAGTAAAAATAAAAAATAAGTTGTCATTTTAAATTTGCCTTGCTAGGCAAGCACCTTATTTCAGACCCTGTTGAGGAGGCAGGGGAGTGGGGGAGAATCCTCTTTCTGAACTTCTAGCAGATGCACAACAGTAAGCATGGGCAGTTCTTTGGCCTATAGTTCCCTATCCTTGATAAAGTTTATACAGCAGTATCAGATATGAAGGCTGTGTTAGCACAGGGGTCAGAAAGCACAGTGCTCCCAAACAGCCTTTCTGAAGGCTCAAGTGTTTGTGGTCAAACACTTCCTGACATAAACACGTAACTTCCCAGATTTCCACTGTTCTGGCACGTGTGCATCGCAAACAGAACACCACCTCGGAGGTCCTCGCTGGCCGAGGAAGAGCTAAGGAATCGCCCAGAAACCTCTGCTGGTGCCTGGCTCAGGAACAAGGTTATCAGCTGCTTTTCCTCTTTGTTTTTACAGCATCAAAAGGGCTGAACCCATGCTGGTCAGAGCACAAGGTGCCCACATGAACTGTTGTGAGCAAGTATAATGAGCCTGGCAAGCAAGGACACAAACAACACCACGTGCATTCTGTTCGGAGTCGGGCTGAGCTGCTGGCTGTATGCGTGGCCAACAGGTAAGAAGTGGCTGAGACGCAACACAGGGCACAGACCTGGGGATAGTGGCAGACAGGCTGCGGCAGCTAGAGAAATGAATCACTTGCTACAGTTCTGAGAGCTCGCTGCGGCAAGAATAAAGTTTAATATGCGCTTCTTGGCTTTTATTTTTAAAAGACTAATTTGCCTTGGTCTGGATTACATCCTTCTTTGAGACATCCAGAAGACTCTATGCTCTAGCCTTGTGCCTCAAAACATCACACATGCAACCCTACTATAAATTCTGTTCTGCTCCAAAAGTGCAAGCAATATCAATTCAAAGGCAGAAATTGAACCACAACATGTTTCCAAGTACATGGAAATAAAGGGATATAAACATAAAGCATTAACATTTACTTTAAGAATGAAAAGCCTGAAGAAGTCAGTGTATGTATAGTTTACAAGGTTATCAGCCATGCAAGAAAGCCCATATAATGTAGGAATATGTTGGCAATAAAAATGACATGCATTATTGAAGAAGTGACTTCCTCGTTACTTTTCTTTAAGAAGAAAATTTTCTCCAGGTACACAGAAAAAAATCCAGGTAAGCTGGACATCAGGCATGAATTTTACTCCACTTTGCAAACACCAAAGTTTTTTGTTGTTTGTGGGTTTGGGATTTTTTCCCTTGTAAGTTACTTTTGGAAATGGCTAGGTTATTCTGGCATCAAATTATTCAAAACGTTTGCTTCAGCATGGGAAGATAATCTTTTTGGCTACTTTCTGTTTCCATCTATGCTAAAAAGCTTTTACAGATATTTTATGGATTTGCTAAGACTGTTGCTGTTTGCTAAGACTGTTTGCTAAGACTGTTGTTGAGATCCTCTGAAGGAGGATCTCAAATTTGGAAATGGAATGGCACTGGTAAGAAGGAAGTAATGTCATAACCACGGGAGAGCATGCGCTCGCTCTCTCGAGTATTGCTTTCCACTCTGTATACAGACAGACAGAAGGATGACGACAGAATTTGCTGCTCTAATAACTCGGTCTAGCTAGCAGCAGCACCGGCTACTCAGCAACATGGACTTCAGCGCAGGGCTGTAATGGCTTAGAAACTAGTGTTACTGCACACATGCTTGGACGGTCAGCAAGACCTGGAGGTTCTGCCACGCCAACCTGAAGCCGTGTCAGCCTTGTCTTCAGATTGCTGCAGAGACACAGGAGCCCTGAAAAGACCCACTGAAATGTTAGTGTCTATACCTTCTGAGCATCTGCTGCGTGGAGCTCTCGCTATACCAGGAAAAAAAGTAAGGCTGAAAGCAAAGACAAAAAACAGATTACGAGGCTGGCAGTGTTTTAAAACCACTCGCTCCTTATCAGCCTGAAGCTGTTAAAGCCAAAGCCAGCACACATTCAGGCAGCTCTAAGGCAGCAGGGCCAGGGTGAGCAGGGGAGTGCGGGAGGCTGGGCTGCACGGCAGCCCGACCTTACTGCACTCTGTGTCTGGCTGGGGAACCTCCATCTGCAGCCTCTAGGGATGTAAGTAGCTCAGATGGCCACACACAGCTTTTACGGGATAAAGCTTACGGTGAGCTGTGCTCCCTATCCTGTTTTCCAGGGACATCAGCACACGTTAACTATTTAACTTTCCACCAGCCCACTTGTTGCCACCTTTCAAAAGATGTCCTGATGCTATCTAAGGCATATCAGGTAGCAGATACACAGACCACATGTATCCTGGCAAGGATAAGTTAAGTGAATTGAAACAAATGAGGTGTTACAGTCTACGACACAAGAAAGCAAGCAAATGATTAATAGTCCAGTGAAAGATAATCCTCATCTGATATTTCCACACTTGTGAGAAATCCATCCCAGCTGGAATTTAATGTAACTGTGGTCTATTTGGAGTTCCTACCAACTCTGCCTCAAGTACTTTTATAATTGTTTGCATTATTTTCCAGTATTTTTTTAAGAATTAGTGTACAAATATCTCAGAGACACTAAGATTTTTAAGGTGAAGTGTTCAAAGTACTTTGTTTTCGAAGTCCAAGTATCACAGAATGGATCACAAAACCCTCTAGCCTACAAGACTACAAAGTAACCTGCCAACGGGTAACAAAGAGAAAGGCTGCTGCTCAAGTAGCATGAAGATGCACTTCCAGGCTAAAACCTTTCCTGTAGCTTATGCCAGCTGCCAATGGCAACAGAGCACGAGCATCAGTCAGACTGGGGAGGGGAGGAACGTGGCTTTCTTATTCTTTGTGCTCCACTCCCACAAGGGAGGAAAACCACAACGGACAGGTTCATATCGCTACAGTTTCCTACCATAGGAGGATCCTCCTGGCAGGTTTTTAACTACACAGTCATGTTCTACTGGAGACACCAATACACACCATGCAGAAACCCAGTATGTTGCATCCAAGTAATTTTTTTTAAAAATATACATGCCATACAGAACAAGGTAGCACCCATGAAACCACACTGGCAGCTTCCAAAACGTTGCCTGTTATGTCTCATGCTTTCTGAATAAGTCTTTCCTGAATCCTTCTCTGCCAGAGTTTGCCACTACCACATTTATAGACAGATTAAGGAGATGTTCAGGACTGCAATTAGATTGGTATTGAAGACTATATTACTATAATAACTATAAACAGGTTATTCAGGATACAAAGCACAAGAATTCAGGGTACTGCCCTTTCAAACCAGAAATTAACACAAAGCATTTTAAAAAGTGGTCTAAAGTCTGATAAAACTGAAAGAGGAATTAAAACATGCAAGTGGACAGTGAAATAATTTCTATTCTACTGAGAGACAAAAAAAAAAAAAAAAAAAAAATCCAGCAAAACTAGATGGAAGGTATGAAGTCTATTCCTTGAAGGCAGCAGTTAATGGCTAGTTTACAGAAATTAGGGATTAATTCCTCATAGCAATTTTCCCAGTGATCTAATCTCATCACCAAAGATCAGAACTTTTGTAAAGATGGACGGTGTCCAGTGTGAAACTGGTGATTTACTGGATTAACAATTGAACCTCTTTTTCTCATCTCACATCTGCAGTGACCAAAGGTTACAGGAAATCTTCTGTCCTAACTTACCTTTCTCCATTCATTTCTCACACTGTTTAAGGTAAGCCCCTGCAAACAGATCATGAACTCTTACTGAAACAAAACAAAGGTTTTCTGCAGTTCTATATTATTATTAAGGAGGGGAAAGCAAGAAGATTCACTGTAAAAATCCTCTCACAAAGCAAGTACTGTCGTGGTACACAAGGAATAATCAGGGGGGAAAAATCCTGTCACTAGTAAGTCATCATAAGGACTCTGGAATCATGTAAGATATATTACTCATTTTTACAAGTTCTTCCATGCCCATCTCCTTTCGTAGAGTAAGAAGAGTTCTGTTACTAAGCGGGTGTGTGGAGGGATCCACAGGAGAGTGCCAAGATCTGGTGAAGTTCATCTGGTACAGGAAGTTTAAAAGGTCAGAGTTTATAGGGACAAAGGGTGCCTCTCCCACTGAAAGCCTTGTTTCTAGAGAGAGAAATCAACTGACTGCTTCATCAATTATCCAGGAGGACAGATCAAATCTTCCTTCATTTCCTTCCTCTCTCCATTACGCCGTGTACCTTCTGATATATTGCTGTTCCACGTAATAACAGGTGTCCTACCTTACAGTAAACTTGTTAAGGAAGAGACCAAGAAAAACATGGGGAAAACCTGAAGACATAACATTTTTGGTACCTTTAGGGGGAAATCTTAAGGGAAAACACTTCCAATCAGTGCCTCCCAGCTCTCACTTGAGTGGAAAGACTCAAGAAGAAAAGACTTAAAGACAAGCTTCTCCAGGGAGCAGGAATACTGCACCTGCAGTGAGTGCAGAGAGAATGCTTTATGTCAGTGCAGTTCTTATGACCTTTGCGAACATTCCCGTAACCACAGTCCTGGTAGGATTTTCATTATTCTTTTCTGTTGGGTTTTTTTCCCCTCAGCCCTTTATCCTTCAGATTGAGTGGGCCGTGGTGGCAGTAAAATAATTAGCTTGGTATTCATTGGATTTAAAGATAGGCTATTAGTAGATAACGGGGAGGAGGCTGGGGCTGGACACCATACAGGGGGTATCGAAGAGGTGTGTGTTCTAACAGACACAAGGAAGGGGAGGCTTCTTTGAGAAGCATTCCATACTAATAATTTCTCTTACAGTTAAGGAAATAGTATGATCCTGCAAATTAACCTCTGAACCTAACCAGCAATCATTTATTCCTGCAATTTCTATGTTTGACCTTTCAGAAACCCAGCTGTATCACAAGAACAGTGATGATGTGAGTGCTGGGAGCAAGGAACAGTCCCCAGGGTCACGGCTATTCTATTCACATGCTATTTAGTAAACTGGTTGCTCGGAGAGGGAGGAGGAAAAATAATCTTACAGTGTCACAGCATTTTCTTGGAAATTTTGTAACATTTTGTTTTTGGAAGTTTTGCATTAACTATCAACAAAGTCAAACGCAGCGAAGTTTGGAAGTAAACACCTAAATAGTAAACCTTATTATCCTAGTAAATAGTAAATCCTCATTATTCCTAGGTTATGACTGGCTCAGTCTTCAGTTGTTACTTTTGCAGTACATTTCTGAAACATCTCTTTCTGTGAATGCTTCTGGCTTCCTTTAAGTATTCCAAGTTTTCTCTTCATTGTGGAAAACTGATTTTTCTTAAGCAAGTCATTATGATGTTCCATTTTCCTCAAGTCTTTAAAGCTTCCCCCCCTTCCCACCCCCAATCAGATAGAACTACCAGGTTTCCAAACCTGATTTCAGCAAATCGTGGGTTGAACGTTTTTGAACAGGGACTTTAAGAGGCTGAACGCAGCTGAGGAAAGGAAGTTCTATAGACTAATATTTCAGCTAATGCCTTCTTCATAAGGCATTCAGCCAAAACATTCATCTGCAGAATTTCCTTCCTAGTTATAGTGAGATTTACCCTTGAGTGTTTGTAGTGATAGATATCGCATTCAAGAGACCGGCTTGCACTAACAGTCTCAAAGATAGGCAATGAGAACCACAAACAGTATATAATGCCCACCATGAACATCAGTCCCAGTGCCCTTGCAAGTTTTCATCATTTTGCCTGATACTCATCTTTCTGAATCATTTTTCAGGAACCATCCACCTTCCGCTGGAGAATTCCCTCTCCTTGCGAAGATCTCAGCTACAGGTGGCAATGTACAGGTGGCAATGACAACATTTCAGTTCACCTGGTGAGTTTTGATAGTGAGTGTGCGCTGTTTCATCAGTTTTGAGGAAAACTGATTTAAGGATATATTTCATTATCTTTTGGTGTTTATTTCAGGAATAATGACCCAAAAAAGTACGCTTCAGCTCAGCTGACATTTATGGCACAGAACAGTCTTCACTTATAAAAAAAGAAAGCTCTTGTGCCTTACCTCACTGCTACCACCCATGATGTAAATGATTTCTGAAAAGTATTTTTTGGTTTTGGATGAAACATCTGAATCTTAACAACTAATGTTCAGTTTGAATCTTGCACCAAGTTTGCACTGAGGCAGTTCTACTGATTTTGGTGGAATTACTCCATCTTTCAGTAAATACGAGATCAGTGTCAGAACATAGAGAAAATCCCTTTTCTTCAAGCATATGGACAAATGTCTAGATGTTTTTTACGTCATGTCATTCAAGACCATGTTAATAAACTAATTCCTTTTTTGGAAAGTTATTTCACCTAGATTAGATCACAGATGGTGTCTCTGTCTTAAAGAGAGTACAGGTTTTGTAAGAAAAACGTCTAATACTGTGGGTAAGACAGGATTATATTGGAGACACTGTTAATTTAAGTGTCGAATGCCTTTAAGAGTTGAAAGTGTTCACTTGTTACTGTTATGAATTCACCATATGTTATAAATTACATGCATATAATGTAAAAAACAGATGAATTTCTGCAAAGCCTTTTTTCAATTAAGAGATTAATTGGCCAACATGTTGAAAAAAGTCAAAATTAGGACAGGTGAAGCTGCTCTCTAGTTAAAAATAAAAAAAATATTTAAAGGAATCAACCAAAGAATTGCCTGGATAAAATCAGTAACTATATTGGGAGAGGTGGGAGTGTTTGCTGCTTGATGTTTCAAAGTCATTTATAAATTACACTTGCACTGATCGTAAAAAACAAACAAACAAAAAAACCCCACACATAAGTGTTGACATTCGTGGTAGTCTATAGTATCTGAAAATCTCATGTTCAGATGGAAAACCACAAAATTTACTTTTTACTATCCCATGTGGACTGTAAAGCATTCAAAGCCCATATATAAAAGGGCAACAAATTTATACAGCCTCCATTTTGCACCCATTTCTTACTGAAAAAAAAAAACCCCAAAAACAACCACCCACCCAGCTAAGAATATTGGCTGTACCAATTTGAAATATTCTTAGTTCCCAGGGACAACAAATAAACAAACAACAAACCCAAACCAGCACCCAAGATTATACCAGAGAACCCTTCAACTGACCCAAGCAGCTTTGCTGCAGCTGCCAGGGTTTGGCAAAGATCGGTCAGCAATGACATTTCCTGGCAAAACAAACACCAGGCAAGAACTGAACAGTGGTGAGTAGTACTTTATGATTCAGATTCAGATAAATTGAATTACAAGTCTGGAACACAAAATAACAAGGAGCTGTAAATAAAGGTCGTAAATGTTTCACATCAAGATATACACAAAGGAGCTGTAAAGCATTGCCACGTATGCAGTCCATTCAAGCATACATCAAATGAGCACTAAGTCTTGTCACAGTGCATTCCAAGCTGTTAAACATAACAAACAAATAAAAAATTATAGACTCTTCAGCCCCAAAGAGCAAGTGCGATAAAATCTCTTCATGTAGACATTCCAGATACCTGCCTTTTCATTCTCCACCCACCCCTCTGCCCCCCCCCCCCCAGCAAGTAGTTTGTTCATCTTTTCCAGCCATTTTCAAGTGGTCATGGATTGCTCTTTCCCCCAGAAGTTGAAGTATGAATAAATCACAAAAAAAAAAAAAACAAACAACAAAACCAAACTGCTGCTTCTGTTATTGTTGACTTTTTGTAAACCAGGAAATGCTGAAATATTCACACTATGGCTCAGTCTCTTAAGATTTGAAGTCCACAAAGCACCTGAAACTATTACCTTCTTCTCTGGTCTAAATCTCCCCAGAAATGCACAGTTCAGCAACCATTAGCAATGAAACATCTTCTGGGAGTTGAGATTAAGCCTTCCAGTCTTGCTAAATGCCTTATAAGGATTTGAACTTAAAAAGAGCCAAGTGCCCTTTCCTACCGAAGAGATCATAATAAATATAAATTATCAGGGAGAAAGGAAATGCCATCAAAACAACACAGCATAATAAGGTTAACACTTACTTTACAACGTTGACAGGAGAGAAAACAAACCAAAGTTAACTTCTCTACGGGTCTAAAACAAGCAGCAAGACTTAAAACCAAAGCCCAGGTCTTCCAATTCTTGCTCTCCTGTCCTAGCTGGTTGCCTTAAGTAGATGCCTCAAGGAAAGGTCAAAGTACGGACTGCTTTTCAATTTAACATATGCTAGAAAAGAGATGAAGCAAATGTCATCCTTAGCACAAACAGCACAACCAATTGATGAATGAACTGATGTTTTTGGATTCACATTTAATTGAACAGACCAAAAATCTTTCAATGGGCTTTGAATGAAATCTTTAGGGAGAAATCCTGGTTCTGCTGGAGTGAGTAGGAGCTTTGAGTTCCTTAAGCAGTGAAGTCAACAGTTAAGCAATGAAGCAAACAGTCCAGAGTTTACCACAGAAAATATTCAGGACTTTTCACCTCCAAGTTCAGCTTGGACTTTTAAATTCTACTGCGGATAACTACAGTAGTCTGCCAATTCCAATCTCCACAAAGGCAAGCAGAGCCAGCCAGACTCCTTCTGTGCAGTCTACTGGAGACAGCACCACAAACCTGTGCCTCACTTCACTTCCTCTGAAGTGGCAGACCACTACATCTGACTCATGGGCACAGCACAGGAATCACTCCAGTCACATTGATGGAGGCTCTCAGACTGCTATGGTAAGGACCACAAAGAAACCTTATAAACAATGAGTAGAAAAACCCCTCCATGCTTCACGTAAACAGGAGACACTATCCTGCTCCCAGGGAAGCCAACGATAAAACACTCACTGACGTCAATGGGAGCACATTCAAGTCTCAATTTAGGTTAAATTTGAGGAAAAGTGTTCAAGCAAGTAGTTTTTGTTTTCCCCTTTACCCTCTCTACAAAGGCGAACAACTCCATCCTCACTAAATCATTCTCATGTTTGTCAGCTTCCTGCCTTTCCCGGCATGGTGGGATCCAAGCAGCCAAGCTGTTTATAGATACACACAGACTCATGGATGATTTTAATTTTATTCAACTCTAGAAAAGAGTAAGACTTGCCAGGTGTGGTTTCTGACACTACAGGATTCACTCATTGTCTTCATTCCCCTCATATTTGCAAAAGCAGTGGTTACACACTCAAACTGTAAACCTCCTGTGGGTGTGGCAGGAGATAGTCCATAAATATGTGCGAGACCTCCTATAAGCACTCCTTACAGTTTTAAGAAGTTGATGCACAGACTTTCAAAGACACTAAGACACCCATAGATACAGGAAAAGACCTGGTCAGATCCTCAGAAAGCATTACAGGACATAGACACATAATACCCAATCAATTTCAAAATTGATCAGGTACATGACCTCCTTGGGTAGGATCACAGAACTCTAAATCCTGCTAGCATGCATTTGCATTGATACCTCTTAAGTGCACTGAAAATGCGGACGGAGGACTTTTGCTCCCATTGATGTTTCCCAAGGCATAGGTGGGCTCTTAAAAGTTTGTATCCATGGTGCCTATTGACTCAAAAAGGATGATTTGGAATGGATTGATGTTACTGAACACTGACATCGGAGTTAAGTGTGAGTGCTCACTTCAATGTTCAATCACAGTTCAACAGTCACAGCTTCAAAAATTTGTTTCCCAAATGCCTCAGTCCCACATGCATTCTCCCAGAGATTTCCCACCACTCAGCAAGGTTCCACTGAGCATCTTATTTCCTTTAATTTATGGGTCTTTCCAATAGGCATGAGTTGAGGTAAAGCCTAAACATCTTCGAGAAAGTCAGAGGGATATCATAAATATGTTTGCATTTGTTTCAGCATGTGGCATTTGATGCTTGTTGAGTGAGTGAAAGTCTCAAGGACTACAGTAACTGGGAAATGAACAAAGGAAGCACACAGGGAACCAGGCAACTATGAGCATATTGACCAAATATCACATATACATACGCACGTCTGAGAATAAACAAAGAAAAAGATAGGTTTTATGCATTAAAGGGAATTGAATGTCTCTACCCAGTTTGTCTGTCTTGTATAGTCACATCCTTCTGCTCAGGGTGACATGGCTCCTTCAGAAGTCACTTATTGAAAATTCCAGTATTGTTAGAGCTTAATACTGAGACCAAGTTGTCTAAAATATATGACTTCCTGAATAGCTGCACATAGTTCTCTGACAGCATTTTTGGCTCACAGAGATGTTACAGGGGTGGGCTCTTCCCCCCTGCCCCTTCGCAAATATTTCCTTTATTGTGCTCTGAACTTCAGAGGAAGATCCAGGAGAGTAGCTGCGCATCAGTCAGGCCCCACGCTGGGTCTCCTCAGGGGCGGGGAGCAGGCACTCCAAAGCTATCCTGCATGGCGAGTCGGGTCTAGTCCTAATTACTAACAGGCTGACACAGCAGCCACCAAGCTATGTGAGGATCTGAAGATGATTAAGTCTCCCCTGACATCACTCCAAAAGACAGTTACTCACCCTCCCCCAGCTTTCCCTGTCTTTTATAGGTGAAGAAAGGCCACAGCTAACATCACTGCTTCTGCAGTAAGGCCAAAAAACTAGAGGAGAAAGTGATGGCTAACCACACAAGATTCATGGTATAAACTTTGTTCAAGAATATAAAGCATTCCTGAAGTACAATTAACAGCCGCTGCTCCTGAAACTGCCAACATCTGAAGATTTATCATTTAGTCTTCTTACCACCATTTCAAAGCCTTATCTTCAAGAAATCAGGGCAAATGAGCGTGTTGTCTGTTGTCTCAGCTTAGTACTTAGCTTTGGATGCTTTTAGCTTATTCTCCATTAAAAAAAAGTGCCACATAAAATAACACCAAATCCAGTTTACACTTCAGGCAAGCTAGCTTGGTTTGCCAAGGTTTCCTGTACAGACAGTACTGCAGAAAGAGAGCTAGCTGGAAGCCTCTTAGCACTGCAACCTTCTCAGATGTATTAGTACAGCTTTGTTCTCTGTTCAATGAACTGGACCTGTTTGATACGGGCAGACCATCAGCAAACTGTCTAGAAGACACCTGCTCAGCAGTGAAAACTAGCAAAAGCTGAGCATGGAGAAGGCTTTGGCACACCAAATCAATTCTGTACAGTCACATCAAAAAAACATTCACAGGCAACCCAAAGAAGTCAGCAGAAACTCCAGTAACTTAAAGAGTAGGAGACCATAATACAAACCATTGGCATTTACGGAAATTACAGACATAAATCAAATACAGAAAACAGCGCTTTTAAAAAGAATTTTATTTATTAATAAACCCTACTTCCATGTTCTAGACCATGCACTGGCACAGGCAGAAACCTATCAATTTTCACCTTCTCATTCAGGACACTAAATGGAGTCAAATTAAAAGAACATGAAATTAAGGTAAGTGTCTAGTAAGTGGAGCATTTTCTTTAAAGAAATAAATACCAATAGATAAGTTTTAATAAAAAGAGTTAAGCAGAAGGCAATGCTGAGAGGCTTGTCAGAAGTCCATAATATTCTAAGTGAATTGCTGTTCTCAAACTTTACTGAACATTTTCCAGCAATGTACTTAGCATGTGACCTTTCTGTGGCTCCACAGTTTCCCCAACTGTTTTCATAGCTCATAAAACGTTTAGGAAGTGTTTATAAAAACTGCTTGAGGAAACCGTGCCACAAAGAACTTGAGCTTCACGTCTCAGCAGTCCAGCTTTGATTTAGTTCTCTTCGATGGGATTTCATTTTGCAAATGCCCCACTAACATCTGTATGCAGGTCCTCTTGGGACATAGTCCAGTTTTATGTATATTACTTGGCCAAGTTCCTCCAGCATGTGATGGTTGACTTGCCTCCCTCATGAAAACACACATCCAAGCGTTCCACACATACACTTACTGATGGCCATTTTCAGTGATCTGACTGTGTTGGGAAGAAATATTATGTCATAAACACCATCGCAACATCTGCGACAGATCCTTTTGGAACTTTACATATGAACTGCCAAACCTGGAGAGCTCTCTCGCATCAGAAGCCCATGACTGTCGGTGCTTGACCTACTACCCTGCAAGCTCGCCCGGGTTTTTTTATGCATGCTCAAGCAGCCCGTTCAGAAATACATGGCCAGAGAAGTGTCACTGATGAGCTCTCAGTATATATATCTATGGAGAAAGTTTGGAGAGTGCAACAACGAAACATGATCATGCAAGAACAATGAGGTTTAAAACCAACATTTTACTACGCTTAATTAACTAAAACCAACATTCACAGCAATTTGTGGAACTCTAGTCTTCAGCCACGGACAAGTGACTTCCTGAGTCTCGGATATCAATTAGCAATTATCAGTAGCTTATGAATATGCTCAGGATAAGGAGCCTTGCCCGCACAGAAAGACCCTCCATTGATTTCCTCTACTATAGCTTTCAAGTTAAACATCACCAAAACATTCTACCAAATAAAGTAAGTTTTTCAGTCATAATGTATTTTATGTATAAATTAAGACGACAATTCTGCTGGTAAACAATGCTCTAGTACATATATTTTAAAACATAGACATCTTTAACCTCTTGTAAGTACCACCTTGCAAACTGATGGCCTTGTTCACTTGGCTAAATAGTCATGTGCTTCACCAAGATTTTCTTACAAGAGTTAGTTGAACAAAAGGCACTTAAAACCTATTCATGCACCTACCTCCATGCACCTAAAGTAGTTACTGAGACACCTTGTGAAAAATCCTTAATACTACGCAATGAAGTGCCACTAATAACAATAGCAAAGACTTTAATCTATTTTACTGGTAGAGATTCAATATGTTTCTTAACAGAGTAAAAGAAGCACTATTTGTAATAAAAATAAATTACGACATACACATAAAACTTTTAGCACATACTTTTGACAATAGAACTTTTCCAGTTCAAGGCTGTTTTATGACACTAAAAAAATAATATTATTCAAACCCAGGAATCACTTATGTGATTTTTGAGTGTCTAGTCAAGCGTGCACATTCTCACCCCTGTTAATTAATTATTCACCCCCAAGTAGTAAATAAGAAGGAGTCATTACCCTTGAGGAAAACGCATGACACACATATCAGGTGTTAGACATAAAAAACAGCTTCAACTGGGTATTTGGTTCCCAGGCTTAATTTAGGAATTCAAATGAAGCAGCCAGTGGAAAATAGCTACCCCATTCCTAGGTTTGAGGACTGCAGGACTCTTCAGGAGCTGCCAGACAACGTAACGGTGCACCTCTCTTTAGAATTCAGGTCACCGTCAAGCTTAAGCCATTTGGGTTTTGACTCCATCTAGATAGCTGCGGGAGGGACGGGAAAAGCGAGTGCCCCTTCTACGTAGTCTTGACATCGTTTCAGAGTAATGAACAAACCGCACTTGTGACGCTGAGAAGAAATCATAGCATGCCCCTGTGAACAATTTTTTTAAAGTCAGTTCCACTAAATTTTTCAGAAGCCTATTATTGGTCACCTTTTATCAACAAAGGCCTCTCTATAGCACACATACATCACTACTTTACTTCATTTTAATTCCTCACTGAAAAAAGAAAGCCTGCAATAATGCTCTTGCTCCCCTCCACCTTAACTGGATGACCCAGTCCAGTATTTCTTATCATCTTGATGGCTAAATGGAGACACAAAAGGCACAAGCACTGAGGATCTGAGAAATGAGGTCAAATGAAAGCAGTTTGAGTTGTGGCAAAGTGTGACTTTTATCGTTTATGATGGTTTGTAATTTCTTTCTCCGAGCAATTAGCCACATACTGTGCTACAGGTGGTTACAGTCTATATATTTAAGTACATTCCACAATAACTTATTTAACTCCTAGCTGTGGCTTTTGTACTTGAAAGAGTGGCCAGCACACCCTGTAACAGCTGCAACACTCAAACTACAGGTTCTAAAAATCAGGTTTTGTGTGTGCTTGCTGCCAGTAAGGTTAAACATAAAAGCATAACCAAGAAGGCTTGTTTTGTGAGCACAGAGGAAAACAAAAAATACCATTCTACAACGATGAAAGAAGGCTTCAGGATATTATCAAATCCCTGCTTATAAAAACCATGGCAAAAAATAAGAGCTGTCACATCAGTATTTAAAAACATACATAGCTCATGATTTCTGTGCCCAAAATCCCTACTTCACAGCAACCCAATCTTAAGACCCTTATTTCCTAATGGACCAAAACCAGGCCAGAATCACATCTGCCTTATTCAATGGGATAGACTGGAAAGATCCAATATTCTCCAGTAACTGAAAGGCTCAGACACAATTCCTCTGGAGCAAAAGTCAACCTAGAAACTGGAAGAAAAAAAGGCCAAACTCCAAAACAGCCCTTCCCCTCAATGTCCCATAATTTTAAACAGGTATGGACAGAGTCATTCTGCGGACTCCTATGTTTATAGTAACAGTACAAAACAGCACAAGCAATGTTTCCCATGAAAAAGGACAGTCTCATTTGAGGTGGTTACCCAAGAGGTCACTTATTGAAGTCACAGTGCCTAATTCTTCATATTTAATTAAGAAAACATCTCCTGATATCACTGCTTCTCTCCCCCTATCATCCACATTTGTGCTTGGCAATCACAGAGGTAAACTGAACATTACCAATTCCACATCACCATCACACCACTGTTTACTAAGGACTATAAAGCTATAACAATATAGAAATATATATCACATTCAAAGACCTTCCATTCAAAATGTATGCTTGCTTGCACTAGTTTCTCTAGACACTTATACTTTGTGCTTCCTCAAAATACATATGGCTTCATCAAAACATAAGCCAACCTAAAACTGCTGGAAAGGATAAGATTCATGAAATACGCAATTTAAATTTACTGTGCTCAAGGCAGGGTAATTCCCTTTTTGCTGAGTTAAGCTGCAGTCCTTCAATCATCATTGTCAAGCAGGAATGAAAGAGGCAATCAGCAAGAAACGCTGCTAGATCTGGAGAGCAATTCACAGGAGGAAATGCTCTGGGAAGGCTCTTTGACATGACATGACCCTTCATGGTCAGAGTGAGATCTTTCTCCACAGTGCTCAGAAAGTTCCTCATCATACTAGGACAGATTGCTGACACTTACTTCTTTTTTCCCTTGTAGGGGAAAACTCAGATCTATTTAAGAAATTCCCCATTAGTTAGCTTCGCAACACATTTGCTTTATTACTGTGCAGTTAATACTGTAGGCATACAGTCGCACATCTACAAGATTAATTCACTTATTTTGTAGCTACATTGATGAGCTGTAGCTGAATAGTTTTCTTTTACGGGTAAAAGGGAAGAATATTTATTTAAAGCAAATCAAGTACATGGATTATAAGTAAAAGCTTCCAAATAGATGTTTCTCCAGGGGGTTGAAATAGCATGGTTAAAAAAAGAAGGGAGAATGAATACCTTGGGCAGAACCAAGACTGTCTAGGGTACAACACACCAACCAA
>JAVJGJ010000001.1:69016479-69104708 GCA_035590215.1 Microhierax caerulescens
AGTTAGAAAAGGCCCAACAGCACAGTTTCAAATTATTGAAGAGGGAGCTATGAACGTTAAGAAAAAAGACTAAAATTCATTCTAGGAATCTAACAATTCATCTGAGAAGACTGCAAGATTTTGAATTTGGCAAGACTTACTGATTCCAGGAACTAATGATTATTTAAAAAAAAACCAAAACACACCTCTAAATGGTAATGAAATTACCATGATTTCCCTAAGGAATTTTAACTAACATCTTTCAGGATCATGTTGAGCACACAATACTTCTGAATAGCTTCCAGTTATTGAACATCAGCCTTTAAGATAAGCAAGTTTTAACCTTTTCCTTTGCACATGGACTACAAAACAGAAAACCCAGCCTGTGACTCCCATTTCCTTTTCTACCCTGTTCACCATTCCTCTAGTCCTCATCCTTCCTGAGGTCTTCTGTTATACTAGTTCATTCATGAAAGAATCAGAGTGGAAACTAAGTGGGTACCTGGACAGTCTATGGGGTATGATCTTTTGCTCGGAGTTACACAGTCTGGTTTCATGGCCACCAAGGGTCTGGAGCAAAGGAAACACGGTGGTCTAATCTAAATCCTGTGGCAGAGATACGCTATGTCACTGAAGCAAAATACATGATCCCATACAATCTGAAACATATCTGCTGCCTCTCTGCAGAGAAACGAAAGTTGACACAAATGGAAATTGAATTATCTCCTTCCCCTAGAGGCAGTCATCTTTCCAGGTCAGAAGCATGCAAAGAAATAAACAGAGGAGTTCACATTTCATGACTTGTACCATAGCTGTGACTAAACAGGTAATATCTCCTATTTTTTCTCTCCCCCCACACACTTCCTGACTTAGATTGATCTATTATAACGCAGGGGGTGGGGTTGGGGGGTGGCAGAAGTGGAGATTTAAGCAAAGCATTAGTTGTGGAAAGGTGCTGAAATTGAAAATTGTGTGGTTTTATATAAAGGAAAAGAATACTGTCATATAACCTCACTGAAACACCGTTTGCTCTGATTCTCAAAAAACATAAATAACATAAACACTAGGAAAATAATTATGAAATTTTAAAAAAAATTCTGGTGCAAATTGGAGAAGAGGAAACATGGCAAAAGGAAACCGACTGTCAGATGCGCAATTGCAAGCAAGCCAAGAACAGATACTTTAAAAAAACAGCTTAAGTTTCACAAATATTTAGCGGATGAAAAGCCTAAAGGCATTTAAGAAAAAAAGCAAGACAGCACAGTTACATCATTAAGGCCACCATGAAAATTGCTGAACTTCAATGAATTAGTAAGTCCTTATAGGCCCTTTTCAGCGACTTAATTGGAATTCAAGTTTGGTAGTAACAAGGATGAGTCCTACCATGTTCAATCTGTAAACATACATATAAGCCAACAAGTGTAACACACAAACATTGTAAGGCTTAGGGTATTTAAAGAAGTTGAATTTTTTTTTTTGTTTGTTTCCAATGCTGTGAACAAATGATCTTCCAGATGACCAGTAATTTGTCTTGAAAATTTATCTTGTTTCATAAGCATTCAGAAGCGTGAAAAATTCCATGATGTACCATGTTACTGCTTTAAGTTACACATTTTTAATTCACTGAAATTGCTGAATCAAGTGTTGGCCTAAGATACCGCAAATACAAATCCATTAATTAATACTGGTTTGTTTTCATACTAACCAAAGAGTTGGTACACAGTCAATGAAAAAAATTTGCTGAATGGTAGTTACTCATAAAGGCACAGTAACATAATCACTTTGTCTACAGATACCTTTCAACCCTCAAACAGCTTGCACTATAATAAAATGGTTTTATTCATAAAGATGTGAACAGGTTTATTAAATATGCTTGTTTTGCTGACTTGACCAAGGCAGGTTACTCATAAAATAAGACACCAATAACAAGGCAGTGTAAGGTAATTGAACTCTTCATCTTTCACAGCATTTAAGAAACAGCCCTATATTTAATCCATTGAGCTCTACCTCATATAGATGAAGCACTGAGATCCACTTCTTTTCATTTTTGTTGCTTTAGAACTTGTTGCCATTCTTAAAGATACAGCAGTCTCTGAGGGTTTTATAGGGACCCCCACTGAGCTTGCTAGGACTGCCACAGAGCAGGACTTGCAACGCACTCTCTAGCTCTGTTCTGCATGCTCGTGCTTCCATCCTATTATTCAGGAGATCAGTTTTGTTTATTCTGATCCAAGTTAACTTCCACTGTACATGCTGAAACTCTGTTACTGGTTAGTCCAACACTTGATCATGGAGTTAGGAATATATAAGCACATTTTTTCAGGAACTGAGTGTTTAAGTCAACAGGAAAACAAAAATGTGAGTGTGATAAAAGAAACACTTTCCAGGGAAAAGACACACATTTTTAAAAGCTTCTTTCCCTGGATCCTTTATGAAGTGTTTCCGATGGAAGCAGTCAAATGGAATTTCATTTTACTTTTCTTTTTCAAGGACCGTTGGAGTGAAAAGACAGATGTGCTTCCCATAACACTGAGCTCAGTTGCCTGACAGGCTACAGTCGGTTTGTGATCCTGTATGCGAACAGAGGCTGTCTAACTAGATCTGTCCTGTCTTTGGGGTCTTCTGCAGGGGGAAGCTGATGACAACTCGGACATCTACGTGCCATTTCCCTATGGACAAATCCCTTTGCAGCACACACCCCTGCCATTATAAAACTAGCAATAACAATAATGCCTATCTAACTGGAGCATACCTAGGGGAACTGAGTAAGTAAACCAGCTCCTGCCTCCCAAACAACTCCAAAACACGTCCAGGAAGGATCTAGATTCTCCACCATTGCAGCGTTACAGCTGTTGGTCACCATGATAGGTGGAGCTTATTCATCTTATCCTGAATTTACTCTCTGGCATGGGATTGTTGATCCTGCAAGACTGGTTTTATGTTCAAAGCATTCTCAAAGCTTTGTTTCCTTTGTGGCACATTCTGTATCCATCAACATCAAGCCACAAGCTCCATTTTTTCCTTGTTAATTATGCCTATGCTGCTCTGCTCTGGCTTTGTTCATTGCAGAGCTTTGATAAATGAGCTTTCTGCCCTCATCATTCTGAGGACAGAGAGAGCAGTCCCATCCAGTTCCAAATTAAATGATGAAATAAGGAAATAGTTTGGTTTTCATATTAGAAATTGATGATGTGTGTAAGCAGGGGGGAGGGAAAAAAAAAAAGAAAAAAAGAAAAAAAGGGAAATTCCAGAACTAACCAGGCTGGACCAGCAGCTCTGACTTCCTGGAACCACTGGGTCATCCAGCTCTGGATACGTGTCCAGCAATAAAACAACTTTTCACTTGATTTTTGTACCAGTGCAGCCTTCCAGTTTGAAAAACAGCAAAGCTCCTCTTCTTTGGGTAACTTTTCTTGTGAGCACACCTTGAGCCCTCTGTTTAGTAACTGCCTGAGCACTGCATTAGTGTCACAAGACCACTAGGAGATGTCCTGGCTTTCTGACCAAGTGATGCATTTGAAAATAACTTTCTGCTCAGTTCTGTACTTCAAATATTACAGCTAGTCTGTATCAGCTCACTTCTACCTCTATGGAGGTCAACAGAAGAAAGCAGCCTATAGCTCAGTTTTGCATGAACACCTACACAGTGCCCTCTCCCTCCAAACCCAAGATGGAATAATACAGGTGGAGAAAAAAAAAAACCAAAAAACACAACCCACAAATTAGTCCTAAAAGCACAAGTTCATGGCTGCTCAGTTAGAAACTAATGATAAGGTCTTTGTAAGGGCGCCAGCACCTGCTTTTCACAGAAGAAAGCTGCGTACTGTACTGGTACTAACGAGTAAAATTATTGTGGACTGCACAGATTGATTAGAGGACAAGAAAGCAAGAATATCATGAAGAAAAGTGATTTCAAGTTGCTTTACATAGCCAGCTAAGATTTCTGGCTTAAGCATGTATAAGGATGCCCCGTCCCTGGCAGTGTTCAGGGCCAGGCTGGATGGGGCTTTTGGGCAACCTGGTCTAGTGGAAGGTGTCCCTGCCCAGGCCAGGGGGTTGGGACTAGATGATCACGAAGGTCCCTTCCAACCCCAACCATTCTGTGATCCTACGACAAAACATATTTAAACAGCAGCAGTTACCTGGCCACTCCTTATAGCCCATCCTCTGTCACGGAAGCAGCAGTTCCCACCAAAACCCCACACTCACAAGTCAGCTGTAGGACAGCTCGCTTCAAGACAGTACAAACCAGCCAGTTCCAGCTCTGTGCTCACCAGGAGCGGCAGTCGCGAAGCAGTGTTTTCTGCTCTTTGCCCAGGGCATTCTCGGAACAGGGAACATCATGCACTGCAGCAGTCACGTCCAGAGTACAGTAGCCCAATACCATGGCTAAGAGTTTCTTTCACTGATGATGTTAATTCCCTCTTTTTGTCTGTTTTCTATCAAACAAATCATCCTTCACTTTTTAGTAATAAATTACGCTGAAATGTATCCAATGGTACCTAGAGGGATAACCGGCTGTATTTAAGTTTACTTAAATACTTTGTTCTCATGAAAACTTGCGAGTTTCAGGCACGGCATGAATAAGGCAACAAAACGGACTTGGTTCAGAACCAGAATCTCAGTGTTCCCATGACCTGTCTCCTTTGTCCTTCTCCTGTTTGTCTGTATCTGATTTTTCTGATGCTCCCAGCAGCAGGATGGCACAGCTTAATTTTTTTCTTTGCTAACTGGAAGTCATCATTGCACCAGGTAAAACAAATGCAGTTTTCTTGCCAAGCACTTTTACCTGCTGGCTTCAGACTTGGATGTCTGTTGCAAACAGGGTACTAATACCTTAACAGTTAAGGCTGAAATAGAATTAGTTAATAATTTTATTTCAGAAATAACTCTCATTGGGAAAATTCTGCACTGAAATAAACATTGTGCAATGTTCCAAGACTAAATGGGCTCACCTGAAGATGCACAGAGCTACAAATATGATGAAATTTGTCTTGAAATAACTAAGAGGAAGATACAGTTTCTGCGTGACAAAACCTGCTACATCTACAAGCATCACTCCTGCCTGACCAAGTCATACAGCCCCTTCTGTGAATGCATGCTTTGGGCAGTGGGGCCAGACAAGCCTTGTCCCTCTCCTGCCATTCCTCCAAAACTGTCACCCATAGAGCAATTCAGATGGTAGAGGCTACAGCACTGACATTCTCCCTCCTTTAGCACATGCATCAGCATCCTCTGCACACATAGACTTCTCTGACCTTACGTTTCACACACCTGATGTATGTTTGTCCTATTTCCATAAAAAAAAAGCCCCTCTCACTTGGACTCCCAAAAGACCATCATTTTGGGATACTTTTGTTTCACGTTCACTGGTCACTTTTACTAACACAACACATTTTAATGTCAATGCCACTTGGCTGCCCTCAGAACTTTTCAGCCACAATGAATGGGATACCTACATGCCTAAATTTATGGAGAATTAGTTAAATATGCACATGAAAAAAAATAAAACAAAACCAGCAGTACCACACCAAGCTGATAAACTTCACAATAGCTCAGCAACTACCCAGTTGCATAGCATAGCACAGTCCATCTTGTTGCATCAGTTTTCTTCATTAGCTTATTAGGTGTGCCTACTAGATGTCTATACCAGCAATGCATGTATGAGCATGCACACAAAAAGGATCTTAGTCTCTTGGTGCAAAGTTCTCTTGCTGGTAGAAATGAGGTATTTTTCAAATACTTATTTGTAGTTACAGCATTTCACTTCAGTTTTGACTTTCCTCTATTGGAGAGAACTTAACAGTTTAATAGTCCCTTACATAAATCACATTCATATATCTCCAGAACATAACATCAGCTAAGCAGTCAGGGCACCTAATCCCAGAGACATGGGATGCCACATGGAAAGTCAGGGTATTCAGTTGTCTTTCCTGTGCCTACATCTTCTTTTCATACAGTTAACTCAGGAAAAACTCTGTATTCACCCTATGTCTAACAAAAGAGAGTGGAAAAAGTTGAAGGGAGGGTTGTTCCAAAATAAAAATAAAGTTTGCAAAGTGTGGTGACTTGTGTAACATGCCTTCTGTTTCACTGACATGCAAGTGATGCACATCTGATATTCAGCTGGGTTTTTTGGTGTTTTGTTTTTTTCACACAAGATAGTGGGATTATATCAAACACTGTGTGGCTTGCCACAGCAGAAAGGGAGGTGTGCCACATGACTTTCATTTGATCAACATGAATAAGCATGTCACTAAAAGCTTTCTTAGGAAACAAAGAGTCTTCTTGAAATAAAAACCATATTTTGAAAGAGAGCCCACAACAGAAGTCATGGAATCTTTGGCCTTTGCATAACATGGAACATTTTCTGGGATAACCATCATGGTGCAATAGTCCTCAGGACTATCTGGTTGCTGGCCTTCAAGTAACAACATACATGGTTTTCAGATACTGTGCACTCAGCAGCTAGAATAAGGGACCTTGAAATACCCAGGAAAGTGAAGTCCAGATACAGGGACTAGCTATTAGTCTTTGTGCTGGTAGGGGGCCAGACTGCATTTGCTTTACTCACAGGAGCTATCCAGTTGAGGTCAATGTGACAACTCACATGAGCGGAGTGCACAGGACTTGGCACAACATGTTGCAGAAGTGCAGATGTGGAAACTACACTACAGCCAGAGACAATGAGATTCGCAAGACAAGAAAGGATTTGAAGTTGTTTCTGCTGACCTGTTCGTGCACTGAGACCCAACGCAACAATCACAACTCCCTAGTGGTAGAGTTTATTGCTAGTAAGTTATTTATGGCTTCAATAAGCTCTATCTCAAGAAGAGCTCACCAGTTCAACAGGAACCACTGATATTTTTCTGAGCACCTACTGCAAGCTAGATCCAACTATTAGGCCTTGAATAGAGAATGGAATTAAAGATTCACAGTTCCCACAAGAGCACCTTAAGATATTTAGCGCTCCCCTACACCCAGAGTACAGGAAAATAATTTTCCCAAGACATATTGTGGAATCTCAGACATTTTGTTACTCAAGACTAACCTTCCAATGCTACTCCTGTTATATTCCCCCCATAATATAAATCAGTTCTTAGATTTTTTTTTAAGTTTTATTTATTTATTTTAAGAAGCCAAATTGTGGAAACATCAAGCAGCTGTATTAGTTTCCCATACATTTTTTCCAAATTCATGAATCTGATCACTTTCAGTAGATACACTCAGATGGCTCCACTTCATCTAGAGTATAAAGGACCTGTGTGTGAAAAAAATCTGAACAACTACTATCTTATGAATTTGCATTCCATTTAAAATAACTCACAGACAGCAGGTTGGAAACTCCACCAGTTTTGACATGTGGAGTGTTCCTGTGATTTTTCTCCCTCTGAGGGCATATTTGCCTCTCCCCAAAGAGACCAAGAGTTCCAGCCTCCAACTTCAGATGGATCACTGGATGCAGAGGTCACCTGCACTACAGCTTGCTGCCCCTACGAGCACATGCTCCGCTTAAGTACTCTTTCCAGGTTCTTCCTTGACTATGTTTTTTTCTAGAACATGCCTTCAAGGGGAACTTCTAAACCACAGAAAAGGAAAACATTACAAGTTACTGCTGACTGCAGATTGCACTACCAGTCTGGAAGAGAAAATGAAAGACAGACAAAGAGCAGAGAAAGAGAAGAAGAGAATTTGGCAAAGACCCATTCCCAATCTCTGCACCATCCAAACTCTGAATATAAAATATGGGAAGAGATCATGGGAGTAGATCTGGGGAGAGTGAATAGGGCATTTGTGGTATGAGGGGAAAGCCTGTTAACTAAGATGACTTGGTTGTAAATTAGATCAACGACATCTCATCAACATATTCTGACTTACCACAGAAGTGTTATTTTATTCCATTTGGTGTTGCTGTTAAATTTCATCTATACAGACATAATATTTTGGTTTACCAGGAGTGTGATTATCAGCATCAAGATAAACAAAACAAAGATTTTGGTAAATGTGTTAGAATTTGCTTACAACTAGACCAACTTGGTGCAAGTTCTGGGTTTTCTTCACAGTATTTGAGTTCTAGACCATTTTGGGAAAGAGATTGATTGCATTGCTGAATTGGCACAGGCTTCCGTGAGTTCAATAGTTTGGCCATTAGTTCTTTGCAGTCAGAGCAGCAACATTAGCTGGCTTAAACCATTACATACATCACAATGATGGGTTTGGTATCTGATGCACTGACACTTAAACATTGCACTGTAAACCAGTAAACACTGGTTCAACGAAGTGAAGCGATGATGTTTTCAGCAATCCAGGATACACATACAGTATGAAGAGATGCTTTTGAATATGTCTCCATTCTCACTTCCTCTTGCTCCATTTCTCCTTTCAACTCTCTCTCAATGGTTGCTTTCTCTGTGCTTCAGCAGAAGCAAAACAAGGTCCCCAGCCTCCCTGCTTGACTCTTCAAATAAGCCAGTTCTTAAGTCTGTCCCTGTACATGGAGCACCCACGATCAGCTCATACACAACTCTCACACATACATGCAAACGTACCATCATCTTGCTCTCTTGCCTCAGACATCAGTGGTGCCACAGGTGCAGACAGATCTCTCTGAAGACTGCTGCTGGTATGCCAAACCCAGGTCACCCTGCCCAGGCTCTCAGTGGACAGTTTGTCACTGTACAAAGGCTGTCAGCTCAAGTGAAATGTTCCAGAGTTTCCCATTAGCACCAAGCCGTACCGGTAATTCTTTCCCATCCCATCTTACCGTGGTGCAGCCTTTCCAACCCTAGCCCACCGAGGTTGCATTCATAGGTGGCCCAGGCCACCTGCTTCAACTTACAGCACAGGGCTACCATGTGCACTGATCAAAGTTAAAAGGTGACAAGGGTCCATGCATTAAGCATGGATGGAAGCATTTCTAATTCACCATTTTGAATGTGGATCACAGGTTCCCCACATTACCTCAGCTTAAGAATAGGTTCAGGTAGATAAAATCAGAGAGGCAAAATTCTTACAGCATGTTCCTGAAAGGAGGACAATGAGCAAAACACTCCCTGTCCAGCAAAGAAATATCTATGCATGTACTCCAATCTTGAACAGATATTAATCTACTTTAAATAGCAAAGTACAGACTTCCCCCTGCCCACACATGGAGAAATTCAGCATCTCAACCAAGAAAAAGCTGGTAAAAGTTACTTTAATTTGGCCACGTTACAAGTATCTGAGAAAATCTTTGTGTCTATGCATCATTATCAAGATCAAGCTATCATCTTTTCCCATTAATTTACATTACTTGGTATGGAAATTGACTACTGCAAACTATTCACAGAGTGCATTTGCATCACCTGGGCAGCTCTGGGCAAACCTAATAAGCACTTGCTCTTGAATTTACAGGGACTTCTCCGATGCTTGTTGAATGAGTACTGCACATGCCAAGTTACTTAGAGCTCTGCATCAGTGGGTGTAGGCTGATTCCAAGGTAATGGAATATAACTCTAGCATCAGACATCTTGCTTGTTTGATGGTTCAGCTCTTGTTTTCCAGCTGTAAAATAATTAAAGCACATCCTACTAGATTTGTTACAGGTCTCCCACTTGCCGTGTGAAGTCTGATGAAGAGCCTTGAGCTAATCCCAAAAAGCACTCCATAACCTAGCCCTTAGCAAAACTTACGCTGATCCTTCACACTGCAATCAATCCTTGTTTAGTTTTGTAGTCCAAGTAAAATAGCGTCTGTCTTCTGTCAGCTATAGAAAGCTGTATGTGACATTGGGCACTGGAAAGCAGTCAAGTTTTGTGTTTTTGTAAGTTACACCAAGTACTTCAGGACATCACAACTAAAGAGACAAGTTTGCTTGATCAGGGGCAGGGCTGCATTCAGTTATACCAGAGGTTTGGTCACTGCAACACTGTCTTTTAATGACTGACTCAACTCCTGCAGTAGCAGCACTTCTATTCAAGTGTTAATTACAAGAAAGCACATTTTCAATGTACACAAGAATCTTCCAAGAGTGACTTACACTTTTACTATTCTGTTTTAGACTTCTCTGCTTTGTGCATCATTGAAAGAAGGAGACAGCAAACACTTCTGCTACAATGGTGACATTATTAGCCATTCAATCACATCGGCAGAGCTGGCAAACAGTTCACAAAGAAATAAAGCATTTTGGAAGGTCTGCAGGACCAAAGTCCTACCAGTGACCATGGTAACATTTAGCAGCACGAGTGCTCTCGTGTCAGCACTCAGGTGATCCTGCTTAGCATTGCTGTTGCTTCCATTTCTCCAAGAAAGTGTAGTTTTGGTAAGCCACCTTGTTAGCTTTTGCAAGTTAGTTCAGAAGTTAGTTTAGGGAGAGCACTTTCAGCCAAGTTCAGTGTGATCAGATCAACTCTGCTTCTTGATGCAATTAGCTCACACAGACAACCTTCCCACCCCATGAAGCTTTAGCTACATTGTTCCCAATACCTGTGCAACAACATTCAGGCACAATAACTCCTTACCTGCCACCTTTCCTAGTACAGCCATACATGGAACACTTTCTGATCCAAAATCTGACTATGCTTGATATATTTTATTTGCACGTAAAAAAAGCACCATTGCTTCTTCCACTACCTGCTCTAGCAGCTTAGAAAGTTTTTTTTGTTTGGTTTCTTTTCCCCCTTCAGGCATCTCCATCCCTTAAGAAAATTTATGAGAACAAACCCTTGTAAATGTTGTCTTTCATATTTATTAAGCTGTCCTAATTATTGCAAACATTCTTCCTAGTATTTCAGACTCCTCGTATACCTTGCCTAACAGCTACATGCTGTTGCTGACATCAGCATAAGTTAAGCCTTTCTTGGTAGGAAATTATGCTGTTTAGAAATAGAAGGCAACAATAATAATTTCAAGGGAAAAAAATGCAAAAATTCTCCACGACCTTCCTGACAAACTGCTGTAATGATCTGAAAACTGCAGATGTGTTTCCACTAAGTTTTTACAATGTTTATTTTTACTTTTTTTTTTTTAAATCATGTTGTTTTCCTGTTGTAATCTCTGTAAAACAGATGTGACATCTTGGGCTTAAGGGCTTTAAGCTGATTTTGATGGCTCAGTCTTGAGGGAATTCTGTAGTACAGAAAGGCCTCTTGCAGTGGAAAAGAATCTGCTGCGTAAAGAACAAAGAATCACCTGTGAGGAAAGACATTGTCCTCACTGTGTCAGTGATGGGAGCTGGCCCTTGGATTTAGGAAAGGGATATATCTACTGCCTAGTCCCACCCAGCTAATTCCCAGCAACTGGAAGAATGGAATGGGCCGTACCAACTGGTCTCACACATCTATTTCAAGTATCCTAAGGATACTTATACATATGCATTAGTGTTGGAGTAAAATTGGTTCAGAGAATGGCAGGAACATGGATTCCATCCTTAAAAGCATTTAAGAGCAAAATCTTCCTCCTAAAATTAAAAAATTAGTTATGAACTGGACCAGATAAATCAACGTTTTGTACAGCCAAATTAGAACCAATGCGGAACAACAGTTTTTCACCATCATTATGTCCTCAGAATAACAGGATGAGAAAAGCTATTGTCTGAATGTCCAGCTGGTAGGAGTGATCAATGATCTTAAATGCCTTGTCTGTCTGCCATTTAAGCTGCAAACATTTGCGATGAGGTGCTGAACAAACTCTTGTATTTTTTCCATTGTGCATTCCCAGGTTTCACTGATGTCTACAAAACCCACATCACACAAAACCAAGGTGGATTTTATGCACTGCTATGAGAATACTAAAGAAGCTGCTGCTTCTCTTTTCTTATGGCCCTGCTCCCCTCTTCCTCAAGACTTGTCAGCCTCCCACCCTTCAGAGTGGCTCTCCCAGGACAGGGAGTTCTACTCTTGCCTCCTGTTTGAAACATTTTGTGGTGAGGATGGGTGTTATTCTAGAGTCAGCCACAGAGTTTCTAGCTAGTGCCTTCGAAGAAAATCACAACATTTACTCACATCTTTCTGCCATCTCACTCTCCTCATTTGTGGTACTTCAGATTGTGCAACAGCACCATGCAAACCCACCCCCAATGAGACCCTTACATCAGGAGTGTTCAACAGCTACACACTGTCGACCTGCTGAGGTGCTGGGAAATTCCTCGTTTACCTGCAATCAAGCCAGGAAACCTCTGTTTTCTCAGAATCTGGATCCCTGGACAAATGGTGATCAAATATTTTATCTCCTGATTCTCAATCATGTCAGACCTTTTTGGAAAATCACCTTCCGTACTTACTGATTCCCTGCAAGCCTACACATCCGCAGAAAGTTTGCATTTAGAAGTCCCAAGGGGGGAAACAGTGCTGTATGCTATGCACTTACGTATTCAAATGACAGTGCTGCTAGAAGACAGACAGAAAAAAACAAGATAAACGCTTAAGAGCTCAGGAGCATGCTGAGAGATCTCTTAAGTGAATGGTGATGGTCATTTAGTGCCAGTCAGATACTCAAAGTGAAATACATTTCAAGATACAGATTCCCAGCATGCTGGGAATCTTGAAACAGATGTTCATTTATTGCAGGACATCATATGGTTCAGATGTCCCTTGAACAGTCATCTGCCTTGGCCTCTTAAGGGACAACATGTTTTATAGCATCACCTCAGAAAACTCAGAAAAGCAGACTGAATACTACCACATATTAAACACAGTACCAGAAACAGAGGAACACACCTTACGTAGGCAAAAAGACAGACAAATAATAATGAACTTGTGGTCTTAGGCCCTCAGACACTCCTCGCTACCGCATCTTACCACAACTAAGATAGCGAATAGTGCAGAAACATTGAGAATGGGGATTTCAGAGCTGCCTGGATTATTTAGATACCCATTAATTTTCAAATATGTTTGATGGGTCAAATGCTGCCCATAAACTCCTAGTGATGGATCAACAGCCACGTTGCCAAAACCTATAGGAAACTGTTGTCATAAGCAGACAGTAGAAACTGAAATGGTAAACTAACCTAGGGTTGCAGGCAACACATCCAGAATGAATGTTTATTTGGGTTTTCAATATAAAACTAGCATCCAGTCTTTCACTCCTCTTCTTACACATAAGGAAGCTGCACAATGTGGAACAGTGAGACCATGCCTTCTGCTGCAGACATGGCTAAACACGCTCATCAAATCAACTGTCCAACAAAATTCTCTTCTTATTGGTGTTCAGCTACTCTAACTCAAATCTTTATGTCTGTATTTCGTTTCTTTTGCACCTCGAATCAGAGACAAGTCAGCAAACAACATAGTCCCATAAGGCATAAATAAGTCAGCTCTATAATCAAACTGAGCGTTCCACCTCCCTGAAGATTGTTCTTTTCAAGCTGTTCAAATATTGAATAGCTCCACAATATAATTACCCCTTATATTCGATCATGTGCCAAAGTTAAACTAACCGTGCGTTGTAATATAATATAGTTCCTTGAACCAGCTAAACTTTCACATTGTTTATATCTCTGCCATATGTAAAAGGACCACCCAAACTGAGTATCAGGTAAAGGTTAATTTTCCTGCTCAGTGAAAAGGAAGGTGTTAAAGAAGGTGCTATAGATGACACAGTAGTAAGGTGGTTCAGTGACACAAAAAAGGAGTGGGGAGATTTGTGCTTTATTCCTGATTTTAGCCTCTGACAGCTGTAAGAAAAGCAGTTACATAGCTTGTTTGGCCGTGACTCAGTACTTTCTTGGTAAACTGGAGGCAACTCCATTGAGATGTATCTAAAGATTTTCTAAGCCAGAAAATAAATACAACCCTCTATTAAAAAAAAAAAACAAACAAAACACAAACAACCAACCAAAAAAAAACCCCAACAACAAACCAAAACCAACCACAAAACAAAAAAACAAACCACCTAGATTTTACTTTCATAAACTGGACTTTTTTCCTTAGTGTTAAGCATGTCAAAAGGAGAATGCACTACCTCCAAATAATCACAGAAACTTCATTTGTCCAAAATGTAACATTATGGTTTATGTTTAAATATTGAAAAGGAAACCGTTCCGTTCACTAAATCTGACTCTAGTAAATAACCTTCTATTTTACATCACTGCATAAAGTTTCAAATCAAGAGATGTTATTTGAGCCTGGAAATACCACCTGCTATTAAAGATCTTTTCCTTTCCAGATAAACATCCAACTTTGAGACATGTAAAAGTAAGAAAACACTAAATAATCTATTAAAACAACAAAAAAAAAGTTACATTCATAAATACCTTTTTGGAAAGTGTTTTAAGACCATGTGGGGAACAGCTGATGAATTTAACAGGATATTTTTTTAATATGGGTCATATTAAATACTAAGGATCTCTAAAAAAGAGTCATCAGCACCCACTAAGCTTAGAATATGGTATTTCCTGACTATTTCAGTACAGATCAGTATCAGAGTCCAATTTTCCTGCACTTTCCACTGTGAAGTCTTTCCCCAGCCATTGTCTGAAATACAAGGTAAGACAAAGTGTGAAATGGGTTTTCCATATGGAGTGGAAAAGACCCCACCACCATTCAGTTTAAGTGAGGGGAGAGATGCTATTATCTACTGTCATTAGACAAGGGTGAACCAGAATCTCCCAACTTGTGATCCTGGTGCTATAGCAACACCACCTTCAGAAAGGTCATTCACACAGTAATCCTCACAAGGTGGCTAGAGTACTGAATTTTCAGTGGAGTTAAGGGTTCACATCCCAATTCAGAGAAGCACTTTATAGTATGTGGTTTGCTGGACCAGGATTTTTACTTCCCTGCTTTACTTTCAGTCTGTGAAACCTGGCTAGAAACATGAAACAAGAGGGCAAAAGAAACTTCTACAAGACTGAGAATAGAATTTCACAATATGTCTAGGTGTCTTAAGTGAGGTTCTTAAATACTTTCAGTGCTACTCTAGCCTTAATTTCTTTTTAAGCTGCGGGAGACGGAGCCTAAGTGTGGCTTTTTTTACCCTATCATTAGCTTCCTTTCTGGCCATTTGCACTATAGCTCTGAAAAATAAATTATGAGGCTTTCTAGAAATACTGGAACTATTAAGAGTAGGACAGAGAACAAAAATGCTAAACCAAAATGACACGTGAACCGACAGCAGAAATCACTTCTAGAAGATGAGGGTGACTGAGTCCCTGCTATTGGCTCAGAGGAGCACAGCATGCTTGGTACTTCTGTGCTGTACCTGTCAGCAGATCACACAGTTGAAAAGCCTGTAAACTGGTATAACGAAATTGCAAGAAGTGACTAGAATCAATGTACAGGTGTGTACAGTCAAGTAGCTTTCTCATATGGGTACTACCAGGCAAGCCTCAGAAAGATCCTACAAGGTCTTACTATTTCAGCCTTCTAGAGAGAAGAGTAAGATGAAAAATAAGATACATTTGTCAGAACAAGCCTCAACCCATCTACGAGCCTGAGTGAATCCACAGTGTAGAAGACATACTACTATGATAAGAAGCCATCCCACTAGGACAGCTGATGAAGGGATACTGGACTGTGTTAAAGACAGGGAGGGATTATCCTACACTTTGTGGGCTTTTAAGTCATTAAAAGCACTTTATAAATTCCTCTGGCACCAGGAGTTACATAAGGAAAACATAAGTTGCTCTATATGAACATAAGGTTTTTTTAAAGCTTTCAAGGAAAGCTCAAACTCAGTGCTTCTAATACGTTTTCAATAAAAGAAGAGATAAAAAGAGGAAAAGAGATTTTCGTATGCAACAGCCCATACAACAATCCTCTCTAACAGCTCATTTCAAGCCAGCTGTACCCTCTGAAAGGATTTGCTATACTTACACAGGGTATTTTTGACATGCCACATAAGCAAGTTGCAGATGATGGGATTGTCCGTCGGTGTAATTTCACATCAGTGCATTAAAAAAAAACCCCTCTAACAAACCAAAAAACCAACGACCTAAAGATAAAAAGACCCATGCTCATCTTTGCACACTTACTTTGTGGTACTCAACTCTAGCATATGAAACAAGGAACCTCAGTTTTCGATTCTGCTTTCTATACAGACCCCTCAGTTGACTGCACAACCTTGAACATCACATGCCAGAGAGCAAACATGCATTTCTGAAGTTTGTAAAAAAAAAAAAAAAAAAAAACCACCACCAAAAACCACCAACAAAACCCAACCAACCAAACAGAAAAACACACCCCACCCACCCCCACCCCCCAAACAACAACAAACAAAAGACTAAAACCCCCAAACACTAGTTATATGGGTCACGGCAGGACAGTTCTAACCTGACATTTAGCTTGCCTGTTTTTTGTCATAAAAAAAACCTTAACTGCTGCCACTGACTGCATGTAACAAAGAGAGGCTGCATTTTGCTTTGTTTAAATAGTTACACCAAACTGCTTTAAGCCACTGTAGAATTTAATGACATTTGTTCTCTCTGTGCCTCTTGGAAAGACATTAACACCATAATTAGGGCTGGCAAATTACTTGCTACTTATTAGCCAAGAGAAACAGAAGCAAATCTGAATTGTATTTAAATTGACTGCTTGTTGTATATTGAAGGTAAGCCAGCTATTCTCACCAGTGGGTAACAATCAAAGTCTACAGACATAAAATATGCATAGAGATGTTTATTTATTAACAGATGCATCAACCTCGAAACAAAGATACCTCAGAGAATGTTGCTGACCAGAACTATATATCCTAACCTTGAAAGAATCAAACTCCGTGGCCACAATGCTATGTTTAATTCTTAAAATCCATCTTCAACACCGACCCAAATTAATATGCCTGTGTATAGATGTGATAAAGTTTAAACTTTAAGAAAGAGGATTGGTATCCATCAGAGCAAAAGCCCAAAAGATTATTAACCAAGAATTGAAGGTGACCTGAGACAATAGGTTCTTCAAAACAACATAAAGCATATATAAAGAGCAGTAATTAATTAGCAATGCTGGACATCAGTCACGATTGTCTTACTATAAATATATTATTCCTACTTGGGAAAGAGCTATTTGTGGTTCAAAGAGCTTTTAGACAATGTGTGATTAAACTAAAAGCAACTACTAAACTGGAACACCTTCACTAAGGCGGCAGAAAAAAATAAGGATGCAAGTAGGTCATTCTGCACTCCTCTTTGAAATTTCTCAAGCTGTTATCCAAACAGCACATCATCAGGAGTGCTCCATTTCAGAAAAAACAGACTGCAAGAGGGAGGACATTCTAGCATTTAGGAAACTGGCCAAGACTTGCAAATATGGGTTTGATTTCTTGCTCTCACAAGGGTTTCCAGTGTAACTTGGATTACATTACTGAAGGGATTCCAAAAAAATCAAACTTGGTAACAAATTTAGCATCAAACTTCCATCAAAGAGTAGTTGCTTAACTTGGAAGCATCTAAGCATCTTATTTCATTAACTGGAAGGTAGAAACTCTCCGTTTTGGAGTACAACAATAGCATCTGAAACCTAGGAAAAAAGTGCTCTCTAGTGAGGTTCCCAAGGGACACCCTCAAGAAGCCTGGGCAGCAGACACCAGCTGCAGACTTCCATTACCCATCCAAATGGTGCTCCACCTCCTGCTTTACTCCCATATGTGGGGGTAGGACACACGCAGAACAGACTTTCCGTAGACAGGCAACAAAAGCAAACCGTGGCTCTTTAGAATGCAGCTGTCACACCTGCTCTACAGCACCTGTCCCTCACTTTCACACTACTGTCTTTGGGAAGGCAGAAATGGTCCAGGTGAGATGCTTAGGCGCTGCAGTAATAGGGCCACACTACAGATGGAAAACGTCCCCATTTGGGACTGTATATAGGTAGGAAAACAAATGGAGTGGTGGGCCTTGCACAACAGGAGTTTAAAATTTTTTCTAGGTCACAGTCCAAGGGGAAAACAAGCCCTGGGGACTACAGCATTTTCTAGCAAAGGAA
This sequence comes from Microhierax caerulescens, assembly GCA_035590215.1. Taxonomy (NCBI): domain Eukaryota; kingdom Metazoa; phylum Chordata; class Aves; order Falconiformes; family Falconidae; genus Microhierax; species Microhierax caerulescens. Next base: position 69,034,353 of record JAVJGJ010000001.1, read on the forward strand.
AATTGATTAGCTGTATAAAAATGTCCTGACAGTGTGGCACACCTGTACATAAGGCCTTTAGTAAATAACACCACCACACAGTAAAATGTGTTTTCTATTGTGTTACACGAGGCCACAATTTAGATTTGTTTTACTTGAAATTTTCCACATCATATCATTACCTTTTTCATCAAAATTGAAAAAAAAGTAGTAAGATAGATTCCCCTGAGAAACATTTTTCCAGCGTGAAGAATTTGTATCAGGGATTCTGGCCAACATACAAATTTAGTATAAAACAATCAAATGCAATTTTACCTGTAGCTTTCTATACTCTCCACCCTCAGTTTGGTGAGGGTAGCTCTGGTTTTCTTTACTTCTCCTCTGTCCTATTTAGGGTACTACAGTGAGGCACTGTGTTATGAAAATGACCTTCTGCTTTGTTTGGATTTCCTCTATCTTCAGCTTCAACCGTCAGCTCTTGTGTGGTTTTAACCGCAGGTCATATTAACAGAGAACATAAAACGCTATCACCACCATATTTCAGTTTAACAATCGAAGCACAAAATGAATAAACAAGAAGCTGAAGATCTATAATGAAAGAGATTCTTACCTTCAACTTTTATCTCTTACTTTAAGGCTCCATAATTTTCTCACACTCTCTCCCTGCTTCACTGCCAGATGGATGGTTGCAGCCTCTGTAGGACAACCAGTAGCCAACGGATTTTTCCTTAAAGAAAATGGCCCTTTCTAATCTTCTCCTGTGACCTGACAACCATGCAAGAAAGAACCAATTTTGCTAGGCTGCTTTGAGGATCTTAACATTGATGTGCAATAGTAGTCAGGGACTCTAACAAGTTAACCACAGAAATACTGGTTAGAAACTGGCATTTATTTTCTGAATCACTAAAAGTCCAATGCACCTGGCTTACCTTTTTTGATGTATTTTTTTTAATTTAGTTAATAATGATACAAATACCATTTCACAGAGAGGATATTGATTCTTGAGGTTTTGTTATTCCCCGCCCTGCCTCCCCACCTTGGGCTGCATACTGTGTATGCCTTGAGCCTGGCCCATGTGCCTGGACTCCTTTTGATGCAGACAAGGGAGGAGGGATGGCACCATGCCTTGTTCTACCCCAAATGGACTTGAAATAAGACAACTACACGCTGTGGCATTGTAGTTTGAAGGCACTCCAAACACCTGCAGTTTAGACGTACTTCTAGCAGTGTAGAAGGATAATTTCATCAAGGAAGAAACTGTGCAGCCATGACTAGACACATTCAGGAGTGGCTGTGGATGCTGCAGGTACAGCTTTTCCTCAGCTGTTCATCCAGGGAGATGAAGAACCAGAGGTAGAAGTTGATAAAGCAATCAGCTCAGTGCTTTGACACTTCAGCTGGAGTGCTGCTGACAGTTCCTCACTTAGACATTCAATGCCCACTGGTTTTAGTCTATGAAATTTTGTTCCTAAGGACAAGTTGGTTTGATATTTCCTTATAAAATGGTGACACATCCTTGTGCAAAATACCAGTATGACATCTTGCAATAACATAATGTATTTAAAATATTTTTTTTGAGAAAAGGACTTACAGTTATTACAGGAACTGGAACCTGTCCTACTTTAACATAACACTAGAATTTTGTGCATCTCCCTCTCAGTCCACTGTCACAAAGACAGAATATCAGACTAAGGATATCCAAGGTCTATTTCTAAGTCAGGTGGCTATTTCTAAGCACTACCGTGTGACATTTGACAGCAGAAAAAGGCATTTGGTCATCATTTTGTACAGACACAAATCATTAAGATTTTTACTTACACTTTATACATACTAATCAGCCACAAACATTCCCACACAAGCCATGATCAGGAACAGAATACTCACACTTGAAAAAAAACCTTCTCCTTTGAGCTATCAGCATCTCAAGGACATACCAGGAAGTGGTTATTTAAAGAGTTTTCTGATCTTCACCAAGAAGTTTGCTGCTAAGTGAAAAAGAATGTACAAAAGCAGCAGAGCTTTGTATTACAGTTACTGAGGAAGAACAGACTTTCCCATTCCTTCCTTTTCAGTGAAGTATCATCTGCACTATCTGTACTCCAGGAACATCTCTGGCACTGTTTTCATCCTTTCCACAAATCCTTTCCCACAAATGATACCCTTATACCTGATTAGCCTTATTGTTGTAACACTATTTGTAGTAGCCTAATTTCACTTCTAATTTGGGGATTTTTTTCTGCCTGCAAAGGGCAGTAATTTTTTGAAACTCAGCCCCAACAATACAAAGAGGATTCCTAAAACAGCCCACGAGCTGTTGCAAGTTAATGCCAGAATGAAATCAGATATTTGCCTGTGCTTTTCCTGCTACTCTATCTGATCTCCACTGAGAACAGAAAAGGTGTATTTTTGTTTACTGTACTTCATAAAATGCCTAGCTGTAGGGAGATGGGCTCGATTTATGGATCTGTGCTAACCTTACCTCTGAATTCACAGAGGACCATATTATGAGCATTTATGCATTTGAATGCTACTTTTATGAAATGCTAACCAATAGATCTGCTCACAGGAAATAATAACATAACACGAGAATGTAAATATACACTGCAACAAAAATGAACAAGATAAAATCCAATGATTCAAAGCACTGTATCCACAGTTGCATAGAGAACATCTAGAAAGACCAGTTCTTTTTTGAAAGAGATGCTGGATCAGACTCTGCCGTTATGAATGCAGGCATGTCAGCGGTTATGTCAGCAGGCAGCAAGCATAGGAGAATCCTTTCACTTATGCAGCCCCACAGGGAGCCAAAAGAAATTACTCCCTTTTAACTGAATGGTAGTGGAAGGTTTGGGTTTTTTTTGTTTAGTTGGGTTTGGTTTTTGTTTTTTTTTTTTTTTAGACTGTGAAGAAGTTCTGAAGCAAAGGATGGGTAGCAATTAGTTACATATTTACATTTTACTCAAATAGTCTCAAGTCTATGTTTCAAAGAGGTTCACGTGAACAAAGCTTTAGTGCAGTACATTTTGCACAGTGTTACTAAAACTGGCAATAACAGTGAATAAATAAAATGTAAGCAAAGAAATGCCCGATGAGGAAAAAGTGTTTTACGATCAGTAGGTAGGACATTAATCACAATGTTTTGAACAACACATACAACCACAAAAGGGGTTCAGAAAACATGGATTTTTGAAAGGTGCAACATCCACTATAATTTTTTGCAGCCACAAGCTGCCCCCAACCTCTAAAATAATGTTTAGAACAAATAAAGCCAAAAATATAAAAGTTGGTGCAAATACTTGCTTTTAAAAAATAATATTAACACATGAAGAGATGAGTTCAGCTATTCAAAATCTTTATCACTAGATGTTAAGTTTGGACAACTTCTATTTCCTTAAATCAAACCTTTCAGAATTCTAGCTAAAGATACATTTTAGTAAAATGGCAATACTCTATCATCACATCTTTACAGCACTAAATGAAAATAAGCTGCCTAATGTCAAGTTTCAGTTAACTGCTTTACCAAAAGTTTGCAAAGCTACTTTCTAAAACTAATGAGGAATTCCTTTTAAGGTCTTCACTCAAACCCTTGCTGCCATTTTGTTTCACAAAGGACTTCAGAAAGGGGGACTGGGGGTGGAAGATGGAGGTAAAACTAACAGTGGTACAATAATACATTCTCTCCCAACTAGGAAGGCTGCACCGTGAATCTTTCAGCAATACAGGAATATTGGCAAGAGTCCTTCCTATCCTCTGAAAGAGTCATCTGGATTACATCCTTTCTAGCCGTGCGATTAAACCACTTTTAAGCAAAGAGATCCCTTTTCATTAGGTTTTTAGGTTGGTTTGTTGGTAGTTTGTTTGTCGGTGTTTTAGTTGTTTTTCCTTTCCTTTTTTTTCTCCTCTTAAAGAAAACAACTGTAAAACTAGCTCCATAAAAAAAAAAAAAAGTGAAAAATTTGTGTGGGATTCTCAAGACTCAGATTAAACTTTACAAGTTCTTCAGAAAGAGTAACTGGTTTGGTTCATATTTTCAACGTGCTGCAAGAGCCATACTTATTCATGGGTCTGATCACGACACTACTGTGGGGTGAAGTTATTATAGGGTGACAGCACTGATCATTTTGCAAGCACGAGGATGGGAAGAGGGGACCCAGCATCTACAGATAGAAATCTGTAGTCTCCCAAAAAGTTCTTTAGTTGGACACACTGAAAAAGGGTCTCAGCTGTAATCCGTATTTCCCCAGCACAAGAATTTTGAAGACAGATGCTAAACCAAGTAAGTAAATCGCCACACTGTAGATTTCTTCAACACTGATGCATTAACAATATCAAGGGAAAGGGTTTTTTTCCACCTCTGCAACTCCAACTGAAAAGTGATGATTTTGGCTACAGTTTAAGCACACCTTTGAGTAGGCTTTGGGATGTCTATAACCATGGAAGACAGAAGTTTATTGCTCCTGCTCTGGTCTTAAATGTTGGCTTTCACAGGGCCTGCGGGAAATCCTCTGACAGCGAGCAAGTTTGAAAGCAGCTGTGATTACAGTCACTCTGAGGCTGCCAAATACTGCATGTGGGGTGAGACAATGCCCCATTCAAATTTCAGCATGTTTTCTGCCACCAGAGATTTTAAATTCTGATAAAGAGCTCAGGATTAAGACATTGGACAGTATGAGTGTGGCAGGAGGGGGATGTTCAGAAAAAAACCCAACCCAAGGTCGGTTCATCAGCAGCATGGTATGAACCCAGGGCACACATACCAGTTATGGTGATGGCTGGGAACCCAAGAGTAATACAGGGATCCAAATTTACAGAATATTTTAACCCTGCCTTTTACAGCACACTTTCCAGAGAGGTTCAAATACCTGTTCTTTCCAAAGTGACTTTTCACATCACTGCCTCCTCGGGCAGATAAATCACTGCACACCCTTTCTGCCAGCATGCCATTCACAGCTACTAATGCTCTGAAAGAAGCATACCATCTCACACCAAGACTGTCCAGCCAACAATCTCTCCAGATCTGACATCACTTACAACAGAGCCATCAGGCTACTCTGAAATCAGCTCAATCCTTTGCTCTCCACAGAGACATTTGTAAACTGTTTGGCACAGTTCTTTGCCTCAGTACATCCAGATAATCTTCTGCACCACTCTAGACTGTATCCTGACATTTGATTGATTCATAACACAACTGTCTGTTTCATTAATCTCTTCTGTTACTATTTTACAGTCATCACTTATCTGCATGGCAGATAATTCAACATTTCTTACAAGTTACTTGTGGACTTTTCTCATTTGAGCACATTCCGTTTACTCATATTGAGTAGGTCAGTTAACTATTTTACATAACTGTCAATGAGTTAACAGAGGACGTTCAAATGGAAGGGTAGTTGTTTTGATTTGCTGCCCATTTATCAAGACTGCATTTTGTTTGTCAAAAGATGTTGAATCATTTTGGAAATCCTGGAGTAGTACTGCACATGCAAAAAGTTACAAGAACAACAAATTTGAGCCATTTTCAGTATTATTTTAGTTTACCTTAAAGGTTGAGGAAGGAATTTATGGCAATTTGTGTGAAATCAGTTGCAAGGATGAATACTAACAAGACAAGGAACGAATCCAGATTCTATACTGAAAATTAGGTTGCTGGACCCAGTCTTAGATGCACCGTAACTCCATGCCAGACCTAATAAATCCTTTACAGTCTCAGATGCTAGTTACCCAGCAGTGCCTATTATCAAAACAACGCATTTTAAGTCCTATAGAGGTACAGACAAAAGCAGAAAGGAGGAAGACATTCCTCAGTTCCAGAAAGGGCTGTTTGGGATGACAAGTTGTCTTGTAACATGCAACCAAAAATTTTATCTTTTTTTTTTTTCTCCAATGAACTTGTGAAATGCACAGGAAAGAAACTCTGCATTCCCCATAGACATCAAGCTTGCCTGCTTGACAAAGTAACCCGAGAAAAGAGGAATAAGAGCTTATAATGCCACAGAATCACTTCATCTCCTCCATGAAAAAAAAAAAAACCACACAAAACAAACCAACCCAAACTCAGCACTGTTTGCTCATCATACACAAGTTACTAAACCTAATAGAGTTTGAGGCCTTTGTGCACCTGAGGAGCTAGTTATGACATGTTTGGGAAGCAAGTAAAAGGGAGCTGTGTTCTGATGTTTTGTTGCAATAGTACAGCTACTGCTCTACACCAAAAGAGAGCTCACTTCTTGCATTTGCCACAGTGCACAAATCTGGATTTTCAGTTTGCAAGTCAGTAGTCTTAACTATGGGGTTAGTGCGTTCCTAATGATTTTAAAATAAGCAGAACACCTACATTTCAGGGAACAAGGCCTCCTTCCTCTGAGAAAAGGAGAAATTCCTCTTCGGCCAAGGCCTAGCCTCTACTCTGTCTGCCTACACTCACATACTAGGCTTCAGCGTTTGTACAGCTGGCTACATTTTTACTTAACACTAATCTACCCCCTACCTTTGCTATAAATTTAGAATTATGTATAAAATGCTACTAAATAATAATATAATAACTAAATAATAATAAAATAATACTACTTAACTCAGAGAAAAAGCTCTTTGTTCATCATTGCATCTCTCAGTACCTCCCCACTATAATATACTGGATCATACTGAATTCAAGTAAAGGCACTGGAAGCTACATTCAAGACTTGTCCCAAATTATCATACGCTGCTTCTTAAACAATGAATACAGTGCGTGACCAGATAATTTAAAAAGCCATATCATACATACAAATACATTTTAAATACAAATAAAATAAAATGCCAAAGCTAAGTTTAACTATAAGCTACCTAAACATGCCTTTAAAATATTCTCCACCTAAACCAACAATGAACATGGATAGTCTTTCATTTTTTACTATTTGTTCAGCAAAATCCTTTCTTTTACCTTCAGCATGAATGCTTTTGACAAAAGATACTGAGCTGAGAAGGCAGAAATCAAACTGTAAGTACTGCTGTAAGAGTAACAGGACTTTAATCTTTCAAGAAAAGAAGATTCCAGCTTTATGGTGCAATAGCAGACCTGCCTCTGAGATCACATCTCATCCTTCGTGCTGGTCGCTGTATTGTACTGTTCCAGGGCCACACATTCCCTCCTGAAGCCAACCTGTCTACAGATGAAACAGAACTATAGTCCATAAAGTCAAACCAGTAGAGATCTTGGTCTTTTGTCTTCCAGTATGATAGAAGCATCAACTTAAGTCATCAGGACAGATCTATTTTTTTTTTCCCCCTCTACCACTAAAAGGTTGCACTTTACTTGGTGGTTATGTTGCAGGCACACATTTGAGCACAGACACACACACAAAAGTGAAAAACAAGGTCGGGGAATCCTAGATCAGATTTCTAATGCTGCCAAGTAAAGCTGTATTTTCTACTGGTTGACTTGATATGAAAGCAGAGAAGAGTCATCCACATTATACACCAAATAAGAATTCTGCTAGTCAAATTACTGTCTTCTAATTCCACTTCCGAAGCTATTCCCAGAATTCCTACTCCCAGAAAATTGAGCAAGCAGATTTTGTAACAATTGCCACTGACAGTCAGTCAAGAAGCTGCTGCTTGCCATCTCAGGTATGTCACTTCTCTAGTGTTTGCAACCATTTGTTAAAATGTGGTTAACACACCAACATTTTTGTCACTGAAGCCACCAGATTTAAGTAGAGATGAAAAGAAAAATCTCCATGATGATGTGCCAGAAGTTGTATTTAAACAGCTGAATTTCAGAAGCCCTGAACACTCAAAGATCTGCTGAATTTGGGAGCAGAAACAGCAACGCCTTTGTCTGTGCTTTCCCCTTCAGGCAAGTTACAAAGAAATCTAAGCATCTTTCATGACATCCTCAGGTTTACTAGTGACAACAAACCATCTCTGATGCACAAGTGTCCACATTCATCCTGAGATCAGGTGGCTATGTAAAAAATTCAAAGTTCATTACTACTGCCCACTGATGTTTAACTTCATTATCAAAATACTGGTTAAGGCACCCATCACAGCAACATATGCTTGAAAGAAAATCTTGTAAAGCACTTGTTTACCATTTGTTTCATGGCAATCTTCATTTTTTCACTTAGCAAGATACATTATAGCCAGCTACTCTACTCCCTGTAATATTTCAGGTGTCTAACAATCTCTATTCATAGTGTGCTTGTCTAGCAAGGTCTCCACTTGGTCTTAGACCTAGTTACAAGTTGCTTATAGAGGTTTATACATGAAAGCAATAAACCTCCCAAGTCTGACAGTAAGTAAACCCTGTTATTTCAGAAGGCACAAAACCACCGAGGCAGATATACACACTATACAGAAAAGGAACATAACCTTTATTTATTTTTTGCAGTAATCCAAGAGTAAAAGAGGTCTAAGTCTTCCTAGATATCACAGGGACTTAATATCTTCTTCAGAAATAAAAGACAAGCTAATTCCTAAGTATGGAGCCACAATCAGCACTTTCACAACTTTGCTAGAACTTTGCAGTTATTCCTGACATCTTTAGTTCACTTTTCTCTTGATATATATTACCTACTTCTGTTTCAGGCTGTCATGCTGTGTTGGCTCTCTGAGACTTGTATATATTGTATATTGTATACTGCCAGCTATGAAGTAACGCTAAGATTGTGAAATACGTCAAAGCAAGGACATTCAAAATTTCTTCAGGCATTCTCATCTCATTTCCTCCTTCTCTGCCTTAGCTGCAGTTTATGTTGCACTAAATTCAGGCATGAACCTAAGATTCTGGTAATCCATCAAAAGAATAAGATGCAGACTTTAAAGACGTTTTTCAGAAGTACTGTTAGTGGGTGAACCTCAAAGGCATTGCTGAAAACACCCAGTATATTCACTAAACCTCAAGTCTTCGTGACAGTCTTTTTGGAATCAGCTAGCATCTTGCTTTTCCTTCTCCCAAGTAACACAACGTATTTAATGTGTTTGGAAATTAAAATGCAGTTTTAGTGGCGGGTTTGTTTCATTGTGGTTTTTTGTTGTTTTGGGTTTGGGGTTTTTTTTGGGGTGGGGATGATGGTGGTATTGAGGTTTTTTTAACTCAGATGAAGCTTCAAATGGCTACATCTGCATTGATTAACATTACTTGTAAAACACATTTCTTATGAAACTTGGATATGAATAGATATCCCAATATAGTTAAGAGTAATTTTCAGAATTAGTAATGCCTCAACATTTAGATCATTACTACAGCTATTTTCACTTACGGGTCATATGCTTCTAAAACAGATCTTTAGGTCATGCCACTGAAGAGCCCAAGCAAGAGCTGTGGTTAAAGCTATCTGCCCACCACTGTTGAATTCTATATTAATTTTTAAACCTGTCTTGTCATCAGCATAATGAAAAAATATCATTCCCACTGATTATGTTATTTTTTATATATAGTTAACATTAAGGCTGATATCAAGTTGCTTTAACTTCTCATGTTCCACTGATGCGAAAAGAATCTGATTAGTCAGGAAAAATCAAAGACAAGAGGTCTCAGAGATCTGGTATTTACAGAAGAGTTCATCTATATGCTCCTACTTGATCAGTTTGCTGCAATAGCATTGTTCATTGCCTCTATTTCTAGAGTAACTCCAAATAACTCTTTCACCATGGGCTCCTATCCCTTTCTTCTAGAAGCTACTCAACAGCAGCTTGGAAACTTCAAAATCTGTTGCATTTCCTTTCTTTCTAATAGACTGGATCTATTCCATGAACACAAATCCATCAAGCAAGCACACCTGCGGCGAGGTACAGTCGATTAAATTAACAGGGTTGATCAGCACTGAATCTTTGACTATTCTGATTCTGACCTCGCTATTGTCACAAGCAAGATTTTGTCCAGCTCACATGCAATGACACAGAGAGTTTGGCAGTGGCAATGACCTAAAATTTAGTGAAAGCTCAGGAATTACTCCTGTCATACAACAACACAACTGACCTCTGGCTTTTAGACAGATTGAGCAGTAACTCAACATTCCACTGCAGTTCATAACACTGCTTTACAAGATGATACGAGGAGACCTCATCAATTTGTTCTTTCAAGGTTTTCAGGTGAAAAGAGATGTTATAATACCAAGCCATATCTGTCCTTATGCTATGGGCTGGCAAACCAATTCTGATTCCAACCTAGCTAAATGATCACTAGCTATATGGGATGCTGCTTTCAACCACCTGCAAACTTCCTGTCAGGTTGCTCCACTAAATGTCAGCTCACTGGTTGCTACTGCTTTCACCCATGGCCGAACCAACAAACACCAGTTAAAGCTACCTCGTTTGCTTAACAATTAAAATGGAACCAAAGAGCACTTGTGATTCTGATAAAAGCCCAGTTAATTGCGTTCATTATGAAGCCATCACCATGCACCAGAGTTACCAGGAAAAGTTCACAGACAAGCTTCCCCCAGAAGGCACTGGCAGACAGCCCGATGCATCCACGCTAAGGACAAACTCTCACAGCACTCGGCCGCCGAGTGAAAAATACGTATGCAGTTACTTAAGATATTTCAGGTTAGCAGCCATACTGGTAAGACAATTTTATACTGCATCTAGCATAGTTTAAAGGCTCATTTTATATTTAAAACTCAGCAACTTAGAGGAAAGAATGCAGTAGTGGCCAGACTTTCATTGGCCTAATTGCTCTTCAAATTTAAGAATGACAAGCCTCTTTTTCTTGCAGTTATATTAAATTTTTCAGGAACTGGATGCATGTAAGTTGCTGAGGGTGCGGTTTGGCTGGTTTAATAATTCCACAAATAAAATACAAAAGGAAAAACTGCATATAGGTTTTGGGATTATTCCTTCCCCACTAAATTATTACTAAACAAATGTAATTTGTGGTCTTTATAAAGAGATTAAGTTGATGGAACCACTACCCACACTCCCATTCAGATAGGCTAAAACACTTCTGTTGATGCATTTTTTTCTGACAGGACTTTCCAAGAAATCATCAAGACAAAACACAAGTACAGTTAATATTTCATTTTTTTCAATGTTATCTTTTCTGTCTTTGCTTCCAAGGAACCAGATGACCAGAAGCGTTTCCAGGCCTCTGTACACAGTTCCAAAATGCCCTCATGCATTATGGCCAACACAAAGCTCACTTCAAGGTTCACTGTTGGTCTCTACAACCCACTTAATTGGGGGATTCTTATCACTATCCAGGTGGTCCAACCAGACAAAATTCTCTTCAAAAATATTAATCTACCACATATTAAAAAACAGTGCTCTGGAGCCAGTCTAGCCAGCAGCAAATCACAGTCCTGCTCCTACGCCTCTTCTTCATGGCAGTATCAGCGCTCCCTAAATACACACACACACTAAATACTCAGTTTCACATTGCACTCAGAAGGCTGTTGCAGTCCTACACCACTTCCCAGCTACACGGACCCCTGCTCTTTAGAACAATCCTAGCTCTCCCCTGTTCAGCAACTGACTGCATTGGTACTCTGTAGCAAGAGGGGACAGATCTTTTTCTTTGCTTTCCAAGAGGAACATTATACCTTGCCCATTCTTAGAGCATTTCTCAACATGTCCTAAAGCCATGTTATGCATTGACTGCTTTCCTAACTTCCTATGAAAAGCCTACATCCTGTTTTAATTATGCGACACAGAGGCATGAGCATTTCAGAAGGAGAAGAGCAGGGGGTGGTGGTGGTGATGACCTCCCCTCCACCAACTTTTTTTAATAACTAGACAGATTTCTCATGAATTCTCCTGCACATATTTAGAAATGAAAGAAAAAAGATCTAATAGAATTTCTTACTCTAAAAGACAGAAAAGCATACAGAATATGCTATTGTACAATCCACTGGAATGCAGAATAGTCTTTGCAGAATTGGAATAGATGTTTAAACTCCAGCTTTTCCGAATACTAAAGTCATGTTAACTTTTCCCATTATTTTCACCCTCTCCAAACACCAACCTATCTATTTGGATAGTTACCACAACTCAAAACCAATGTAAAACAATGTCAAATGGAGAACAAAGACAATCTAGTTAACATCAGATTTTGACATGTTTTTCCAACATTCTTTAAGCTAATTTAGAAAGCCACTGAGGTTCTTTGAACTATTTACAGAGCAGGGAATTGCATGAACCAAGCAAGTATGAATGAGTCTTGCATGAACCAAGCATTAGCAGATAGCTCAGAGAAAGCTATTCCTGATTTGAGTACTGTATACCTAAGCTAGTAACAGCAGCAACAATTTCCAACAACCACCCTGCCATGCCAAGCACTTACCAAAAAGGTGCAAGAACAAAATGATTCTCTACTATTTTAAAAAGGCTGTAAGTCTCCTTAAGTCCCAAGTTACTAATAACGTCAATAAAGAATAATTGCCATGACTCTGTGACAGGCAGAAGGTTCCTCTAAACAACTAGGAGTCCCTACCACCTCAATTGTAAGACTACTTGCTTGCTTGTATTCACAGTCCAAATATCAAAATGGAGAATGCAGAATATACCCAACGTGGGTGTGGGGAATAATCTGTAATGAAGTGAGCCTCAAGACAACATAGAAAGTTTGAAATCTCATAGAAATTCTTACCTACAAAACCAAACGGTATCATAGTCTACTTGAAATTGAGAAATACTTCTACAAACTAAAGTTCCAAGAATATGCCAAAATATAATCACCATATTGACATTTGGAGTGGGAATAACTCACTGCTACAGGTTTAAAAAATAGCTTCACCACTTGTAGACTGACAATCCAAAACTTTTACCAAGAGTAAGGCCAGTCTCAGACATGCACATATAGTGAACTCTGTTCCAAAAATAGAGTGAAAAAGTGGAGTTTATTAACAGAGAGGAGAGAAAAAAGAAATAAAAATGATGAAAAAAACCAAACAAGCAGGGATTCTTATTTGTCTTAAAGTTTGAGTTCAGGTTCATGTTTTCAGTGAGGTTTTCCTCCATTTGTTCTTTATTCCTTGCAGAATTACAAGGGGCTTGTCATAATTGGGCCCTATTGATCCATGGTAATTGTGAACTCAGTGACTTTAAGCAGTTAAGAGCTGCTTAAATGTGGGCTTAAACTTGAATTTTGATAGAAGGGTGAAGGCAAATGCAGACACATTAGCACAAACCAAGAAGAAATACACTTTCCAAACACAGCTTTTTCCTGACTAGGTGCAAGAGGTTTGCTGTTGCTGGGTACCAGAGAACAGCCCTTGGTCTGCTCTACTGGCACCACAGGCAGAGCCTCCATGCACAGGCGCTGGCTGGAGGCTACCAGCAGTTGCATAAGGCACCGGGGTCCCAGCACAAAAGGATCGCTGCACTACCAGCAAAGTGGGATGATGGGGAGGAAGGAAGCAGGGCTATCTGTATCTCCAGCACCTGTGGGATCCAGCAGACTTTTAAAGGACTGAATTTAGATGGTACGCAGCAAACGAGGGGAATACATGGCAAAGATCCAACACTCACATTGATATCAACCCTAACAGGTAGATGAAGCAATGGAAAGACATGTTAAATATAACTATTACCAAAAAGATGCGTTCACACACTTCCAAAAGAGCCTTATCGGGTTCTACGTGGATGAACAGGGTCTCCAGAGAAGAAAACCTGCCTGATAACTTGTGACTAACAAACAAGTTTTTGCAAGTCACTTCTTCCTTAAGCCACACTACAAGTGATCTATGGACTTTATGAAATCTTTCTCTGCAGTCATGCAAAAAAAGTAAAAGCCAGGAAGCCTCCTGGTTCTTGAGGCTGAATTTCCTACAACATATAAATGAATGTTCACAGGGATCTTATGGCTGAATAATGCTAGGCTAGGAACAGAAATATATATATTAAAGATGTCTGTTTTGATTCTGATCAATAGAATTCAAATATTTAATTACATTTTCATTGGTGAGGGCTTTACTGTCTTATTCTTCATATTTTCTCTCCTAGATTAGTACCAGCTTTCTTATATACACTGTGTATTTGTTGCTTGAAAAAACAGATGAAGATGAAATTAAATATCTTTCTCTGACAAGTTGCTAGAAATTAAATCTCATATTTCATTAAATTAATAGCACAGACAATTAGCTGTACATCAGCATCAAGAGCTAATCAATATATGTATTAGAATTTACACTAAAGATATCCCTGAAAGGGACTGAAATAGAAAGCGACATAGTTTTTGTATGGCTTAGAAATGAAACTGAAGGAAACAAAAACCCAAACAATTAATTTCCACAATTACAAGATCACTGGACATATATAGCAAATGGAGAAATGAATGTCTGTGTTTTAACAGCATTTCCACTTCACTGGGTGGGGACAACCTGCTGTACCCTATAGCAACACAAAGCATAAAGTTCATAGTATATACTATTTATATACATAGAATAATAGTGTATAATACGTACTATAGCATTTTTTATGTATTAGTATACAGAATAACAAGTACTAACCTGTGTTCTGAGCCTAGGTTTGTAAGCAGATTAATCAAGCTCTTTTATTGACTACGCAGTACAAGCATGTCTCCTTTCATGATCACTTTGGGCAAGTCACACTGTATTCAAATGAAAACTTCAACTGTATTAGTTAGGATACAGAGAATCCCATAACAATGAGTCTTAGGAAAATTAAGGTAAAATAGAAACATAAAATCAAACAGTAGGGTAAAAAGCTTTTAAGTAAGTCCAAACTCCTACTTTAGCAGGGTTACTCCTGATCAAGAGCTGTGCATGGAAAACTTCCAAGAAAAATATTTGGACACACCAGCAAACTGGATCTTGCACCTATGCATTGCACTTCCCTAGTGTTCTTCGTTTAAAAAAAGCTTCAGAGCATTCCCCAAGATTATATGGATTTTCTCCACATTTTCTCAGGTCTAAACTGTACAGCCATTGCTTCTGACCTAAAACGCAATACTTTTAGTAGTGGAATATGGCAACTTTTTAACCAGCATGCAGCAGCAACCCTATACAACCAATTACAACAGGAAAAAGATAGTAGACTATTAACTTAAACCACAGCTCAGCTGGGCAGGTAAGAGCAGGAATTTTGTCTCTCAAGCAATCTAGTTATCTTACAAGGAAAGAGCTGTACAGGGCCTGGAGTGGGAACTGACTGAGTGGCTAACAGCTCCACTGCAAAACACTGGGGTCCTGGTTAACAAGAAGTTAGTGACCCATGCAACCTGGCAACAAAGGTTAACGGCATATGCAGCCATACCAACTTTTTTAGAAAACTGTTATGCTTCCTTAATTAAGAAACTTTGGACTGGCTCTGAATTCAGTGTTGGGCAACCTCCTAAGGTCCTTTCCAACCTGCCTGATTTTTATTAGTGTCACCAGATTACCAGGATCACAATGCTAATTAAAGACCAGTTCTAGCAGTGCAGCATCTCCCAAATAAATAGCATCTGCTTCTGCAAACTATTGTGTCCCAGGATGTTTCCTGTCCAAGATCTAGCCTCACTTGGCTCTACCTTGCTTTGACATCAGACAAGATCTCCGTACTATAATTAGGTATGTTCCTAAAGAATAGCACCTATCACACTAGCCAAGTTGGTCGGTCCATGCCAGCATATTTGAAAGATTACATGTATGATTCACTCCTTTAATGCAATTACTGTGATGTTTTTATTGGAAAACTCTTGCATTCCTGTGATTCTCAGTGCTATTCCTTGCAAAGAGACCTACAGGCACAGAACATTGTTCCTTTTTTTTTTTTTTCCCCACATCACCAAAATAAATACAATCAAACAAGTGAGATTTCAAGACACTTATCAAAAGTCAAGCCAGGGCTTGTCTGGTGAAAAGCAATGGTCACTATGTCTATCATACATTTGATGGAAGAAAAAAACAGACAAAAAAAAAAAGTTGCCCCTCCATAGTAATGCTTTCTCTAAAAACCACCAGCTGAACTGAGAAGAAAGTTACTGACCATGTTAGATCATTGATTTATATTGTCCAAACATACAAACATTCAGCTAAAACATTCTATTAAACCACCATTCACCACCAAATCAGTTATAAATGATACAGCTGTATCTACACCAGGGTTGCTGCAGAAACAGTAATATCTCCATCCCTGGCAGCAGGTGGCGAGGGGGAGGGAAAATGACACTCAAATATTTAATAGCCATTCAAAAATTTGTTGAGTGTGATTAGTACATTCCAGGTAATAGATTAAAATGACTTAATACTTCAGGCATCTCAGAATGTTTAAAGGATTACAATAGGTAAGTATTACTTTAAGAAAGCATCACATGGGATCACTTATTATGAAGTCAGAGCTCAAATTAAACACATGGAAAAGAGAAATACTTTGGTAATTTACTCTACGCCTACCTCTAAACCTCCCTGTTTCATCTTCTGCGCTGCCTGCTCAGTTCTGTGTCAAATTGTCTCCTAATGCACTCCTAAGTCCTGCCTGTCTCTTGTTACAGAGCAGGCATGTGGCAGGCAGCAAGCCAGCTGGAGGTGTACGCCTTGATAGCTAATCGATACCAGCTGATTCTCTGCCTCCTATAGTTAGTGTGATCCACTGAGGCAGCAGACCCACACTTCACATCCATACTCTAGTTGTGAGCACACCTGCTTTACACCAGTATCAGACACTGGTCTTCAAGCTAGTGCAGTTTCACTGGGAATAAAGACTGTTTCAACTACTGGACTACTTCACCCCAACTTAAAAGTTTTCTGTACAAACTTATCTTTCTTTTAAACTTGGTGAAATTCTTCCTCATGAGAAGGAGCAAAAAAATAAAAATTATGGGGTTGACCTATTTGCATGAATTAAAAATTAAATTAATATAGGAATTAAAAACATACAGTACTTTAACCATTTCCTATTCACACATGGCATGTTAAGATCAGTGTGAACAGACGAGTAGCTCTTTGAAAAGCACTAACCTACACACACACCCGTACAAGCTCCTTTTCAGTTTTGAGCTCCACCACTTCCACCTCCCCAGATGCCTTAACAGACAGAGACCAGTAAGGGCTATGGTGGCAGGCATTACCAACTTTCCTCTGAACAATCAGCCACAGCACCGCCAGCTTCCTCTTCCCTACACATCAGCAGACACAAAACACACTGCAGAGACGCATATTCTTGTGACCACAAAGCTCTCTCCACTCAGTACCTCCAGGGCTGTATCCATCTCTGGGTTACTAAGACACAAGGGGAAGCACTTAACTGTATTGGGAAGGTTATCCGACAGTCCACATACCAAAACGTATGTAAGGCTTAAAGCCACACCACACATATAACTTACCTCTGAGAGCTGTAGAACCTGAGGAATAAATCACTATTCCTCGTGCAAACCTAAACCAGTCTCTCTGCCAAGTCTCAGTTCAATATTATGGCAGCCAGGCTCTCAGGTAGACTGGCCTTTCCAGAAAGCATCAAACGCTGCTTCTTGCACCTTTCATCTCCTCCAGCTTTCCCCCCGAAGGCTGGCCATATACACAGATCCAGATGACTTGTATGTCTCCATGGCAGCCCAACTAAAAACCAAATTGACAACTGCTTCCCCAGAAAGCTCACAAGCTAGGTAGGACAAATCTCTAGAAACTGAAGCTATTTGGTAGTGGATAAATTTTAGACATGTACAGAAACAGCTTCATTGAAATGCTCACAAGCCTAGATAAGAACAAGATTTATTAATCAGATTTAGAGCCTCAGATAGTCCTGAAAAAGGCAGTAAGCCCTCTAAATCCCAACTCATCCAGAAGAGCAAAAGGGTACAGACATATTAAGATAAACAGGGAGAAATGCCTCCTCCACAGGCAACAAGTACCAAAAAATACCAAGATAGCTATGGGGATACCGAGCTGCCCAAACCCTTTTGTGCACCTGTAAGCAGGGAACAGGATTTCATCCACATATCTGCCACTTAAACTATCAAGCACCACCACTTCTCCACTATCCCAGTCCATGCCCTCTTTTTCCCCAGCCTACATTTGGAAAACCCCTTCTCTACCTTAGTTAATTCCCATACCTCAACATTCGCTTCCATTATTCAATGCAGAAAATCAGAGACCGCTGCTCATCGAAGGTCTGCTTCTCTTTTAGGTTTGCAGTGTAGAAAAAAAAAAAAAAAACCAACTAACTGTAATTAGCAACTACTGTGCTTCTTTCAAGAAAAAAAAATCCCACAGAGAGCAGGCTCACCCACACAAATCTTCAAACAATGGAGTAAAGTCTTCCCATGGCACGCCAGCAGCTCACAGGTGCACCCCCTGCTTGGATGTCATCACCTGTGTAGCACAGGTGGTAGGAATCAAAGCCTAAATCACCCCTCAGCCACATTTCTGCTGGTTCACAAAGGTAACAGCATCATATCAATAATGTTTACAGCTGTAATAAATGCTTCTCTGCGTGTCTTAAAACATCCACTGATTTTCTTTCTACTACTTTATTTGCAAGAGTATTAACAAAACCATTTATTTTAAAAATGAAGAGAGAAGGCCTTTCCTCCCAGAGCACTAAAACTCTCCAACTGTAGAGGAATGAAGGCAGTGGGTTGATTAGCATTGATAATATGCAGCTGTAGCTTGTTCCTGCTAAGTAAATAGCACTGAGGATTGTGGGGGAGGGGGTTGGATGGAGGAGCAGTGTGGTCTGGCCTCTGGAGGAAGGAGAAACAACACAGACAGTAGAATCTGACCAGTGGTAAAAACCTCGTTACAGCCTCATAGCTTATTTGTGCTGCAACAATAGGTGCCCTATGTGAGGCTGATCGGGTTGGACTCTGACTGCAACATCTGACCTTTCCTTGAATCTTCTTGGTGCATGACCTAAAGGAAAAAAAAAATGCAAGAAGGCTATAGTTTTCTTTGTGGGAATCGGGTTCTCTTTTCTGTCAAGTCTTCTTTTCTATTGTCTCTCTGCTGTTTGGTCTTAAGGATTAGACCAAGAGAGCAAAGCTAGTGATCTCTCTTCCTGGTACTGTAATTCCTATCCATCTTACTCAGTCTGAGCCACTTTTCTTACACTTGTCCATGGTTTCTGACATGGAAAACGATGGTAAAGTAAGAATCTGACATTAAAATTAATTAAATTAAAATTAAATTAATATTAAAGGAAAATAAATTAAAATTAAAACATTAAAATGCATGGTTTGTTGGCATTGATGTTTTTAACTGCAGGGTGAAAATCCCCCATTAGAGGTAGTATTCATTGCCGGTCTATGATGAGTAGAGTGAAAACACTTCCGAAGCAGACGTGCTAGAGAAGGGGATGTGTGCCATGGGGTAGCATGTGCCCATTTCTTTGCAGTTCTCATCACATTAGAGAGCCTGGACACTTCTTGCTTACATGTACACAGATATGTACACTGTGTCAAGCTTGATTGATTTTTCACTGGAAACTATCTCCTGAAGTGACTGAGAAGGGGCATCTTTAAGATGATTTGGAACAGTCAGTGTTTTACAGCTCCAAAATAAATGAATACAGTCTATCAGGAGCCTGCAGAGATATTTCCATTGGCAATCAGGAATGCCATTATTAACATTTTAAAAAGCATGGGAAGAATCCCATCCTCGTTGCCTCAGTAATCCTGGAAGGAGGAGAAGCCAAGAAATTTGTACGCTTAAAATTTCAGTTATGTAATTTCCTCCATGTTTCACAAGAGACAAATCTGCTTGCCTTTTTCCATGTACTATGAGAGCCAAAGTTTTCCCGTGCATTTCATTCCAACTTTGTTCTCGATTTTATACCTTCATTAGTATATACCCTTTGTGGTTATATGTGGTTGTACGCTATGGTCCATTACACTGAACTATGTATTCTCACTTTTAAGACTATCATATGAAAAAAAGGTAATGGATCGGGTTTAAGATAAATTGTAGTGTGAGCTGTGGATAAGAGACGCGATACGCAGTTTGAATAGCAGGCTTCCTGTGCTTTGTTAGCAGAACTTATCTTCAGTAGCAGTTCTGCTCCTTCAAACAAAAACCCTGAGTTTCTGAAGTTACCTCTTAGCATCTACTCTTCTCTTAGTATCTATATGGTTATCTCATTAATATATAGCTTATGTGGTTGTACATGCATTCTGCTGTTTCTACTTTTTCTGAAAAAATAAGTTTTTGATACGTGTTATAGTAGGAAACATGGTGGAAAGTACCTGTGGTTAGGTGAAAAGCAGCATGTTTAGACCAGTTTCATTTTTATGTAAAGCACCACAGAAAGGCACTCAGGAAAATGTCTCAGGAGCTGAAGCCTTTCAAGGCTCCTCCTCTTCTCCACAGACCGAGCCCCTCATGTAGCGTCACTCCTTATATAAAAAGAACAGGCCCATATCTGAAATACAGCCACCTACAGAGGGATCAAGGGCAGCAGCTAGAATACAGCAATTCCTGATACGAAAAAATTGTCAGAACAAACCCTTCTGTACTAGCGGTTTGTAGATGTTAGGGTTCAGGAAAATAGTTGATTTCATGCAGACATCTTTCATTTATACTTGATAAATTGTGACATAGACCTCGACTAGCATTCACAGTTATTTTGTCCTTCAACTTCTCTGATACAGATTCACACCTTTCTGCTTCACCACATTTTCTCTACCGTCTTCTGCTATCACTGTCTTTTTTCTCTACCGTCTTCTGCTATCACTGTCTTGCTTAACCAATGCTTGATTTGCCAGCAGAGCTCAGGGTCTGTTTGCTTCTCCTGTGTATCTTTTTGTTCTATGCACCAAGGGTCCCTATAAACTACATCAGTGTCCTTTAACAAGTAACCTGTTGCTCGCCATGTCATGGTTTCAAACTCTGAAATATCACCTTTTATTTCAGAAGAACTGAAATGTGAGAGCTGTCCGTTGTTATGCCTGTACCACTTCTTTTCTGAACTTGCCTCACTCTTGAGGAATCCTTTTAGTCTGGGAGCAGAAACAGGAACTTGTTCAATTACAAGAGATTCCTGTACAATCAAATTAAATGTGAGTCTTCTATCACCACCACTATAAGTATTTACATTCTTTTAAAAACTACCACTTCATAATGAAATACGTCCATCCCATTAGTGGCTTCCAGTTGTCCCTGAATTATGGTTTGACCTAATGTATTTACTTTTTTTTTTTTTTTTTTTTTTAAAAAAAAAAAAAAAAAAAGCACTTCACCAAAACAGGATGTCCTACAAGAACTGGCAGTGAAACCTGTGATCATTAAAAATCTAGTACTACATTTCGCAACATTTTTAATGAATCACTGGATAAATATTTGGCCTGAGCATGATTTCTGAAAGCTTGAATTGACTTTTCTCACCCTATTTTCTTGTCCCTTGATGCTTTGATCTTGTGTAAAAGGAAGAATGGACCATAAAAGAACTTAGATATTCTGGCTTCACAGAACATGTTTTTTCCATTTTGACAGTTTTTAATAAAGTTTCTGATTTCTTGAAGAACTGTAAAAAGAGAAACTGTGATCTACCAAAAAAGAAAGGAGAAAAGAAAAACAAAAGATATCCAAAAGAGTTATAAAAGGGATTTGAGGATATTCCAGTTAAAGTTCACCAAAACAAGTACCTCAAGATGTATGTTATGAAATGGGTATAGGCTCTATAAAGAATAGCTATAATTGTACACTGAAAATGAAGGCTTTTTATAATGTCATAAAATTACACTCTGTTAAAAAGATCTATAATGAATGCAGAAAGATTTGCTGAATGTGAGGAAGGAAAATACATTAAACATTAAACAAAATACATTAAATAAGATAAACTCAGAAATTCATTTTGAAGTTAGAAAAATTGAAAGACATCTGGAACTAAGAGGGAAAGTTCTGTGCTGTTTACAAATCATAGAACTGTTAGTTTACTTTTCTACTAGTACCATTTCTAGTCTTACTTTTCTCTGTAGATTGCCCAAATTGTCACTAGACTTTATTGCAAAGCTATCGAAGACTATATAGCTATATCCCAACTAAATTATCTGTTGTGCACTAGGAAGAAAACAACCAAGAGAAAAATAAACATCCATGATACACATTAGAAATGTACATATTCTTTTTTAAAAAACCCAAACTCCCCTATAGATATTCCAAGTTTTCTGACTGCCAGGGTAATGGTTTTGATGAGGACCAGCAAGGCAATGAAGAAAATGTAGTTTAAGGTTTCTTCAGTTTTGTGGGGGTTTTTTGTTTGTTTGTTTGTTTGTTTTTGGTTTTTTGTTTGTTTGTTTTTTTACTGAGATACATTAAAAGGTACTTATCCAAACCAGTATCTTATAAACTGCTCACACATTTGTATGTTTTTCCATAAGGTAATTTGATATAGCCAAATGATCATTATAGTCTCAGAAAAAGTTCATACGCAACACTTGCATTCAGTTTAGTTTTCAGCTTCACAGTTTACCTTTGTCAAGTAGTTTTTAGTTTCTTGATTAAATAATTTGGCCTCCAAGTTATGCCGGAGGGTCCTGCTTTAAATACATGCCTTTGGAAAAGAATCTTTAGAAAGAAAAATCAGACACATGCAGTGACCCATGGTTTTATAAAAAGCAGCAACTTTTCTTGCATCATGCATCTTAAAGGCTGTATTTGCAATCCCAAAATGAAAACCACCAGGATAACTGCTTGGATCTAACAACTGCTGACCCTCTGTCCTGGAAGGTAAGAAGTGGTGGATTTCATAGCAAGGACTGTCTGTCAAGCAAACCAGCAAGACCATCACCTTTCCTCATTGCATATCCAAACCCCAGCTTCTGTGATGTGAACCATTTCCTTTGGGCCTCGAGGTGCAAAATCTAAAGTTGTTCCAACAAAGACTGAATGATCATTTGTAGCAAGGAGTAACTCAACCTCATAACTTGTTTTAGTTTTAATGAGATAGCAGCTAGGGATTGGAGGGGTCAGTAGATGACAGAAGCAACTTAAATCTGCAGCGAGAGAAACACCAGTACTCATCAACACACAGAGGTCTCAGGATGTGAACAGCAATGCTTAGTTTTGTTTAATGTTGACTGCAACTCTTAGATAAATAAAGTAGGAACAAAGGAGAATTCCTTTCCTTGGGACCACCAATCAAAATTAAATCCCTGACTGGGAGTGATGGAATGAGAACGTAATAAGAAAGAGGAAAAATATTCTTTCATCGGCTTGAAAAAGCTGTGAAATTTATCTATCTTGTCTACTATTCTCAGTCACAGAATACCAACACTCCTTGTTCTTTTGTAGACAGAATATATGGCCTAAGAGAAATGAGTCGGGGAAGGGGGGTGGGGGTGGGGGTGTAAAGGCACTTAAAAGATAGTGTGTTTTATCAGTGACAAAATATTTGTCTGCCTATTCTTGAGAAGTTTAGAAAAGTGCTGCTTTTTATCCTTTCAATAAATATTTTTTTCTCTCTCAATTCAGACTATTAAAAATAATAAGAGGAATATAATACAACTTTAAATGGGAGTTTATATATCACATGCTTTATGACAGCTGCTTTTATTTCACTTTAGATTAACAAAGCCTTTATGTTGAGACTTTGGAGCTGACCTTACAGAGCAGCAATACCGTTAGCCCTGAAGCATATGTTTCCCATTTAATATTTCTGAGGTAACGTTCTTTGTGAAAGTGAGAGAAATGAGAATGCAAACTTGCAGGAAAAAGAAAAGCCTGAGTGTCCTCCTTTTGAAGAGAATTGAAGTCAGTCTGGACACTTGAAAATATGAAGTGAGAGGCCATGGCCTTACAAAGGGTTTCTCAACATGATCCCCAGAGCTACAATGCTCAGCTTTCCTTTAGTATGCCATAGCTCATTGTCATTTCCTCTCAAGGGGCTGAACATATTTTGCCATCTCAATTTGAAGTGAAAGGTCTCGCTTACATCAATGTTATTGCAGTTTTAACCAGCGTTACTCAAATGATTTATAAGCATACCCAACCAAAAGAGCACTGTTGTGGTATAGCGAATAAACCCAACAGAGTTATTCTGAGGTACAGCTGAAAGGAATTGGATCTGCTGTATTTTCAAGAGTCGTGAGTTACTGTTATGCATGGAAATCAAACTAATCTTAATGATGTTTAATCATTGTCATGTTCTACTGGCTCAATACAAGAGCAACGTACTTACTTTTTTCTCTATAAGCTTAACAGTGCCTACACACAAGTCCTCCATCCTGCTTTTGCTCAATACCTCTGTGTATCAATACTGTCCAGTATTCTTTAGTTACTGTCACAGCCACAATTTTATGCTTGAAACTCTTTCTATACTCTTTTCTGTTGGTGAATCTGAAAAGCTGTAGAATAGAGAGTCTACAAGATTCAAGGTGAACTCAAAGGAGACTGACAAACATAGGAAAGAGCTGAACAGGGGCACAGTTTGGTAGCCAGTGGATGCTCTTTATATTTGGGACCTTGTCAAAGAAAATAAAACTGAATGTTCAAGAAAAGGACAAGACCTGTATGATTTGGAGGAGAAGCTGACAAATTCAGTGCTAAAATTCCCATCCAGGCCAGTGGAAGCTGGATCAAGTTTCCTGTAAACATATGGCCTTTCACTCAAAGCACGTCTCCCCTCTGAAATACACTTCTGCAAAGCCTTCCAACAGTAACGATGCAGATTTGCTGGAGCTGCAGCCAGGTTCCAAAGCCCAGAGACTACCCCTGCACTATTATCTGGGACCAGCTTAGACTGGAGACATGGAACCTTTATGTTTTTAAAGAAGGGGATAAAAAGTTTGTTTGTTACATCCATGTTAAAGCACTTGAATTTAAATTTAAAATTCTAATTCAAAACCGCAACATTTGTCCTTCCTACTGACTCAAATGAGAATTCCTGAGCAATTCTGGAAATTAGAGATGTCCTTTAGAGGGCAAGACAACGAAGGAGCAGACAACTTGGAGAATCCCTCTGTGACACTCTTGTCCTAAGTCTCAAAAGTTCCAGATGCTTTTTGCCCCAGGACCAATGTTAATTTTCAGAGAGACTCACCAGCAGCTGTACAATACCATTTCCTAACCTTGCAGACAGTCTGAATTTATATTCCCGATATCAGATGCAAATAGACACACAGGTTTTCCAAGACTAAAAAAACCAACCCCAACAACAAAAACCCAAAACAAAAAAAAACCTCCGTGTGGTTATTTTAACTTACACTGAGCAAAGCTGTACTATTTGTTTCACCAGGTCTGTTTCCCACACCCGTATACTCTTTACTCTCCGGTCAGACTCCTCCAACCGATCACACAACCAAAGAACAAGCCAGGGTCCCTGTCCTGCATCACCCAGTCTAACCACGTCTTTCCGCCCATAGCTGCTGCCCTACCCTGTGGTCCCTTCTCCTCACTAGTGCAACACTGTCTTTTTCTGCTGGGCCTGCAGACATGCAGGACTCTCTCATTTGAAAGGTCAATTCTTCCCTTTCAGTTTGGGGGTGTGTTGGCCTGTGTGTCCATCTCTGCCCCCCGCCCCCACACCTTTTTTTATGTGTGTGTTTTGTTTGGGTTGTTGTTTGTTTTCCCTTGTTTTATACTGTATAAACCCGGTATTGGGGAAGAATGAATAACGAAAGCATGCTCATATGACATTTTTGCAAACAGATAGCTGGTATTCCTTGGTAATATTCCATGCAAGAAATTCCATCTGCCCGTACAATCCTGCAGTTTTCTCTGAGATATGTGTATATATATAACTTCTTACCTAAACTGTAGGTTTGCTGTGTTTTCACTGTTGACGTAGCTGCAGTTAAGTGACTTCAATGTCTAAATTTGTGTTTCAGCAAGGTTAGATATGTTTATATCCAAGAAATCTGGAATGCTATAAAGGTCACTTAAGTGAAAAGGCAGACTTAAGTACCCAATATGTCTTACTCAAATTATAGTCTGAAATACCACACTGTCCTTTGTGCTAAGGTCTAAAAGGCTGTTTTCACCACATTAAGGTCCAAATTACAATTTTTCTACCAACTATTTCTCCAAGATTAAATATAAACTGGGAGGAAAGCCCCTCTTCCCTTCCTTTTTACTCTGTTTTCTTAATAGCTGGTCTTGTTATCATTAAATGGCATAAAACAGGCCAATATTTAGATTGTTCAGTTTTCTGTTTTTCTGTGTTTGAATTGGTCATTTTTACTTCATTCTCTTTGATGTCTAGAAAATAATCTTTCTTCATGCTGTTTGTATTGAAAGGCCAAAAAAAAATTCTGTGATTCTTTTGGTGTGCTATGAATAAGCATAACATGTTGGGACAGGAAATGCATACATGCCACTACAATTAAAGACGACTAATTTGTTAGCAATTCCGTAATATTCCCCAAATGCATAAATTCTAAACAGCGTGAAGTCATCTGCATAACTCCTCTTCTCTTTTCAGCTGCCAGGGTCCACAGGCTCAGTCCTCCATAGCAGGAGTGAGGCAGCATGCCAAAGTTTGTGGACTAATATTGATCTATCCTGGTTTCAGCTGGGACAGAGTTAATTTTCTTCTTAGTAGCTGGTGCAGGGCTGTGTCTGGGATTTGGTATGGGAACAATGCTGATAGGATACTGACGGTTTTGGTTGTTGCTGGGTAATGTTTATACCAAATCAAGGACTTTTCAGTTTCTAAGGCCCTGACAGGGAGAGGGCTGGAGGGGACACAGCCAGGACAGCTGACCCAAACTAGCCAAAGGGATATTCCATGTATTATGACGACATGCTGAGTATATAAGCTGGGGGGGAAAAGAACGAAGGAGGGGGACATGTTCAGAGTGATGCTGTTTGTCTTCCCAAGTAACCGTTATGTGTGTGGAGCCCTGCTGTCCTGGGCATGGCTGAGCACCTGCCTGCCCATGGGGAGTGGGGAATGAATTCCTTGTTTTGCTTTGCTTGCGTGCACAGCTTTTGCTTTACCTACTAAACTGTCTTTTTATTAAACTTACCTATTAAACTGTGAGATAACCTTAACCCATGAGTTTTCTCACTTCTACGCTTCCAATCCTCTCCCCTGCCCCACTGTGGGGGGAGTGAGCGAATGGCTGTGTGGTGCTTAGTTACCAGCTGGGGTTAAACCACACAAGTCCTTCTTGGCATCCAATGTGGGGCTCAAAGGGTTTGAGATAACAACAGATTTGACTGGAATGTGCCAATTTGAACATACCACTGTTATTGCTATTCAGCTATTAATCAGCTGGTCTCTGTGCTTGCCATGGGGCTTGCTTGCCTTATTGTGTATCAAGAGTCTACTGCTTGTTAGTGGCTGCTTTTTGCTCTCACTGCTTGCTGCACTGTTTGTCATCTTACTGCGCTGTGCCTGGGAACATTTTGATCACAGCAGTGACGATGTGCATGAGATGGCAGGTGGCCAGGGCATCGCTGCTGTTTCTGTGCTGCTGTACTGGACAGGCTGGAACTCCAGCATGAACTCGAGGGACTGTGACCTGTGGATGAGTCCATGTGGGAGCAGCACACCCCAAAGCATCTGTGGCCATGAATAAGTCCATGCCAGAGCAGGTGTATCTCAAAGCATCTATGGCTGTGGTTGCATACACACCACAGTGGGTATACCTCTGAAGGAACTGTGACCCAAGGACAAGTCTACTCTGGAAAAGGCACACCTCGAAGCATCTATGGCTGTGGATAAGTCCATGATGCAGCAGGTACAGCTTGAAGCATCAGTGGCTGTGCATGAGGTCATGCTGGAACAGGTTTACTTCTGAAGGGACTGTGGCTGTGGGTAAGGCAATACTGGAGCAGGTCCATAGTCATGGCCCATGGATAAGGCCACGTTGGAACAGGTGCACCTCACAGTGATTGTGGCTGTGGATAAGTCTACACCGCAGAAGGTACACCCCTGGAGAGACTATGGCTCATAGACCAGGCTCCACATGCAGCAGGTATAACCCTAAGGGGCTGACTGCGGTCCGTGGGTAAGTCCAAGCCACAGCAGGATCAAGAAGAGGAGTTCATTGTAATGTTAAACCTTGTGGTCTGGTCCAAAAGGACCAGGGGTGGAGATTGTAACGGAAATACCTTCACATTGTTGGAACCCATAATTTGAGTTGTGCATCACAGGAATTACTACAGCAGGAACCGCCCGCATCAGTGGAGGACAAGCCTTACAAGTAGCAGTACAAGTGCAGCAGTGACCTGACCTGGCTTTGGTGCCCAATAACTTCAAGCGACACACCACCTCTCCTGTCCTAAGTGACCACCATAACAGATGGTGCCCAAAGTCATGGACTAAATGAACTCAATAGACATTTTGTGGGCATTTTACAGACATTACATATCCCTATAGGCATCATATCTGTGTATTTTACCAAAGGTTGGAAGAGTGGTGGTGGTTAATGAGGTTGTATTGGAAATTGTGGCATGATGCAAAATGGTAAGGAATAAGGGGTGGATACTGTCCTGATTTCAGCTGGGACAAAGTTGATTTTTTTCTTAATAGTTAGTGCAGTGATGTGTCTGGGATGTGGTGTGAGAACAATGCTGATAACACACTGATGGTTTTGGTTGTTTCTGTATAATGTTTATACTAAATCACAGACTTCTCAGTTTCTCAGGCCCTGCCAGCCAGTGGGCTGGAGGGGCACGTGAAATTGGGAGGGGACACAGCTGGGACAGCTAACCTGAACTGGCCAAAGGGATAGTCCATACTATATGATGTCATGATGAGTATATAAAAGCTGGGGGAAAAAGAACAAAGTGGGGTGACACATTCAGAGTGAAGCTGTTTGTCTTCCCAAGTAACTGGTATATGTGATGGAGCCCTGCTGTCCTGGGGATGGCTGAACACCTGCCTGGCGATGGAAAGCGGTGAATTAATTCCTTGTTTGGCTGAGCTTGCGTGCGTGGCTTTTGCTTTACCTATTAAACTGTCTTTATCTCAACCCACGAGTTTTCTAACATTTACTCATTCAATCCTCTCCCCCACCATGGGGAGTCTGTGTGGTGCTTACTCGCCAGCTGGGGTCAAACCATGACATGAACAATGCAGCACCAGTCAGCATGATATAGTGCACATTTACTTCATACAACCACTGAATCTCCCACCTACTAAAGCAGACTCTTTTTTTGTAAAGTCCTTCCATATTATGACTTCTGATGCTTTCTCAGCACGCTCCGGCAGATTTCTGTCTTTTCTGACACACTCATTCACAAAGCCTGTCAGTTCCATGTGCTGCCTGTGGAACTCTGGTACTAACGGTAGATTAAGAACTGCAGTTTTAAAAAGCTACTTCTTAACATTTCTGAGAAAGTGTCTATTGTATTTATTCTTATAGAGAAGTTGTGTGTTCAAATGACAGAGAAAACATGGCAAAAATGCTGCGCTTAGAGCTCTTACAAAATAAGTCTTTGTCAGTCTCCCCCAGTCCCAGTGAACTCTCTCACATCCTACCAGAAGACAACCTATGTTATATCCAAACAGCTTAAGTGATGGTGCCAAAGATGTACCAATTTACTACATAGCCTTCTCCTAATTAAAAGGAAGATTTCTGCTCTACCACCTGTTCAAGGCTGTCTCTCTGTTGCAACCTATTTAACATACATCTCATATGGCCTTCAGAACCCCCTCAGGATGCACCAAAACTTGACTGACTGTTCAATTTTGTCACTACTTTGTCTTTTCTAAGGAAACCAGTAATTTAGCCAATGAATGCTAATTGTATACATGCCAAAGAAGGAGTACTTTCTTGAATCAGAATTTTATCCTTCTGCTAGAATAAGAATTCTCAAAACCAGTTTAAAGTCCTGAACTTACCAGAAAGTAACACCCAAAAAATGATCACAGAAAGGAACCTAAGATGCAGCTCTCTGACAGATGTTAAAAACCGCACATGTTCTGCACAAATGTAGTAAATTTATATATAATCATCCAGTTATTCAAATCTGAAACAGGAAAAACAAAAACATGTTTTCTCTTTGCACCAAGAATATGTCTTATAAATTAAGACATGAAAATTGGGTCTTGTGAGGTTACAGAAATGCTGACAGCTGAAACTTTTTGTTCCCACATTACGTTTTTTTTTAATAAAAAAACCAAAACAAAAACAAACAAAAAATCCATTCTCTCATTTGAGAAAAATGCCATTTCTAAAGAAAGAGCTGTGGGTGTAGACTAAAAAATTAGTACTTGTTTGTTCTTCGTAGCCCATCAATGACTTTGTGCTGACTAAAAAAGGGTTTTGTAAAATCTTAGCTGATGGCAATGGGCAAGTACTGTTTGAGCTACATGGAAGCTAACGTAAAAACATAAACTCACTATGTAAGTTTATTTTTTCCAATTTAAAATGTAACTTCACTTGAAGCCCTGAATTACTCCTGCTGATTCACTTACTTAACTGGGAGATAGAATAATTTGTTAACTTACTTGGAGTCACCATTTGGTCCCTGCTATGTGGCTGTCTCCTGTACAGCCCTGTTCTGAGAAAAGGCCTATTGAACATTACATGACAATAATTTATAGCTGAATTTCCACTAGCAGTGCTGATTTGCATTGTGCTACAGATGGAATACTCTCATCTCTCCCACAGAAGTTATTCACAGCATGATACCACATATTAAACTCGTCTCATGGTTTAGCGCACTGTATCGTAAAATACATCAGAGACTTAATTATTTGGATAAAAACCATAGCTGACTATGTGAAAGGGAAACAACACTTCTATCGGAGTCCATGAACTTGATAGTGGCCACATACTCATCAGGCTTCCCAACTGACCCATTATCCCCCTCTGTACAGCAAGCCCAGGCTTGCATCATTCCTGGAAGCACTGGCAAGAAACAACTTTTTCCAGGATGCCAGATGTCTGATAGAGGAGTGAGGGAAAAAAATCCACCCCAAAACCTGTCTTTGGGACAGAGTCTGCCATCAACTAAGGAATTAAATGGATGAAAGTTGTACCCAGCTCTTCCAAATGGCTGGAAAGGCAGTCACACGGAGAAGGAAACGAGCAAAACCTAGATGGGGAGGGAGGCAGGTGGAGGGAGGAGGTATCCTCATCAGGGCTTTGAGGACCTGAAGCAACCAAGTGTACTCATTGAATTTGTGGTAGCAAACTGGGTTGTAGACCTCAAGAAAAAAAAAACCAAAACAAACATCTAACCAAACCACACCAATGTAAACTGACTTCTGAAAACTTTCTTCTGGTTCCTATTTGTTTCTTTGTATAACATTAATACCTTTAAATTTCCAGCCTTTAAATCTAAGTGACTTAATGTGGTAAGGTGTGTGACATCAAGAGGAAATGGGTATGCACTTCCTGTGTGCTGTGTAGAGTGTTAGACCTGGGGCCGTTTTATCTGAAGGTACGCAGAAGGCTTCCAACGTGTGCAGACGAAGAAGACTGCCAAGCAGTGACATAACAACTATCAAGAAAGCCAGGGAAAAACTGGATCAACCTGCAACTTCTCGGCCCTCTTATATCCAAAGCTCAAGTGTGACTTGTATTGCTTTTAGTTATGTCAGTGCTCACTGGAACTAGGCTTCAGGTCTGCAGTGTTTGCACAGACACTTATTTTTTCTTCTGTCTATACCTACAAAACTTTAATTTCAGGAGAGCAAGTGGTGTGCAGCTCTGTATTTTTGCATCAATAACCAGCAGATTTCCAGCCACTAAATAAAGTAACAGTCTACCACACTTCAAGCCCTGAAAGTTCCTAGATACATTCCACAGTTTATAGAGGTACCACGCTCCTGAACGCAGCACATTACAAATGATACAACACATTCAGCATTGTAGAGAGGAAGCATTCAGATTTTTTTAAAACCTTTCCTTTCCAGGTGGGGATTTTTGCTCCTTTTGTGCCCTCATGCAGAAAGGACACAGATTCAAAAATCTCCAACTTCACAGTATTTACTGACGGTTGATATTGGAAAGTTACAAACATTGGGGTTAATTACAGAGTCTGGGGCTTACAGTCCCAAACCACATATCATCTTTGTAACCATATACTTTGCACCCTTTCCTTATACACACTATTCAGAACTTTAATAAACCATCTACAGCAATTCCACTTTTCTAAACAATTGCATTGCCAAAACCAGCCACGCTGGCTTGTAAGACAACTTTTACAGCATTATTCTGACATTACATATTCAACAGCTTGCCATCATGAAATATATTGGAACATGTCCTCAGATTCAGCTTGTTTGGAATGTTTTAAAATATAAAAAGCATCTGTTCAGGATTGATGTCCACAAGCTATCGTGATTATCAAAACCAAGAAAGTATAGTATTTCTAATTAGTATTGCAGTTTCTTAAACTTGTGGTTTTAAGAAATATTTTTCGCAATTGAGCGTATTGCCTCTAAAGTGTAGTTATATGAAGAGAAGATAGGAAATATTCAGAATTAAATATAAAAAAACATCAAGTTGTTGGTTATTGGGTATTTTAAGAGAAGTCCTCAACATGTGTTGAATCCATAGAAACACAAACACCCTGCAAAACCGAGAAAATAAGAAAATGAAGGAACTGAGTACTAAATATGTCCTGAATACACATGGATATCCATGTTATTGAGTAGAAAGTTGTCATTTTTACGTATCCTCAAGTTGAAACTTTATATGCTCTGTATTTCTGACACTTGATGAAACATCTCTTAAGGATTAGAGTGCATAACAGTAGTGTGACCAGTTCAATCCTGTGTATCAGTGTAGCTTCTGTGGTTATTACTATTACAATCATTATGTCCTTTTCAGGCATCATAAGAATATTTTTTTAAAGTATATTTTAAGTCATTTGCATCCCTATGGAGCATTTTACATATGATAAAATGCTTTTTTTTTTTTTTTTTTAATGCAATCAATGCCATTATTGCCCTACCGAAATCTGTTCCCTTTAGCTAAATCAATCCCACTACACATCTCCAAAAGAGGTGAATACTCCCCATGCTATTTAGATGGGGAAACTGAGAAATTGTGCAGCTTCTCAGAATAAGGAAACACAAATAGCAGCCAGATCTAGGTTTCCTGAGCTTCTAAATACATTCACCATTCACAGGATTTTTGCCCCTGGGGCAAAATGTTTTTACACACATGGATGAATTTTGAGGTTAATCACAAGAAGGTGAATGAGTATGGCACCCTGACACATGTCACAACAGAAGATATATGGGGCCAGCGACAGAGTTCATCTAGCTAAGTATGTGCAAGTGAAAAAGTATTCTTTCTTAAGTCTGTATTTCCATACTTTCTGATTATTGTTTCTGATTATTGTCTGTCTGTGCCTGGTGCTTCTTCAAAATGACACATCTAACAGAACCGAGAACAAACTAACTACATGGACTGCTACCTTCCTGGATTTCTCATGTTGTTTGGGAAGACTATGAACCCACCTCTGTGTGTGGCAATCCATAAAATGGCTTCACTGGGTTTTCTCTAAGTAAGAGAAATTCATCAAAGCACATCTTAAATTACTTATTATGGCATCATCTTGGGCTAAAATGAGAGCCCACATCAGGAAAGAAGCTGTAAGGGACGGGAAGGCGTGGGAACTGAAAGATGACACATGGTAAGGGATGCCATGTGTCTAAAGAGAAACTATGCTATTAGTTTACAAGATCTAGCCTGCTTGGTATACCCGAGTAAGCATAATGGAGAGCTTGTTTTGGATGCATGCAAACCAAACAGGTGATCACAGGGACCAAAGCGGAGCAGCAGCCAACAAAGTAATGTGACTAAGATGCTCAGCTCTAGTTAACTCCGCAGACATACACAAGCCCAATGCTTACTTGCAAATGATTTTAGCCTTAGTTTTTCAAAGACAACTAAAGAAGCTGGATACCCAAATGCTGCTTATTTTTAATTAGATTAGGGGCCTTACTTCCTTAGATTATTAACAGTTTCTCACTTGATTTGCTTGGTATTTCTGCGGGAGCAGTACAAGGCTTTCTTTATCACTTACAGGAAGCCTTTCTGCCTGCCAGTCTGGCACAGGCTCAGTTTTGGTTTTCTCTTTGCCATCTCAAAACCAAAGTTATATAAAAACAAGAGAAAAAAAAGCTTACCCACTGGCAGCGAGCTGTGCTAAAAAGCATCCAAGGCAATTTTGTTGTACTCTGTACTTGTTCTTCGCAAATTCACACTCAGACAGTAGATTTTAAGATCTCAAAACCAAAGCCCCAATTCAACTTAAAAGCTAGTGAAAACAAAGGTGTTGATTAGAAAAAGAATCATATAAGGGACAGTATAATAACACTTTCAGTTTAACTTCTACCTTCACACTACTGCTGTTCAAATTCATTAAGGTTCTATGCTGATTGCATTTTTATATATAAAGTAAAAAACATTTCTTGTGACAGTGGAGAGACAAATGCTTTTTACATTTCTTATTTCAGACGCTTACAGGAGATGCTTGAAGACTCCTGTAATTATTCTGTATTTTCTAATGCTTTCACCCATTTCTGACCTGGTATTTTATTTCAGCAGAGGACTCCAGAGCAAGGGGACACCAGTGGAGTTTTACAGCACCTGTGGAGCAGGCTGATACTGCCACCTTGGGGAGGACTCTCTCCATGTACTTTGAGGAGCCGAAGCAAGTGTCAGATAAATCAGTTTGATTTTTTCCCTGTCATATCCTCCCAGAAAGACAACTTCTTAAAATCCTCTCCCCATACTGTTGTAAGACCTTCCAGATGTGTCCCAACTCAGACTGTATTACATTCATAATAATACTGGAAAGCAATGAGTTTTTTAGCAGGGAAGTTTGTTTGCTTAGCCAAGTTTTAGATATCATTTAAACAGTGCCTCATTTACACTACTCTTAATTTTACAGCCATCTTGCCAGCATAAAGCTCTGCTCTGCATCCACCTGGGCAAGCTGTATTTTGCATACAACAGTCCTCTGCTTCTGGGATTCTAGTTTTCTCGGTAGTCTAAATCCTTGTCCATGCACAGCTTCAATTACTTCCTCGGCAGGCCGATGGCTCAGTGGGATGTGACTGCTAGGACATATACTGCCTCAGATGCCATGAGAGGTATTACTGTGCATAGGAACAATCTGATGAAAAGTACAAAGCTAGACTGTGACAATTCAACCAAAGTCAATACTTCTAGGCAAATTAAAGGAAGAATGTGGATTTTATTTTCATGATACCCATAGTTTTATAAGACTGATCTATCCTTTTGCTTTGCAAGTATCATCCCAATTCAGTCTTATTTGAGTCTGTACCCCGTAGCAAATGAAGTAACCTTGCTATACACTTTATATATAAATACGCCTTGAGACACAAAGGTTGTGCATGGCACTGAGCCACTAGGCTTTTCACATTGCCTCAGCTACACATACAAGAAAAGATTTAATGTCTCACCTCTTACCACAATAGGCAGGCTTGAGAGCAGGGAGCTGTCTGAAAACAAATAATTTGTCTATGTCCACTTAAAAACACAGCACAATTAAATTATTACTACAACCACCTACAGCCAAGTAACACAAACTATGAACTCATTCGTGATGAGTAATGTGAACTTAAGCGAGGAAGCTGTGAATGCACCATTAGCTCCTACCTTCTGTCAAAGCACTGGCTGCACTTGTGGCACCACAGCAGGAGACAGACTAGTTCTAGAGGAACTGAAATCTCAGCTCCACTGCTGTGACACACAGGAACAGCCTCGGTAGTGTGGTAAAACAGTACTTACAGGCTACTTCAGAGATACATTTTGGGTGACAACATCCTCAGCAGGACTGTGCTCTGGAAAGCACCTTGTTTTCCTCCCACTAGACAGCCTAGGTACCAGATTCTTGTTCTCAATGTAACAACTCATACCTTAATACCCTTGGAGTAAACGTGTGTGTCCACCCACCTGGGATTTACAGTCAGAGATGTGGCTTCTCTAAACCTTTTCTTGTCAACAGACAAGAAGGTCTCACTCTACTCTTTCATTCCACTACTAAAACCTAGTCATTAAAGCACAAACTTACATTTATTTTCCACTAAGGCACAGGAGTTCAAATCAGTTACTTTCCCACTTGTGGGCAACTGTCTAAAAAGTGACAGGTCTTTTCTGGACAATCTTTTTATCCCTGGTTTTAATGCTACTATAGCATGTTAAAGAGTTATGCTTGCAAGAGAAATGTATCAAGCTATCAAGCCAACAGCTATTGCACATGATGCAGTAGTGCAAGCCTTCTTGCAAGCAGCAAGTTCTCCTGCTGATTCACTAATAATTTCTGCATTGTAATCCATTTTTTCATCACTTAAATCCATCTTTGTCAGGCAAACAGCTTTACATCTATATATGGTATATATCATGCTTTAAAAATATTGCAATTATTAATTAATTGCAATAATAAGAGAAAATGCATATGCTCTTCATGTGTATATATGAACACACATTCAAGAACATGCAACAAAGTAATCCCAGTACCTCCACTATCACTCTCACACTTAACTGCTGGTAGAACTCACAAGTAACTTTCAAAAACACCAACTTCATGCAATCACTGAAGTGATTACAAAAACTGTATCTGAGCTAAGCTGCAAAAATTCAACAGTGGCAATTACTGACCAAACATATCAAATTGAATGTGGATCTATCAGTAACAGATTAACCAGATTAATGTGTACATAACAGTGTCAGCGTGGCACGTTGCTGCTCACAAAGTTCACATACAAATGTATTTTTACACTACATGTGATTTATGAATAAATTCTGAATGAGAGTGGAATTTAAGGGAAAATAAGGTAAGTGACATAATATGAAATTAATCTAAATCTTTAAGCATAGACTACTTACAGGGAAAAAACCAACAAACAAAACAAATTCTTGATCATGATCTCAAAGAGGAATGCGCCAATGTATGTCTACTGTGTCATGTTACTATGCTACAGAGAAAGACTACAATGTACATCTAGACAACGAATAACTGATGACAACCATTTCATAAGGCGTCTTTTTAAAAAGGTATTCTTAAAAAAAAAAAAAGAAATTCATCATTGAAAAAAATCCACAAAAACCTTCACCGTGAATTCAGTTTGGAAGATCGTCATGTACAGCATTTAACGTTGCCTGTAACAAAATCAGTATGTTGATAGTTCTTGCATGTCTAGCCTTGTACTGAAGCTATTTCAAGATTGATTTGGGCATGGATTTAATATGAAGGAGAAAGCTTAAACTATACATGCAAGAATCTAAACCCAGTAATCACAGGAAATTCCATTCTACAATTGTCTATGATCTCTCTGAGTACCAACATAGTATCTTTCTTAAAAACAAACAAACAAACAAACAAAAACTTCCTTAAGTTTAGGTGTTACTGATAAATTAAAATCAACTACTTACCTGGCAATAGTTTTCCATCTGAAACACCTCTGATTTTATTTAATCAGCCAGTATTCCTGTTAGACAATTAACATGCACCAAAACCCCTTAAAATGAGAGAGCTTAGAACACATCTCTCATCATCTGCTGCTAATTTGTTCTACGCTGTGAAAAAATGCTCTTTTAAAAGCTACTTCTCCCCGACGATCCATTTTTTTTCTCCAAAACATGGTCACTTAACAGCAGCACGTATTTGCCACCATTCTCTTCTTCCTCCCATAGTTTTCCTCCTTTTCATAACCTGCTCTCCTTGCATGTCAATACTGTTTTCCACTGTTTCCCCAGCTCCTCCCTTCTGTGTTGACTGTCCTTAGATTTATCTGCTTTACTTGTTCCTAAAACTCTTCTCACACCTGATTCTTTCCCAGCTCCTCAGCTGTGCCGGTGTAGAAGCACAGCCTGTTAGGTTGCTCTTGTAGCTGTGACACCTTCCATGGGGTCTTGTTGTTTGTAAGCAGCAGACTAGGAAGGACAGCAAAGATCTGTCCTTGGATCAGAGGTGTATGTGCTGTACTGAATGTGTCTACACCACGCCTCCTCTTAAAACATTTTAGGCAGGGAAGGACAATCAAGACATCGAATTTTTCAATTTTTACTGGATTTTTAAAGTTATCTGAAACTGCTCACGTCATTTGTTCTTCACTTCAAAAAGTCTTCAAAAGCATAGACTAGGGGTCCTCAAACAATGGCCCACCGGCCGGATACAGCCCCCCAGGGCCCTCAATCTGGCCCCCAGTATTTACAGACCCCCTCCCATCCCCCACCCCCAGCAGCCGCAGATGACTGCCTGCCACTTAATCCGTGCACTGGCCCCCTGGTTAAAAAGTCTGAGGACCCCTGGCATAGACAATGACAGACAGCAATGAGATGACCAGTAACTTCGTTGTCTTTGGAAGAACTCAAGACGGGCAAAAGCACTACTGGGAACAGCCTGCTGGGCAGCTCAGACAATTGAGAGTCATTGCTCCCAAAGCTCTGTGACTACATGCTGCAGCCTTGGACACAGCTGCCACATTTTGGGGATTATATTATGAAATGGCTGTAAGAGTTCTCCATGTCTGAGCACTTGATACTCCAAGCTATGCTCACAGCAGCCCGAGCAAAGTGCAGGTGACAGACACAGTGACATCTTGGTCCTGAGGGCTGTTTTGCCTCTGTGTCTGGATGAAAGTGATCACATGATTCAGTTCATCCAGGTAACAAATAAATAAATAGAAGTCTCAGCCCTAACGGCAACTCTTTTGTCTTCAGGTGACCATAGCCACGCAAAAGTGAAATACAGAAATACAGCTGAAAAACTGAACACTTCCCAGACTAAACCTGAGAAGAGAGGTCAGCACTGCTCTCTTTTGTACATGGGCTTCACACAAAGAAATTTAGAAACTAAATGTACCTATCAAGTAAGCCTTTTCTCTCAGGTCTAACAGTTAACACTGTATCATGACAGATACAGCTTGTTGAAAAGAAATGCTATTTAAAGCAAACTAAAGTCAGGTTACCACACTCTCTTGTGCTCTATATAAGACCAAAGCAGAGGGTGATGGGTTCAAAATCACACAGAAAACCTGACTGATCTGGGAAAAGGATGCTCATCTCTCATCTACACATCACTACTGCTCTATCTGTTCAAGAGACAGTAACTTGAAAGTGACCATAAGTTTACTCATGCTAGACGTTTTTCTTAGCCAAACTGACTTGAAGCAAGTATTTTGAAGCTCCTGGGGGAAAAAAATAGTTTACATATGTTTGTTTTCAGTGTTACCCTTTTCCCTTATACCTTTCTCCATCTCTTTATACTTCACGGTATTTAAGAGAAAAGAATATTTATTAAAACTATTTTTACTCTAAACCAATGAAAAGTCATTATGATTCTAGTTTGAAACTGTTAAGGATTAAGTCCATGTGGACATTAAAAACGTAAGAGATGCCACCACACCTTTTCTCTTTAAACGGATCTTTTAAAACCCCTTCAGGAAATAAAGGATGTTTAAAAATAAGGAGAAAGCAACAGTTACTTCTGTTTTGTGATCACAATTGGCTCTTAGCTTATATAATAGTTGGCTTTTTAGTTATTTTCCCCTTAAAAGACCAGAAGCTGTGATTTCATCAGCCACAAACAAAAAGGGCAGGACAGCTGCCTGGGTGCCAGGAATATGAACAGTAATGGTTGTATTTCACTGTGTCATTCCAGGAAGACATTAGCACAAAGAATACCTTTAGCAACCAGGAGTTTTCCCAATCATCCTCTGCAAATCACAGACAGCGTATCAATGAAGATGGCTTATCAGTAGAGGACTACTGGCATTTAAATCTCTCTGGAGGTCTTTTTAATTTCGATAACATAGCTTAATGAACGGAGAGTAACAGATAACTGATTTCAGAACTAACATGAGCATCAACCTTGAGTCCGCTCTAAAATGGATAACCCAACAATTCCTTAGATAGCTTATGCCAAAAATTAGTAGAGATTTCTTTTTCACCCTTCATGTCTAAAACAGATTAATCACTACCAATACACCAGGTTTTTCTAACCCCTGCTTATCTTGGAAGTAGAGAGATATACTTTAATACAGTTTTATACACCTTGGTATTTAGGTTAAAGGGTCAAGGTCATTGCAAAGTGGACTTTATTACCAAAGTAGGCTTCTTGTCACACACAAGAGTTAGCATGACTGCACTAAAGTTGTAATTTCATTTACATCTATAAATGAAAGCTCAATCTCTTATTCATATTAAAAATTTCTGTACTCTTTTATTGGCAAAAAAGCAGCCTGTTTTCTCCATTTCCCTCCATCTGATGAATCACAGCAGTTAAAGATAAGCTCTCCAGCCCATCACTTAGGTTGATGCATTTGATTTGTGTTTTTCCTGAATTGCTGAGAATAGTTCAGTTTTATGGGATACAGCTGGAAATGCAGTTGGTATTACATAGAAATTCATCATTCATTTTTTCAACACAAGGTGATTTGGCAATTTTTTTAAAAAATCTTTTCAAAAAGCTGTAAAAAGTGTAGAAATACGGGTATGTGGAAACTACTGATGTAAACTAACGTGTGACACACCTAAACAACTATTTTTCCTTACTTACATAGACATTTTTAAACTGGAAAAATTCTATTAACATCCATAATATGAGAACAGAGAACTGCTAGTACTGCACAACCACATATTTCCACTGAAAGTGATTGTCAGTGTCTTGGGAAAGTGAAAAACCCCAGAAATTTCAGCAACTCAGATAGCATGAACCGGTTTACTGCCAGGAAAAGAACATATAACTGGTCTGTTAATGCGTAAGTGTATGAGGTGAGAGTGGGGAAAACTAACAAGAAAAGATAACTATTTAAGATTTGTTTTTCATTACAGCAACTTCTGGATCCCACATGGAAGGATTTCACTGCAGTTCTACTTACGCATGCAGACAAGGCAGAAGAGACTGAATTCAGTGAGGAAGCATACTTGCACATTGCCTCAGGTACTCTGTTGTCACTTTTGAGCTCAGTACAGCACAATACTTTTTCCCAGACAACCAGAAGAGCATAATTAAAGAGGAAAGAGCTATTGTCTTAAGAAAGCTCTTTAATTTTATAAGACATAATTATCAAGTGCTTTTACTTATACACAGCAAGGAATAAAATTAGCTTTCAGTTGCTCATTTGTCTGTTTTCTATGGTAGGTAACATTTAATAGAAATAAAAGAGTAGAAGCCATTGACTGGAAAAAAATCCATACCAAATATCTTTGAACACACAGTTAGATCTATCTCTTTAGATTACCAAGCTACTTGCCTTTCACAGAGTACCTCACACTGCTTCATCCAGAATCCTAGCTTCAACCACAAAATCAGAACAAGCTAATGCTCTGAATCACACTCCTAACACGCATGTAGTCACAAATGAGATTTTATGCTACACCAGATTGTATATTGCAGTTCATACAGAACACACATCTGGAAGAAAAAAAAAAAAAAAAGTAAAAAAGGCATGAGTTCAGACTGTAAAGGAGCCTCTCTGCTCAATTCTTCAAGCTTTCTGTTGTTCTTCTGAATTCCAAAGTTTGAAAAGAGCTTTCCAGTACTAAAAACTAAGATTTATCTACTGTAAATGTATCTCCTTACCTTGATTCAGGATTAGTTAGAACTGAGATTCTGAACTTCAAGAATTTTGTTTAATAACGCATTACTGGATATGTAGTTTACAAGGCAGATAAAATAGCTCACATGTGCTTAACACTATTTGGCACATTTAAAAGAACTAATTACTATTGCTTATTCTCAGATACATAAAAAATTAACAGCTTATAGGCACATACAAAACTGATTCAAAAAAGAAATCTGTTCATCTTTCTTTTGTGCCTGTTCATTTTGATTTTTTGTTATTGTCTTTTTGTTTTCTGTTTATTGGATGACATTCAAAGCCTGTTTCAGTGGTTAGAAAGTAACCAGTTAATTAAATAATATATGCCAAAATATCTGAAGTATCTCTAAATAGTTCCTTAAAAGTTTTATTGTAAATTGATCTAAAAAAGTTATTTTCAGGTTATTAAAAGCAGGAATTAAAAGAAGTAATCTGAGGCTATTACCATAGCAACCATGACTACTTGTACTATATTATTATGGAATAACTCTAATTGTAAAACCTGAAGGACCAATTTCTGTTAAAATCCAAACATCTTTTGTATACAATATCATTGCATAAAAACACATTAAAACGAACAAAAAAACCCACACTTATTTTTATACCTGTTTGGGCATTGGAAATGTTTTTATTTGGTAGTATTTCACTAGCTCTGGCAATCTATTTCCTATTCACTCTTAGTACTGTTCATCACTTGGAAGGTAGTATCTAGGTGGACTAGATGAAGAAGTATATTAGCGAAGTGACAGCTTTAATCTTATTGACATTGTAACAGGTTAACTGTGGGACATGAAAATATGTCCATTTGTATATGTTAGAGCATAACAGGCCACAGTTTAATCTTCCTATTGCAGTAGTCTGCAGACTACTGAGATAACACAGCCAAGAACAAAGTAATATACCTGAGAACTGCTTGGAAGAAGAGGATAAAAGCTGTTAAAAGGTGACTAGAAGAATGATAATTGTGGTCTTCACTGACCAACTGCTAGACCTGCACCTCTTGAAGAGCAGCTAGCACAGAAGGAACATGGCAGAATTTTTTCCTTGTTTAGATGCTCTTGCTCCATAGATCCTCTAACCTTTTGGCTGTCAAAAAATATGCTTGCCTTCCTGTTGCTCTATCATGCAAAAGCCTTGGCAATTAAGTCTCGAGCACTGAGTGGTGAGTTTACAACATTTAACTGCAAGGACAGTAGCATAGTGAGTGAATTGTGAAAATGGTGGAGGCACAACACATTCTGTACCTCTGGAAGAGGTGTCAAACAAAAAAGGTATTAGCCAGGCATTTCAGAGGGGTAATATATACTCATGTTTTTTATTGTGCTTGCATTACTTTCCATTTCAACATCTGAAAAAGCTTCTAATAACAATTTATTTAATTCCGCTGTTTGCCATGGTCTCTGCCCTGCAGACTCCTTTCCCTTTCACTTCAAACGGAACTCCTTTGTACGTAGCAACACATTGGTCATTGGTATGAAGATCAGGTTGGATTTGCTCCCAAATCTTCTTCTTGGGATTAAGTTCCTTCTCAGGATTTCCTGTTTCAAAACAAAGAATAATCTAATAGCATACAACACAGCAGGCAGAGCAAGAGCTCTCTGTATGCACACACATGTGACAAGACCACATAGCACCACTGCACACACTTTTAAGGGGAGGGGGGAAACATTACCTGCAATTCTCAAAATGAAAACTTTAATTGGAATTAGGATTGTCTAGGAAACATCTCCAGAGCCTCTCTCAAAATGTTGATTTTTCAGGAGGAAAAAAGCTTGTAAGTAACAGAGCACAAATACGGGCAAAATGAAGAGATCAAACCATTGCTAGCTGTTGTTTTACAAGATTTATTAGAGACCAAAAGGATTCCTAAGAATTAAGTACATATGGAACACAGAAATACACTACTCACTAAGACACAGGCTCATCAGCATCTTAAATTTAGGAATTAATGATTTTTTTAATAAGAAATCAATAGTAAGGGCATTTGGCAGGTGCCCCTACAGTTGAGAAACACTGTACTTAGACAAGAATAGTCAAAAATTAGGATACTGACATATAATTTTAGTCTCGAGTTTTAACACTGTTCTGCTGTTCTTTGTACTATTTGATGACAAGCTCCGGTGCCTGAAGTAA
This sequence comes from Microhierax caerulescens, assembly GCA_035590215.1. Classification (NCBI taxonomy): domain Eukaryota; kingdom Metazoa; phylum Chordata; class Aves; order Falconiformes; family Falconidae; genus Microhierax; species Microhierax caerulescens. The sequence continues at coordinate 69,077,796 of JAVJGJ010000001.1, forward strand.
CAGAAGCATTAGGGGTCAGCTTACAGTTTAGCAATTATGACCTCAGTCTCTGTAAGTCTGTTCCCTGTTTCCATGTATACATCAGGATAAGCTACCTAAGCCTAGAGGTATTGACAGTCTAACTACATTAGCAAATCTGACTATTTAGGGATCTCTAATGACCACAAAATGCAGGTTTCTTCTACTAATGTTTTGAAATACTGTTAACAAATTACATCGAATACGGCAGTATTTCAGAGTTATATTTTTTCCTATTTTTAAATAGGCATGGAATGCAAAATATAGAAACAAATCATTTAAGCTAAATAAGCTCTCTTGCTGTAAAGATACTGAATAAACTGCTGCCTACTGACATAATCTAGATAAAGCAAGACAACCAATTCACTGTAAAATCATTTTCTGTTCAAAAGTCAAGTAAATTTTATCTCTTCATTCTAACACAATGCAGATTCTCTTAAAGAGATAAGTGATTTTTTTTAAAAAGTTATTTAATCATAATGTTGTTGAGTGCTCTTGACCTCTTGTATGTAATATAGGTGGGACTAATAGAAAAAAACACAAGACCTGTTTTAAATACCATTAGAGCCATCTAAATGCCGAAAGGGATCCAATGCTATTTCACTGTTGATATACTCTCTCTAGATGCAATTTCACTTGCTTGGAGTGCCATATTGGCACCATTCTGCAAAAACTATTAAAATCTTAAGCTCCAGAACAAGCAATAGTCAAAAATCAAATCCTAGTAAACATATCCTCCCTGAGGTCCTCTCAGAGGCACCAGAAGTTCCTCTCATCTTCCACTACTCAGTGTCCCCAAAGGTTCAGGAAGGAAAACTGTAAGGCTATAGGGATTTTAATGTATGTGTTTTTAGTAGCTGGTTGAAATTCATTATTGCTTGGTGTATTCCTGACTGGCTGACCAACACGCGGTTAAATAACTTTCTCTCATTCCAGCCCGCCTTATTGTTTTTCTCCTTTAAATATTTTCAGTGATTCAGTCTACTCACGTTCTCAATGTTCTCAAAAGTTACTTGTGCCTGTAGATAGGTCTAACTTCTGTAGCTTCTATAACTGTGTAAGAGAAGCAAACTAGGCCAGATTTCTTATGAAGTAGACTAGCCTTGCCAGAGCAAGATTCAATAATGCAGTTAAGTTATTTCACAACCACAGTGCACTTAATATTTAAAAGAAAAATCAGTAATGCCATTAATAGATTAAACATTTAGAGCTAATAGCACATTTTCAGAAAAACAAACATCCTGCTTAACGTTCACATTTGTGAACAAAGACAAACTTGGATTTAGACCAAAGTGCGTGCACACGAACTAATAAAAATCATTAAATAGAATGTAAATGATCCATTGTGCATTTCCTTTCCCCTCCACAAATATAAAAAGCAAGTGATTTTTTTCAGTAAGAAAAAAACCCTGACTTTTATTATAAAAAACACACTTTGGATGTTAATAAATTTCTTTGGAATCCTGCATCAAGCTCCCTTGGGATCTGTGGTGAGCTCATATTAGATTAACACAGGCACCAATTTTAAATACTACCAGAGCTTTAGGCTGTGCATTTTCCTACAACTTCTCCTCATTACATTCTTTCTTCCCAGAAAATATTCTTTAGAAGGCTTTCTATAAATACAAGAAATATAAACTTGTAATGGTTTAATGAGCTTCCCACTCTTTACATAAAAAGAAGCAAATAAGAGGTCCCAAATTTAGTTAAATGTCATTCAGTCTACCAGTTTCAATATTACAAAAGGAATTATCATAATAAGCAAGAAACCTCTCTACTTTGTAAATAACTTAATAACTGATAACAAAATATATCTCAGTGTAAGATGGGAAAAAAAAAGATGCAGTCACACCTAATCTTAAAAGAAGTTAGTATCACTTAACCCACTGTAACTACGTAAAAATGAAGGAAAGCACCCATATACCAAAGCTTTGATTAAAGAAAGCTGTTAAATACAGGCTAACCACTGCACTCCAGTTTTAGCACTTTTTTTGAATGGATAGTTATTAACTGAACTGCCAGGGATTCTTGGACCAGAATGATTATTTTATTATATAACTTAAATAACAGATTTGTGGTTCCTGTGGTATTTCTGCATGGCAGAGTTTTGTCAGTGTCAAATATATTGCAATTAGAAAGAAGATTTCACAGTTAGCTGTGAAAACTCCAACAATTATTGCTGCCTTATGGCAATTACTATATAGGAGGGTATAGCATATGAGAGTATATAGTATATGAAAGTATAGACATGCAATAGAGTAATTTTTTATGGCTTATAAATCAGACCCTTTCAACTGAAAATTAGAAATTTTGTAAAGTTCTTAATATAAAAAAAGTCTCAACAGATTTTGAAGATTCATGTACTGGAGTGTAAAACAGTATTAAAGTTCCCCTAAGGGCAATGACACCAAATAACCAAACAAAAAATAACACTCTTCCAGACAAACAACATTCCTTATCAAATCACTCCTCTGCAACACTCAAGACAGTTCTAGGGAAACTCTATAGAGTTTCTGCAGGAAAAAAAATAATTCAATTGGTTTGAATCAAGATACCATTTGTTTACTTTGACTAAAATGACCAAGGAAAATTAGCCTGCATCTCATGAATATTTCATATGGTGGAAAGAGAAGGCTTAAAAATAACTTGATTCCAAGCTGCCTGATAGACAGCTGTGTGCATTTTAGAGTTGCTTTATTGTTGCTTCTGTTGCTTCATAGGCTTTCATACTTCAAACTAAAATAAGACCAGCTGTCCTTTCTATTTTGATTTCAAGGACTCATACTGAATCTTTATGCTTTAAAATCACTCTTTAAAAGAGAATAAAAATAGATCAGAATATAACTGCTTACAATTAAGCACTGAAATTAAATAACAACTGACATAGCAAGGATTCTATCCTCCTGATAACAGTATCAGTCAAGTGCCACACTGCCTTTGAGGAAACAGCAGCTAAGAAGCACCCAAGACTTGAACAGAAAAACAGGTAAGTAGAAGACACAGATGTACAATGCCATTAAAAATTGGGAAACAGTTTTCCAGTCTCCCAGTGAATTTCCCTCCCTCAGGAATAATAAAAAAAAAAAATAAAAAAAAGGAAAAAAAAACCCAAACCAAACTGCAGTTCAAAAAGGAGATACCCCACCTCCCACCCCCCCAAACTAAACCCCAAACATGAAAAAGGAACTGGGTGAGGAGTGGAATCAGGGAACCAAACCCACCAGAAGTTGTTAATCACTAGGACAAAAAAGGTAAGTGGCAACAATCTTAGTCTCTAGTTAAAAGAAATTTTTTAAAAAACCAAACCCCTAAAGGAAACAAAAAACTACATATGAACAGTATTAATATCTTAGCTTACAAAGGCAACACGCAAAAGACAAGTATGCAAAAACTGTTACAGAAGCAGATGTCAAAATGATTTTGTAAGTCTCCATCCATCAATGCTTTTCTTGCTTTTCCCTACTCACTTCAAAATAACAAAATCACAAGTCTTAAAATTCTGTAAGTTCTACGTAACTGGGAGATACATCACTTTGCACTATTAAGCATTATGTATATTTTCAAAGTGAATTATTAGCTTTAATCTCACACCTACCGATTTTTCTGAGCAGCTATTTATGAAACATTATGAAACAGCTGTCATATTTCAGACTACAGTCTATAGCCCTGGATATATGCTCTTTCCAAAGGGACTGTAAGAGCCTTCATTTGGCACTTCACAGAGCTCCAGTCAAGAATGAAACTGACAAAAGTTTGTATGTAAGCATACAAAACCTTGCCTCTCAAACTGCAGGTCATAACTTTAGAACTACTACAACTTTCACATCACCTTTAGCTTACTCTGACTTTTAACAATCAAAATGTCAATAGAATATCTGTATACCTTAACACCTGGGAATAATTTTAAAACAAATATTCCTATATCTGATTTGCTCTAGGAAAACTTTTTTGCTGTAAAAACCCTGGAGTCAAATAGTTTAGTTACTTTCAGAAAACTTACATCATTAACCATGCGCAAGAACTAGATATGCTGGCTAAAACAGAGACTAGCACTACTACTCTCACATTATTTTCAAATACCAGGTATATGACGTTAATTGAGATGTAAGTTTGGAGTAAGGTTGTGTCAGACAAAAACAAACAAAAGACCACTACCCCCCATCTCTCATAAAACCCAGATGACCAGACTTACGCACTGGAAGGGTTTACTCTACAGCTCGATGCTATCTGTTGCACATTCAATTCTACAGCAACAGAATGCAGTATGAGTATACCATTACATGTAACAGAGGTCACACATCCAACATTTATCTGTCTCTCTTTAGTCATGGGTAGGTGGGTAACTACTTGAAGTTATGAGTGAGTATCCCTACAGTTCAGTCAAGGCAATTGCTGGAGCCTTTCAGATTTCCGGACAGATTACCAACTCTGTATCTCAACTAGCAAGCTTGGTACATTTTTAATACAGAAAACTAAAATTGGAAAAAATGCTTCAAGACTGATTTCCTTCTCAAACACAGTATTATTTTAAAATATTTTCAATCACACCATTAAATCACAGCAAGCAGAGCTTTCGTCCTGTTTCAAAAACACCTAGACCACTGCTTCCTTTATCATATGCCAACCAAAATACAGTATTTCTTTAGAGCATCAGTTTCAATCATGAGAAGTACAAAAACATCTATATACATACATATATGAATATATTTATGAAAGGTATTTCATGCAAATGTGTTTAAGCATAAAACTTGCCAAGAGTTTCATAAATAAAACCACTGCTGTATGGCTAGAAATTCTCAGAGGTGCAACGGCTTAAAAGGTTAACATGTAGAAAACAGAAAGCTACACCATCTGCTACAGATATGAAAGTCAACTTTGGAGCAACAAATTCATCCCAAATATTTTGTTGATATATTCACACACAGAGAAACCCAGCCAATATGGGAAATACTGGGAGTGAGACCACTTCTCCTTAAGATAAAGCGATGCAGTGATCCTGACCAGAAGACCACTGTTCATCAACAACTCTGTGATCCACATAAATGACCTGAGTAGGTCTGGACTTGTCTTGTGCTGCACAAATTCCTGGGGGAAAGGATAAACCTTGCCAGCGGATAGTAAGAGAAGCCTGCAGGCAGCTCCCAGTGGTACCAGTGCCTAAGCCACCTGCGTGTCTTCACCTTTATGCAACAGTGCAACATCAAGTTCTCACGCAAGCCTCCTTTCTGTTTGACAGTCAAAATGAATAAGAGAATATAACATCTTGAATGACCAAAAGCAGTGAATCTCTTCTATGGACAGGGAGTGCCCATGCTGCATGCGGATCAGAAGCCTGTTTGATGCTGCACTAACTTGGGGTTCCCACCATTTGTGCAATCAAAGATTATTTATACTATTCTCTCTTTTCAGCATCTGCTCTAAGAAATAGCATTTTAAATTACACTTAACAGAGTCTGAGCACCTTTCTTAATGGGACCATAACGAACCAGCACCTCTTGATGAAAAACACTTAAAACCATGATAAAGGTAACAAGACAACAGCGCTAAGAAAGAGAGCAACAAGAGAAGTTGCATCCAACCACACCACCCCTTTCAGCCTATGAGAATAATGAATTGGCATTTGCGCTGGAGGGAAAGATTCACTAACACACTACATCTGTGGGGTTTTTTTTGAGTTACCATTGTGCAGAATCAGAAACTAGTAATTTTCTTAGATGAGTGGAAGGTAGAAAAAGTGGTAAAATAGATGAAAATTATCTTTTGAGAAAGTTTAAATTTTATTATTTTCTTACATTCTGAAAAAAACCCTCAGATTTATTGATTTAATTAAGTAGGAAGAAGTCCAAAAAGTAATTTCCTCCCAGACAAACAAAACACCCCTGATATTTTGAATATTATAGGTTTCTCTCATAAACAGGAAATTTCCACCCCCCTCCAATCCCTTCCTCCTCCTCCTCCTCAGAAAAAAAAACCAACCAAAACAAACAAACAACCTAACTCAAGTTCTGACACTTTCGTTAGGGCGAGGAGCTAGAATCAGGAACTTACTACTTCATCCCTTACACGAAGACATCAGGAAAGATGCTTTAGATTTGCTTACTGTAACTTGCAATGGGCAAATATGTTTGTCCATACATTTCAAAAGCAGAAGTACTTACTGAGACTTATTGAGAAAGTGGCTAATCCTATGTTGAAGTACTATACAACTTTTTCAAGTTACGGTTACTTCCCTGTATTTTCCAAATTTTGGCAGGTGGCTAGACATTTTTAATCCTTCATTTACACAATCTTGGCATGCTAATAATAAAAAAGTTTGAATATAACCAATCCATAAATTCTCAACAAAAAAGGCAGCCAACTTTAAAACACTGTTCTATTTGCTTCAGCGCTGAGGTCACCGTGGCATACCTATTTCCTCCAGTTTCCCAAATATCTACTTACCACGAAAACCTTCAAAAGTGATCCTGTCCCCAGGTACTGCCCCAGCTGGGGGAGCCAAAATTTCCACTTTTTCTGGGGAGCTGGCACACATCACCATTGCTTGAGATACTACTCCTCTCATCTTTGCAGGCTTCAAGTTACAGAGTAGTATTGCCATCCGATTCTGCATCTTGGTGGGAGGAAAAAAAGGATGTGAGTACTTAAATGCCACATGTTGTGGGGGGCTCTAATTATTTCATTATAACAAAAGAATTACAATGAAAGGACCTTGACATGGATGAGAGAAACTTACAGCAACAGATGCACAACTTTAATAACTGGACACCAGTAACAAATAATATTTAAATCACTTAAGAGTTGTCCAGTGAATAATGGAGTAAATGCTGAATTGTAACACACTTACCATGGAAATATAAAATTGCGCAATTCAGAAATCCAAAAACCGTTTCAAGGGTTTGGAGTTCTTTTTTTTTTTTTTTTTATTATAAATGGCTCAATTTTTAAACTGTCTGTAGATAAATTACAATTCCCTAGGTAAGAAACTAGACCTAATTAAATGCTTCCTAACAATGCAAAAGTTTTTAGTGGTTTTCTTTTCTTTTTTTTTTTTTAAAAAAAAAGAGATGGTTGTGCTAATTTTAATTACTGTTTAAAATTCAACATTTATTATTAAGTTATACAATTAATATCTATTGATATTAAATAATTTTAAAATATTAAAATTAACATTTAAAAATTTAATTAATAGAAGTGACTTACTTTATTACGTAATGTTTGCAGAAAACAGGGTTTCAATTGCAATAGTAAACCCCTCAGTATTCACACATAATAAGTCCAAAAACCTACATTATTTATGAACCATCAAAGAGACTCATGTTTGGGTATCATTCCATCTGCATCACTCTTCAGAGATATTTTTACAGTAAATAATAAAACCCTGACATGTGTCAGCTACAAAGAGTCAGATCCAGTAATTCTACTGATGGCTATTCTCTGTAACCCCATAAACTAAAGGAATAGAAGAAAATCTAGTTTCTCTAAAGTCAGTGTAAAAATAAATTGGTGAGTTTCCTCACATATAGGTAAGATTGGGCAAAAATAAAATTTAAAACAAGCAAACAAAAAAACCCTACATGAACAGTTCTATCAGAAATGCAGGGTGTTAGTGAAAAGCAGTGGAAGGTAACACAGACAGTAAGTGCATGTTTCCTTCTGCATATGTGTTATTATCCAGTAAAGCAAATTCTGGTTAAGAACAACAGGGCAAATCTCTACATTTAAATGGAAACAAAGAAAAGCAAATCTCTGCCTACAGGGAGCTGATAAGGCTTTGGTATCTTCAGAGATATTTTTACAGTAAATAATAAAACCCTGACATGTGTCAGCTACAAAGAGTCAGATCCAGTAATTCTACTGATGGCTATTCTCTGTAACCCCATAAACTAAAGGAATAGAAGAAAATCTAGTTTCTCTAAAGTCAGTGTAAAAATAAATTGGTGAGTTTCCTCACATATAGGTAAGATTGGGCAAAAATAAAATTTAAAACAAGCAAACAAAAAAACCCTACATGAACAGTTCTATCAGAAATGCAGGGTGTTAGTGAAAAGCAGTGGAAGGTAACACAGACAGTAAGTGCATGTTTCCTTCTGCATATGTGTTATTATCCAGTAAAGCAAATTCTGGTTAAGAACAACAGGGCAAATCTCTACATTTAAATGGAAACAAAGAAAAGCAAATCTCTGCCTACAGGGAGCTGATAAGGCTTTGGTATCTTCAGAGGTGTTTGATACATAAATAAGCTGAAGAATAAGCAAAGAAAATTCAAATGTTATCTCCTTAGAACAGTAACAGTCCCCACTGGTATTCCAAAGAGCCAATCCTTTTGCTTCAGAAATCCAAGAACTTCAAAACTGCCAACCCAACTAGTAAGAAACTGATTTAGGTTCAACAAAAATATTAGTTGCTATGTTTTCTGTGGTTGGACACCCAGCTACTTTGCATTCAAAATAGAACAATGCATTTTCCCAACACGCTGGTAGAATGAAGCACGGGAGGGGGAAGAAATAAAGACACTCAAACAAGGACAATGCAATCCTGAAGTTTACCATACAGAAAACCCAAGGCCTTATTCTTACAGCACGAGTGTTAAATTGCTCTTTTTCTTAGGTAGTTCTTAATGTTACCTGTATAAGTGATTATCAACTAACCATCCTTCTGTATCTCAAAATCAGATACTGTGACATACTGCAATGGCAAGAGAAAATGAGTAAAAGCAACATGCTGATGCCTTCAAATCCAGAGCAAGTTGGAATGCCAACGGCAAGAAAGTCATCCTCAATTTTACATGCTCCTCTGGATCTAAAGTTTGCCAGCAAAACACAATTTACAAGTCACAAGCTTGGTTACATAGATATTTCTATTTGTTTCATATCTGAAGAGAAACAGTAGCATTTAATAGCCTTGAAGCATAACACTACCAAAGCAGAGGAAAAACAATGTTTGCTCTAAGAAAGGTGTTTTACATTACACTGAATGTATCAATAAGTTTTGGGTCATGCTGCAGTCACTGTTCCTTAAGATTTATAGAAACATGTTTTCTCTGCAGAGTACAGAAACTGAAGCTCAAAAGTATATATATCAAGAATATAATTATCCGTCTAGCTAAAAAAAAAATTTAGATATGCAGTACCATTTGCTAATTCCTGGGTGAACAACATTAGCCCTTAAAAAGTGATCTAGAAAGAAAAAAGATGAAGCCATTTAAGTAGCAAGAAAAAGTTTCTGCTATAAAAATTAGACTATATAATTTGTAACAGATATAGCTGTAATGTACCCTCTCAGAAAAAATGCTTGTAGGATAGTGTTTCTGGAGACTGATGGTGGCCTCTTCCCTTCCTGTTAAGTTTAATAAGATACATGCCCTCCATTCTTGTCCTTCACTTCTGATCACTGACATCAAGATCTCCCAGGTTAGAGGGAATTTCAGGAGGTAAAAAAAGCAACACTTGAGAATTGTCTGAATTTCAGGAATGATTGCCTAAGACAGGTATTGATGTTAGGAACACACAGAGATTCACCTCAAAAAGGCAAATGCAGTGACAAAAAGCTGTCAATTGCTGCTGACATTTCAGAATGTTCTCCAATTTTCCCCAGCAGCTCCTGAGAGAGCTCAGCATTGGCATGGTCCACGCCATGCTTCAGCTCCATATCCCTGGTGACTGATGACACACGTATCTATCTATACGTGATACTTGAGGGTGCAACTTCAGAGTTGGCTTCACCACCAGCGATGCACAAAACCACAATGTACCATATATAAATTGGGCATGCAAGAAGTTTTCACACCCATAGATAACTTGCGCTGCATACTGAAATGTTAATGAAGACACATGTTCTGCTTCCTAACCAAAAGTAGTATCAGACGATACAAATACTACAGCCTCAAACACTTCTATCATAAATAGCTGAATATATGAATTACATCTATAGTGCTTGATCTGGCATATATACATGTTTATTTAAATATACGACATATATGACAGGCCTTCACATTTTTGAACACCTCGAGAAACACAAAAATATGGAAGCTTGCCTCTGAGAATCTACTGCCCAATAGTAACTTGCCAAAATCAAGACACACTAACTGCTCCCAAAGAATGTGCAAGAATAAAACCCAATTCTCTGTTAATGAGTACTTTAGATTATTTTTGCCAGAGAGAAAGCAGGTTAAAGTGAAAAGACTGTTACTGTCCCTGCATTCTATTACAAACGTCATGTTTGTCAATTTATCTTCTAAAATGTTTTTTCTTGAGAGTAGACTGCTAATAATGAGCAATTTGAATTTTTACTCACTGCAAATCTAGTAACTGGACACTATCAGGTCACCAGTGCAAGAACAGTTATTGGATTCATTCATTTTTTTCAGTTCAATAACTTTCTGTAACTTAAAAACAACATTCCCAACTCCTACATTTCCAGTCTTACCACAGGGACAGGACATGAACAGGGATTGAAAAGGTATTTGAGAAAATGTAGCTTTTCCACACCAAGATCAATTCTTTTATGACCCATTTTGCAGTTGCTCCATACAACATTACTTTAATTGCCCAGCTTTCTTGAATGTAAGAAGCGGCCTTCAGTCAATTCCTCCTTTCCACTAACCCTCTAGAAGAGGTGTGAAAGGAAAATGTAATCTTTAAGTCCTAGTTTGTTCCACAGACATACATATACCATGCATGTCAAACACAGAAGTGTATTAATTAAAAAAGCATGGAGGCAGACTCTACTCCAGACAAGGAAGTAAAAATATGCATTTTATATTCCACTGTTAAACCACTCACTGCCAGCCAAGTTAAATTTACATGCTCTTTGCTCTACTCTACGCCAAACACTTCTGTAGGCTGTAAAGACAGATGGAAGGCAAAGGTTTCAAAAGTTTACATGATAGCAAAAAAGTTACTATGGCTTCCCTGCTACATACTAGAAAACCTAATAGGAAGAGTTACATCTGTTTGGTTTAGGAGTCCACTGCATACCAACAGCATCACAGAGGACTCAGAATAAGATCCCAGGGTAGAAGCACTGCAAGCAGAAACACTGATTTGTGGTAAGGGTACCTCTCCATTTACTGGAAAATGTTGCTAAGCATTACTTCCATTTGCGTTTTATTTTTGTTTTCATGACTGTAAAAATCATTTAGCAGAATGAAAACACATCCAATAAACAGATTAAGGTCTTAAAGATACTTTAGGAAAGGAAAAGCTATCAGGAAGTAACTTTTTCAATACCTGATCCAGAGGAACATGTTTCACTAAACCGCTGACAACAGTTCTAGGGCTTGCTTCACCCACATCAACTTCTTCAACATACAGAGTGTCTGCATCTGGATGCTTTTCAGCAGTAATAATGAGGCCAACACGAAGATCTAGACAAGAAACATCTACAGGTTTTGCACCACCAATTCCAGTTGCTGGCTGCTGTTTCTTCTCCTTCTTTTCACCTATTAAAGAAAATTTAGTTCATGTAATAAACATTTTTAAAAGTATAAATAATCTATATGACTACTGCAAGGGAAAAGCAAGCTACAATCTCAGAAGTGCAAATACAGCATAAACCCCAAATGAAGAGTAAAGAGTTAGCACCGCTATTACTAGTTTCCAGTGGAGAATCATCATACATTCTCCAATTTAGATTGTTACTGCAAGTAATTACCACCTCAGGACAGAGGTATTTTCTGGTTTGTAAAGTGAAGTCATCCTGAACTTTAAGTGTAGCTAACTTGTATGTAAGTGACATATACACTCTGCCAAAGGACACATCAATAACCCTGATAGTACTGTTTTAATAATTAGCAATTACCAGTAAGACTTGCCATGGTGTTTCATCAGCAAAGGGAAACTAGACAATCACAAGTCATCAGGTTACTAGTATGCAACAGATGACTGTGGACAATGCCGCTACAACTGCTCTGTTACAGTTGCAAAGCAACCCTTCAAGATGACCTTAGCTAACATTCTTCACTCCCAAACATACCAGTGTGTGAAAACGCTCATGGCTTATGAGATTCCACTGATACAGAGTCTTCATCCGTGGTAATGCAAGGGTTTATCATCACCCATGTGTACTGTATAGCATAAAACTGCAGTGAAGCAATACTCCCCACACTTAGCAGTTTATTTAGACATTCCTTTCAATGTGAGCAAGTTATTAGATCCAGTTTGTATAGAAGACTGTCCTGTTTAAAACACATTCAAGATTCTTTTAACAACTACATCCTCTGAAAGATTAAGAGATATCTAAGAAGTGCTTACTTAAAACAAGCATATTCTGTGAATTTTTTCATTCGAGATAGCTTACATATTAATGAAAACCAAGTTCCCTTCCTTAGGAAGTAAAAAAGGAAAAGCAGAGCAGTATGCAATTTGATTCATTTACCACTGTTATCATACAGGGTTGCAATTAAATAATGCATTCAATAAAAAGGCAGTATTTTTTTTAACACAGCTCTTCAACAGAACAAGCAATAGCTCTTCAAAAATATTTCAGCTCATGATAAAAAAACTCAAGCATTTATGACTGGGTTTTATTAATCTAATTGTAAGCAGATTACAATTAAATTAATAAAGGCAGTCATATATACAATAATTGAAGAGAAACTGAAAAAATACTGTCAAAATAGTTAATATTAACATCTAAGACTATTTCAAAAGACCTGCTATCTTTATTCTTGGTATCATTCCTCACTATTCTCCACTTGATGACACTTCTCTACAATAGCCTGGAGCCAAAAACCCAAGAAAATCAGCTTCTAAGCACACTGTTTATTTCACTTTAGAGAGAAGTCTGTCACCAAATAAGGAAAAAAGAAGACAAAGTGTGTCTGTACATAGCATATATACAGACATACAGAAAACATCAATTTCAATGCCACAGGCTAAAGAGAACTGCACTCCTCTGGCCAGTGTCAGTCAGCTCAGAGAAGCACCACAGATTAAGTCTGCAATAAGTGAAACTAAGAATATGTAAATGACCATAGAGGAAACAGATGAGATAGGTGACAGAAAGCAAAGGGATTTGAGATATTACACAATTTCATCAATTTTAAGACTAAAAAACAAGTTTTACATATTGGTTATTTTGACTGTTAAATAGTACACCTACAATAGATGTTGTACTCCACAAATAGTGTGTTCAGGTCTACTATTTAATATTAATGCTGTATTTCACCTTTTCCCAAATACAGTCATTGAAAGGAAAAAGTCAAATAGATTGCTTTACAAATTTAAGCTATCTATAAAAGACGAAAGGAAATACAGTAAAGTTTTATTTTTTCTTACCTCTATTATTAGTTTCTGAATATTTGCATAAAACAGTTAAGCTACCTGATGTGACATGCGGCCTCTGCTTTTATATTTACAGCTTTATGGAATATTGATAGGTCAAAGGCCACAGTACATCAAAAAATATGAAATAGCCTATAAGCCTGCACACAGCTCATGAGAAAGATCAAAGAGATACAGTACCCCACATAATACACACGCTTTGAAAAGCTGTGTAAATCAATTCATAGCAAATTAATAATTTACAATCATTCTCTCTCGCAAAACATGACTTTAAGTTACAAGATAAGACAGGTGTACTTCTGTTCAAATGTAACAGACGTGTCTTGTCTTCTGTTAAAGGATTTTATTAACCAGAAGTCAATACACAGGAAACATATATACTCTTCTCTACATTTCCACCCTGTTGCCAAAATCTATCTGCCTGTGTCCCTTACCCAATACTTCCTCTTAGCCACACAATTTCACCAGCATTGACATGGATGTATCTGATAAATTCTGATGGAACTTCACTGCCTGTAAGAATTTTTCAAGGAACATCCCCCTCTGGCAAAAAAAAAAAAAAAAAGCAGCATACTTAAGAGGATGCAGAACACTGATTTAGCACTCTTCCGTTAGTATTATGTTATGCTGCTATTGCTTGCAATGTATTTTGCTGAGCTGGTGTTTGCCTCTTGCTTGCACTGTTTCCACGGAAGGGGAAAAAAAAACTATAAAAAAAAATATCTACATAAGCCTCAGAAAAGAAACCCATCCAGTCTGCCAAAAAACTTCTCTGAACTTTGTGTCCTCTCTTCCTTCCCCACTCCCCCCACTTTTTCCTTTTCTCCTTTCTGTGTGTGTATTCTGGTTTTGCTGTCATCTGTTGTCGGGTTTTCTGGGGCAGCAGGCTTGGGGCTTTTTTTGTTATATTTTTTTAAAATAAGGGAGTTCAGGGACATGAAAAGAAATTTGGTATGTATCCCATTTAAGTAAGAATCTGTAGCTTACTTGATGGTCTTCATTAATTTCACATATTTCAAAGATTTTAAGAGCTAGCACTTGACTCTTCCTACTGTAGCTGTACAAACTGACTTTCTGCATGCCCAAACTGACATAAAAGCACTTGCATAAATTAAATACCTAGCTTACCTGTCTATCATACCTAAGAAAACTAAAGTACCTTTTTTTTCTACTTTTTCCTTCTTTTTCTTTTCTTCATCTTCACCTTTAATTTGATCTTTGGTACCAGGAGATGATGTGACTGCTGTAGGTTGGGGAACATCATCTCTAAATGAAGTTGTAGAAACAGCTGCACCAGGAGGAACTGCAATCTGTTTTACTAAAATCAAACCCACAAAAGTTAGAAGGGGTACAAGACTGTTGAACACTAATGTTTTAAGTTTCCAAATAAAAGTGGAGAGAACTAAAAATTTTGCTTTAAATACCTAAACCACAACTGTTGAGTAATGAAGCACAACACTATAAAACACATTTCAGAATTCAACCTACATATGATTATTCTGAACAGTTAAGAACAATGCCTTTGACTACACATTTTTAAAATGGGAGAAAGTGCTAAATAAAACAAAACATAAACAAACACCATCTCTTTTTGTAGTTTATTTCAACATCTAGTTATCTTTACTAGTAACTCCTTATTTCTCCTTTGCGTTTGTCTAGTTTCAGTTTCGAGCTACTAGCTCTTGTCGTACTGGAAACTATTCCACAATTTGCTACACAAAATTATTTTTATATTGTAGTCAATCATTCCTCAACTCTTTTTTCCGATTAACTAAAGAAATTGAGCCTTAATAATCACATCTGAAGAAATTACCTGCAGCCCTAAAACAATCTGTTGATTCCTTGCTTCCTTAATTTCTCCATGTTAACCTTCATGTTTCTTTTTAAACTGCTGATACAGAATTCCGGACATCATCTCACTATCAGTCTTGCCACATGAAAGCCTAATCACATCACTTCTACATTCTGCTCTTCAATAACTTCATTAAGGCTTTTTACCACATCACTGTACTGGGTAGGCATCGTTAGTACACTAAACAATATCATCTAGGCTCCTTTTCCCAAGACAGGTTAGACCAAATGATCTTTCGACGTCCCTTTCAGCCCGAGTTGTTCTATGATTAATTGGTTTGACAAATCATTTAGCATATTACTATACAGTTCTCCATTCTGCATACATGCTTCTTTTTACACTTCAGATATTAAATGTCTTTCCTGAAGAACTGCACTGTGTTTGTTCCTGCTCTAAAGTGATTTGCTTAAATTATGTTTTTATAAACAACTTTTTAAATCATATGTATCCAAGATATCTTGTACAAACAACCACTTGCTTACTGTTTGGCTTGCTAGTTGTAGGAAGATTTTGTTTTCAGATTTTTTTAAAAAAAATAAATCTCAAATGATTTTTTTGATGTTCTGTGTCCATTAATTTCTGTGCTCAACTACTTAATACTATCATAGCTAACATACACTAACTTACTTCAAAAGAAAAGATCTGAATATGGTCTTACTACCTTTCAGATAAACCAGCTAAATACAGGAAGATGCATGTCAAGCTAAATGTTAATTTCCTTGTCCTTTCCCATCTTGGAAAAAATCATACATCTTGAGATTTCTCTCTCAAGCATAACAGTGATCCTGTGAAATATCCTATACCCGTCAAGAATTGCTGCAGACTAACAGACAATAAAGAAATATAAACTAATGGTTTGGTTTAGTACATGAAAGGACTTTATCTATGACCAGAAGAGAAAAAGAATCCCCTGCATTTATAAAATGCAGTCCTTTTGAAGACTGAATGTGTTGTTTTAGCAGTAAAGCATTCAGTACGGCTGAATGCTAGCAGCCAGCTATACTGTATACTCTCTCATCCAGTTTACAATACTGTCAGCATGGGTAAAACCAGTAATAGCTGTTGAGGGCAGAAGAGTCTTTGGAAATAATTTCAAAAGACAATATGCTGGATCTGAAACACTTTAGTTTTGTTTTTTCTTCTTTCTTTTTTTAATATGAATAATATAATGATGGTGTGAGCTGAACCTCTCACAGAAGGAAAAAGTGCAATGAAAGTCTGGTCTTACTAAAACATGAAATAAAAAATTCAAAACACATTGTTTCTAATTTTACATTACTACAGATTTTCTAATAAGCTATGGCCCATCTGTACCCATCTGTACTTTGAACTATGGTTTAATTTTCCATTGGGAGTTTTCAGTCATGCTAGATTAAATACTCGGAATATCAAGAAGCGTTAAGACATTCAGCGGTTTCTAAGGTATCATAAGGAGTCATTTTCATCAGTCAAATTCAGGTCTTACTATGAAATGCACTGTACAAAAACATACAAAGAACCAGTTCCATGTTTCATTAAGATTTGGCATATGCACCCGTTAGGCTTTCAGCTTACTAAAATACTGGAACGTCATAAGCATGGAACCTAGGAAAATCCAGAATTTGTAAGAAATGCCACAGTGATATACAGAAAGACAAACATCAAAAATAAAGATAGCACAACATATTTATTTATCTAGCATAACTAGATTTATGTTGTATGAGGATAAGACGTTTTTCCCCTACCTCCATTTCGAATTTCTGCCTGTATCAGCTCCTGTTTCAGCCCTTCAATTTCTTTCTTCAGTTTAGCATTTTCCACACGGAGCTTCTTCTCTTCTCGGAGAGATGCCTGCAAGACTAGAGTTGACACTATATTAAAACCAACAGGTTTCAACAATTCGTATTCATCATTTGGCAAACAAAGCTTTTGTTTTTAAAGAAAATGAAACATGGTGACTGAACCACCAAAAAAGTGGAATTGTTCAAGGAGCAGATCATTAGAAATGGTTTGGAACCCTTTTTTTGTTGAAATGGCTATTTTTTTTTCAATAATACTTATTTACTCAAGCTGCCTCTCAATATACTAGCTTCTCTCTTCCCTAAAGAGACTCACAAGAAAAAATTCCAAGAAACTTATTAGAAAAACCTCAGACATGTTTGTAATATGGAGCACGTTAATTCACTGACAGATATGCACAAAACATCCAAGTTGAAGGGATGATGCTCTTGAGAGAATCCTATATTGGTGGAAAAGTAGTAACACACTCAGGTAAATGCATAGTCTCATATTCTTCCTGACTCCCTTTCTCCCCCCCAAAATGGAATTGTGTCCTAGCAAATTTCCATAATTTCTTTGTGTCTTTAATCCTTCCTCACTCATGCCTTTTCTATTTTAGAATAAACAGCTTCAAAAGAATCCACAAACCACAAGACAGAGAAGCAGTGCTACTATTACAGGCTTTATCTTGGAGAACTTGGAACACACTTAAAAGGCTGACAGCACCAATGAAGTTGTCCATGTTCTTGTTTTTTCCTATGAGCATTCAATGTTAACTGTCTGGTTAACAAGTTTATCGTAAGACAGATAATTCCTTACTAGCTTTCTCCTTGAGCAGAGCAACTTGTTGCTTGAGGTATTCAATAACTTGATCAGCCTCTGCACCCTTCTGCTCCAGTCTGTTCAGGACTGTGTTGCTGGCTGCCATCTTTACCAAGAAATGGGCTAAAAACCTATATAAACAACAGAAAGTCTAAAATTAATGACTTCATAGTGTAATAATGCTACCACCTCTTACGCCTTGAAGCAGCTCTGAAATCAGCTGCTCAATAAGAAGATTTGCTAAGTGAACAAGCTAGGCTCTCATCTCCTAATGCAAACCCAAACAAAAAGAAACAAATAGAATCTGATGTTTGACAGCTGCATTTGCATATTTTAGAAGAAAAACTGCTTTTCTTCCCAGCTGCAGAAAACATGTTCTTACTTCATGAAACAGAAAAAATTCCACCTTCTCAGAAAGAAAGTTGTAAATAAATAAGGGAGGGTGTGTGTGTGTGTGTGAAATAAAAAAGGAAAAGGTTGGACAGGAGAACACCGTATCCTGTGTTTAGATGATAAATGTATTAAGTGTTAGCAGAATTTTAATGAGACTAAGAAAATAGAAACATCCCACTTCCAAACTTTTCCAATGAATTAATTCAGAATATACTGAATATTTCATACATTGTGGTTGTGTATACATTAAGAATCTGTTCTTACTTTATTTTTAATCAGAATTCATCAGTATTTTTACTCATCTCAGGTTAACACAATTTTTATTGCGGGTTTACACCTTCAGAGTTATTTTAGCACCAATTTCTATTGTCTTATTTTGCTTCCACTAAAACGGAAGGCCAGGCACACAGGTAACAAATTAAAGAAGCAGGAAACACAGAAGATCAGTAAAGGCAAGAATACAAATAAATGTTGTCTAACCTTCAGCTCCTTTTACTGGGCTTCTCTAATGCTCCAGAAACTAGGCATGCCTTCTGTACAGCACTGATTTCTTGAAATCTAACAAAATGTAAACACTTGTGTCTGGAACATTTGTGTCTAACCATAAAAGCTCAAATAGTAGCAGCAGAATGATAAAATACAGTTACAGTCACTCATATCACAGCATATAATGCTTTTACCCTCACACTTAAGTGTCTAGATGAAGAAAGGATCTGTATAACAGCTGCCTCATCTGAAAATCAAGAAAACTGATTATAGGTGGGAAGGAAAAACACCTTGCAGATCTTCACAAGGATCAGTGATATAATTCCCATGTATTTGCCCATCAACTGCAACAAAGGGAACAATTGGTAAGACAATTACAACCCAGATGCATGCACTGGCTCCTCAACTTTATCAGAGTCCAAAAATGCCTTTTCTCATATCAAATTTGCAAAAAAAAATCCCATTTTATTGCAAAATTATTCTGACACAATGACCTAATGTTTTTAACATATGAATATTTGCTGTTGGGATTTGCAACAAAAGCCATGCTGAAGACAAAACATGTTTAGAAATAACTGAAAGGTGAACAGATAGAATCGTGCTCATGCCAGTATCCAACATAGCTCTTCTGCTTCACTCTCAGTATTAACTTACATTTAATACCTGATCTTCTATTAAAAAAACTTGGGGGAGGGAGACACAACACAGTACAAAAGACAATGAATCAAGAATAATGTAATTAGAAGTTCTCAAAGTAAAATTAATGAAGCCTGAGAGAGATAAAGTAGTCAGATGATGCATGGGGTATATTACTCCTGCAAAAGGAATGAATGAAGCAACATCTTGCCTTTGCCATCTAATACAATCAAAGTCTGTTCTACACACACTGTTATGCTTAAAGATGCAAGAGTATTACTGCCATAACGCCTTCCACTCACCCACAAACAGATTTTTCATTTAGAAAAAAGAAACTCATGGAGAGAAGAGCAGTAATATCATCTCTCTAGGACAACTAAAATAATTTTAATATTCAAATTAATCTCTGCTAATAAGAAAATAATTTTGTTTCGTGTGCAGTCTGAAAACAGAAGGTTTTAAAATGAAAAGCAGTGATTTAATAAGGTACTGATTTAGATGTCAAATGGAAATAGACATAAAACTATTATGGCACAACACAGCATAATACAAAGCCTGGGGTATTACTGTCTGCATACCAGTAAGATTTCTTGCAAGCTACATATTCTCCCAGGGGAGCACAATCCTAACGGTGGAAACTTTGCCAACAACAACAGAAATGCTACTAAAACTTCAAAGTGAATACAACTGGTACATTCTATAGGTTTTAGCCAAATTGGCTAATGAACTGAAGATCTGGAAATGAAGTTACATGATTACAATGGGTAGATATCTTCCCACTTGTCAAATAAATTTCTGTAAACCAAGTATTATAACAATAACACAAAGGAATAGGTATTTCCAATACTAATACAAAGAGCCAACAGGCTGAAATTAACTGCTGCAAAGGCATAGCCCATAGAGCACAGTGATAAAAACTGTATCTAAAAAAGGCACATAATTTTGTTTTTTTAAAAAAGATCTACCCTTTATATTAAAACACAAAACACATTAAAAATATCAGCACTGCAACAATCAAAGGTTACAGTAAATGATTTTTTAAAATCTTTCCCTCATTTTCCTTGCCTTCTATTACCCTAACACCCTCCCCACTCAGGGAAAAAAACCCAGCCTATTGTATATCACCAACTCCTATTGGTGATAAACAAACTAAAAATAGGAAAGAAAATAAGAAATACTACAGCTTAAAAAACAGAACCGTATCTTATGACAGATAAATTCTGAGCTGTTTGCCAGAAATTGATCCAGAAGTCAACTGAATGTAGTCATTTCATACAATTGTGCCTAATAAGCTGCTTTCCCTTCAAACAAAAAGTAGTTCTGAAAAACAAGTAAGGAGTAGCTATATTCAGACCTTCTGAAAAGGGTAACCTCCTGAAGTTACCTGGTTGCTCAGCTAAAAGAAACTTTAACCTCAGACCTCTGAGGCCTCCTTTGTTACCTTGAAGACATTCAGAACTGCTCCAAAACTGCTCCACTATAATGGAACTCAATCTTCAAATGAAAGATACAAGTTCTGCAGTTATTCATGAAGTTACATATCAACACACAAAAACTGTATAATTTCTCATCATTTTACTTCCTGATTAAAAGAGTTGCCTATCTTCTTTTAAACAGAAAGCACTGACCTCTGCAGTCTTCTAAGAAGCTGCTGTACCCTTACAGGAGAAAAAAAGGTATTATTCTACTTCATTTCGTAATAACATGTACTGTGGCAGGGTCCCCAAAGTGGCAAACTCTCTATAATAAATCAAGACTCCTCATATACTACAAATTACCCCAAAATTTCAACATGTTTTCAAATACTGGTCCATCAACATTGGATTTGACTTTAGAATATATCCAGATCACAAAATGAACACACCAAGAAGATGCTAAAAACAAAACTTGCTGTAGCTTACTCTTCAATATTAATATTCTCTGTTTTAAAAGCAAGAAAAAGCCACACACCCCACACCCACCCCTAAAATTAATGACAAGATTTAAAACTCTAAAAATTGTTTTTGGAATCTATCCATAGTCCAAACATGGAACCGATTACTTTTCACTACTGGGAAAGTAATCATTTGGAAAAAAAACCAAACCCAAAAACAACCAACAAAAAATCCACCAGAAATTGAAAGCCAACTAATTCCAAAACCCTAAAATAACTAGCTCTAAGCATTCCTTTTTTCCAGCTGGAGATTTAAAAAGGTTCAGTACTTCCAAGTTCTCAGTCTTCCTGCAATGCTTTGTTAATGTCAACACACAAGTAGGATTACTAACTGTATGGTATGTAACCTGCAGGCTGCTTAGCAAGACTTACTGCCCACAGACCAACTTATTACCCATGTATGCACTGAGTACATCTATGACAGTGATGCAGCTTTATTTAAGCATTTTCAGTTCAGTAGAATTTTATGCTGCTCTCCTAGGTCACAGGTATCTTATTTTTTATTCTCATTCCTTCCCACAGGCTTTAACGTAACACAACCAAATGCCTTGTGCATTTCAGTTAGTAAACCTGAGCACGTGTTGAGACAAAAAGTTGCCAAATTTTGTCTCAAATGATGCAAAATGAAACAAAATCACAACTGCTTCTCCTCTCTTCCTCTCTCACATACACACCAACTCCTCTGACCCACCATTGATTGCTATTCACTTTGTGCTAACTATGCAGGAATCTGGTATTTCTGCAGCAAATCTAATCCTTCTGATCTTTAGCAATGAACAGACAGCAACCACAGGATGGCCCTGACAGCACATATGCCTTACAGAGAATGCCAGGCTTAGGAATAGCCACCAATTAAGACCTAGTGTTATGCAAGGAGCCAGTAGAGGAGGAAAAAAAAAAAAAAAAGTCTGTAAAAAGACACGTTCACTTTTCAGTTGAGACACTCTGTTTGAATAACAAGTTTGTTACTGCAAAGCAGAACCAGTGGGATCAGCCTTATGCTAAAAGTTATCAACAAGACAAAGGTAATTTCTCCAATGCTAAATAAAGTTTATTAATTTAAACTACAGAAAAATATTTAATAGCAATTCCTCTTCCTATGCTTTTGGTCTTAAGCCTCAAGCAGCTCTCAAAATTAAACTCCTTTTCTTCTTTGGCGAGATGCCTCAAGACACTTTACTGTGGCCAACTTGTACAGCAAAGGATTCTACTTTCTGTAAAAGAAAGTATCAACAACCACTTGTTTCTGCAAGTGTGTTCAGACTTCTATCTGAGCATCTTTTTTGAGTATGGTCATTTTTGGCAGACAATCTTACCCCGTAAATGTAACAGAATCTGCCAGCTGTTCGCCAGATTCTGCTTTCCTATGCTTTGCACTTCTATGAACTGTCAGGACACAGTGAATCAGGTTTAAGAATCTCACATCACACCTTTTCATTCTGTGAAGTAAGAAACTGTAGTGAGCAGATCAAACCAGAAAAGAATAAAACTATGTTATTTTTTGCTAAACCAAAGTGTCCATGCAATTTGGAAATTTTTGTAACTTGTCTTATCTTCCCGCCTCAGAAAATCGGGATTCATGCTTAAAAAAAATAATTTTTAAAAAAATATCAAAAATCTCAATTCTCTCATGCAGGTTTCTCCCAATTTCTGATGAAGTATTCTAGACCTGATGCTGTAAAGGTCTTTGGCTAAGATTTACAATATCTGATGTGATTTCACATTTTTTGTAGAAAAACTTAAGGTTTAGTTTTCAAAAGTAGGACAATTTAAACTACTAAGAAAATCCCCAAAACCAAGGACAGCTACAACTAACTAGTTTTGAGATCAAATCTTGGTTTTGACTTGATCATCTCCCTGCTTCACCCTAATCAAAGCACAGAAGGTTAGCAGCATCTCTCAATTTGCCGTTAGGGATGCAATGGTTTGTAATATTTAATTAGAAATTTGCAGTGATACAATTCTATTGCTAGGACATTTTGGAAATCAGCTATATTAAGTAAGTTTCACACACTTTCCTATCACTACCACAAAGGTTGAGTGTTTTACTGGTTTTATACCTGTTATACATTGTAAAATGTAATCATGGCTTTTACACTCAAACACTCCTCAGGAAATGCAATTCCAGAAGATTGAATTATTCTAGGCTTCAATAAACAAAGAAGAATTGGATTTACTTATCCGAAATACAGGTTTCCCAAAGTTTTATCTGTGGAAAAATGTAATTCCTCGATCACAAAATAAATTCAAACATGAAGCTGTTCACAAATAGGTTTCAAAAACTGTACCTTTGCAACCCATATACAAATAGGCCATGGTATCAGTAAGCAGCACTGTAATGCTGAGAAAGAAAACAGAAGTATCAATCAAAGCTCTAGTTTTCTTGTTATAGTACAGCAAAGAGACATAGTGCACTCCATTACACTTAAATCTTAACTGATACGTGCCCATCTTTTCAATGTCGATGAAATAATATTTAACAAGCAGCTCACCTGTCTTTCAGTATTAAGTATATTTTTATGTCTGTAGAGAAAGAACACAGTTTTCCTGAATTGCACATTGTCAAAGTCAGTTTACACAACTAAAAGTATGATTTAGGCCCTAAGCAAATGAATGTAAATGATCAAAACATAGATGCTCACTATGCTGGTTTTGGCTGGGATAGTGCTAAGTTTTCTTCATAGCAGCTATATGAGGCTATGTTTTGGATTTGTGCTGGAAACACTGTTGATAATACAGGGACGTTTTCGCTATTGCTGAACTGTGCTTACACAATCAAGGCCTTTTCTGCCACTCACCACTCCACCAAAAAGTAGGCTAGAGGTGCATAAGAAGGGAACACATGGGAGGGGACACAGCCAGGACAGTTAACCCCAACTGACCAAAGGAATATTCTGTACCATATGACATCATGCTGAGCATATAAAGCTGGGGGGAGAAGAAGGAAGGGGGGGGGGGGGATGGACAAGGACGACACGACATTGAGAATGATGGTGTTTGTCTATTCAAGTAAACATTATGCATGATGGAGCCCTGCTTTCCTGGGGATGGCTGAACACCTGCCTGGCAATGGGAAGTGGTAAATTCATTCCTTTCTTGGCTTTGCTTGTGTGCACGGCTTTTGCTTTACACATTGAACTGCCTATCTCAACACACAAGTTTTCTAAATGTTACTCTTCTGATTCTCTCCCCCATCTCACAAGAGGGGGAGTGAGCAAGCAGCTGCATACTGCCTAGCTGCTGGCTGGGGTTAAACCAGGGCACTCACCGAGGTCCTTCTTTGCCTACAGCAAAGGAGGCCTACCAAAACATTTCTGGCCGAACAGCAAACACTTGAAAAGCAACACCTAGCAATGACAGCACAATTTAAAAACAACCAACCAAGCAAACAAAAAAACAATAAAAACTGCAAATAAACAAAACCCCACTCACCTGTATTTTTTGTCAAGACTTTGAGCATTATTGATAAATTGTAGCGTAAAACCTCAAAATCTAGAAATTATCATCAAATAGATCATTGTGGAACCCGATTTTTTACCAAGTCTCAGTATTAGATGAGTGATCCCCTATCAGGTACCAGAAATATGGCACTAAAAATCATCAAATGAAATTTTAACTATTACCCTTGTATTTTGCTAAAGAAAGAATGCTCTTTTTAATAGGAGTTAAAAGGGATATTACAGCATAAAATGTAATGGGGTATTGTAGAATATGGCAATACAGTTTTGCAGACTTAAAATTGCAAAAAGACCTAAGAGTTTATCTTCCTCTTCTCCCCAAACAAGTGATTGCTATAACTGGGGCTTTAAGGAGTTGAACAGTCTGATTATTACTTTTTTTTGAGCACTTAGATACAATTTTTAAAGTATTTATGAACTATAAACTCCTGTGTAGTCAGTACTGAAAACAATTTGCCAAGCAACAGATTAGGCAAAGTTGTACATTTCTGCTATATGTTATTTCAAGTCACATCTTTTGCACTGAGAGTCAGAATAATTGCTTTGCAGATTTCCAAACAACTAAAATGTCTAAACAGAGTCCATCCAAGTAGCAATGCCAGCCCTAAGGAATGATTTGCTAGCTATGGAGACTACAGTCCATCCCTTCTGGCTGCCAGATACATCAGGCTCAATTCCAGCTGCAGACAGGTCTTTTAGTAGTCCTAAGAGCCTACCCCTCCCTATTTTAAAGGGCTGTAAATAGTAAAAACACACAACATCAACTTCTTCAGACTGAAAAACACTGCAGCGTGAAAGAGATTTCTTAAAAATGTGATGGGACATTGTACAGAAAAGGCTTATCCACTAGTACTAATTTTGAGGCAATAGGGGTTACTTAGTAATGACTATTTTTAAATATGAAGACAAGTCTGTCTTGAAAGGGAATGATGTATCGAAGTTACAAGGAAGTCACAGCATTAATGAGAGGGGCAAAAAATCAAATCTATGAGTAGCAATGGATGAAGTAGTAAGACAAGGCATATCTTAGAACAAATTAAAGTAGAAGCACTTAAAAGAGTATTATGACAAGCTTAGTTTGAATTAAAATGGATCTCTTGGATCTGTACAGCAGAGATCATTAGAAACTAACTAGAATAATTTTTACTTCTGACTATTATTTTGTTCAAGTTTTCACTTCAAAACCTTCAAAACTTAGTGGATGCCACAACCTATTATTAACCTCATCATATCTTAACACACTACAGCTGCAACATTCAAAAGGCTAAGGTAAGTTAAGAGTGCTTATAATTTCATTCACATCCTGGCTGGAAGCTTGTGCTAAATTTGTACTCCGGGAGAAGTTTCTACTAATGCTTGTCTCAGTCCAATCCTGAACTAACTTTGTACTCTTTCCCATTTCTGAGCAGACACCCCAAGGACTAAACAAAGCAAAGACATGACTACAAGGAGTCCTGTCCCGGTCAAGAAAAAAAGTCAAGCAATTTGGATGCTGTTTGTAACAAATTTTTTGCCTACAGAGCTACCAAAATTTTTCAGTAACTAAGACTGTATACAAAGTTACATGTAATTTATTAATCTGAGAAGACTGCCCAGTAATTAATTCAATAGACATGGATAGCTCACAACATGGGTCACAAACAGCAACTTCTTTGCACTCCTTGACTTAAGTCTCAACAAGTTACACGCCCAGTACATCTGCCAGGTCCCCTGGAAGTTCAGTAGAGATTCATCTGGTTATGCTTACAATGCTGTATGAAATTTAAGTAGCAGCTCATATGCCAAAACAGTTGGACAGCCTTATGTATTTTTTCAGCAGTGTGTATCTTTTGGATCCCAATGCATTAATATTTTAATAGTACTATCAGAATCTTACAGTAAATGATCACCACGTGCAGAAGGAATTCTCACATAAATCCCATGATGGAAAAGACACAACACCCACAACATGCTACCTTGTTTGTTTGACCTTAAGCATTGATTTCCAAAATCAAAATACATCCAGTCCTTTGGAACAGAAAGCTTACATCAAAAATCAAGAGTTTGGAGTGGGGTTTTTTTGGTTGTTTGGTTTTGGTTTTTTGTGGGTTTTTTTTGGTTGGTTGGTTGGGTTGTTGTTGTTGGTTTGGTTTTTTGTTGGTTTTTTTTTTTTAATAAAAGCTGAATTTTCCAAACCACATTGTATCCAGTGACTATCACTGAATATAAAAAAAAAAAAAAAAAAAAAAAAAATTAGCTGCTACTCATCCCTCAAAGTATCATCAAAAAAATACC
>JAVJGJ010000001.1:69104808-69115162 GCA_035590215.1 Microhierax caerulescens
TTTTTTTTGTTGGTTTGGTTTTTTTTTGTTTTTTTTTTTTTAATAAAAGCTTAATTTTCCAAACCACATTTTTTCAAGTGACTATAACTGAATTTAAAAAAAAAAAAAAAAAAAAAAAAAGTAGCTGCTACTCATGCCTCAAAGTATCATCATAAAACTTCCTCGACAGGTGATGGACTTCACAATTACAGACACACACATATGCCTATAAATTCAGAAATATAAGCAGACTCAGCTGTATCTGTACAAGTCTGCAAGGTCAGCATACACCACAGGAAGTGGAAGAATCTGTACTGAGGTTCACCCTCTAGGGTTTTACTGGGGAGTGAAAGCTTTAGATTACTGTTATAACTACAAAGTTACCCATAAATCAGCAGAAGAATAATCAGAACTGTACTGAAATCTACCTGTTGATACCAAGTAGAACACTATTTCTTAGGCTTTTTACTGATTTTCAAAACTTTATACCAAAAACGTAAGCATTCACACTATGTCCTTAATTAAGAACAGGCACAGCAGTTATAAAAAGGTAAAGAAAAAATGAATGTTTATCCCCTCTCTTCAAGACAGGTCTCACTTGAGAACAAAACATACTTTAAAAGTATCTCTCAAAACCTAATCTTTTTCTTTTGGGTCTGTCAGAGCAATAAGGATAATAACCCTTGCCAAAAACCCTAGCTGCTAAAAAGACACTTTAAAGATACCTTCTCCTCTGAAACTTGAGGAGTTTGGAAATAAGAATATCATTAAGCAATGTATGTCATGTCAGCAATAGTCTACAAAATAGCAGTATTGGTTAGGCAGTTCACAGGAACATTGATCCCCCTTTCAATTTTAATTGACAATACTCTTCAAGTCGGAAACCTGCCTACTGGTTTTCTCACACAGTTCAAGTGTGGTAAAAGAGAATCTTGAAATTTGTTACTTTTAGATTAATATCAGCTTTTCTACATGTAAAAGTAGCACCCTGTAGCACAGCTAAAGGAAAACAGGATTTAACCATTCAGTTAAAGCAAGTGCTAAGGTTAAAGATAACCATTATATATTCATGAAAGCATTCAGCAAACATCATGCAGATGTATGGCAAAAGAATCAACATTCTCTAACTACAGCTGCATTAACAATTGCTGGTATTTACTGAGACAGAAATTTTAGGTATCCTTTCATGTGGGCCAAATAAAATTAAACTGGAAAAAGCGTGTTCGTGTGCACGCATGTCTGTGTGTAATGGATGCAAGAGTAATGACAAATGTCTCTTAATAGAGAGCAACAAAGTTGTCAAACAAAACAAAACAAAAAAAAACCAAAAGGGGAAAAGCAGTCCTCACCAAACTTTTGAGCCTGCAGTTGCAGTATCTTATTTACCTCTGCAAACCTCTCCCACACACGCGATGACCCAACTTCATTCACCACATAAATTATTATACTACCCAGTACTTAATTCACTCACATAATACAGGAGGAGGATATTTTAACGGAACTGTCCTATAAAGATACTAACCTACCCTGTGCAGAGAAAATTATTCATTCAGCAGTGGAGTGAAAGGTCTAAATTAACTTTTAAATTTAAAGTAGGCTGACAACAACTAATCCTCAGAAGCAGGTATATGTCACTTCAAAACCACATGCCAGGAGTATCTACCTCTGCATATTCCTGGCATCAGTCTCAAAACACAGGTCTTCCCTTTCATCACATACAGAGTGAAGAGACTTAAAATTCCTAGCAAGCATCTTGCATCTCATCTACTTCGAAAAATCTCCAGATATAACTACCAAGTATTGTAACTAACTACCTTCTTGATTAATGGTTTTACTTGTGTGGTAGAAATATACAGAATATTTTTTTCCCTTTTGGTGATAAAAAACAGAAACTCTGAAGAAAAAAATTTCAGTAGATTTACACTTCTGCAGATGAAGACACTTCACTACTCCTAGCAGGAAAACAAACCAACCAACTTCTGTAGCAAAGACAGCAACTACCCATCAATCTTTTCTAAATAAAGTGTACAAAGGAACAATTCAAAGGGTACTCAAAATCAAAATGCTATCTTTCCTTCTGCTCAGACATGAACAGCCACCAAAGGGTTGTATTATTACGTAGGTATTTCAGATGTTTTATTGATTTGAAACAAAGACATTTTTACAAAGATGTCCTTGGTATACAAAAAAACCCTACCACTTCTACCTGTATAGCAAATGCTGCTTGTATTTAGCAGTTCTTTTCTTTTTAAATTTAGAATCCTTTAATTCTTATTAACAGAAAACCACTTCTAAGATCTTATATGATTATTTCACATTTTGAAAACCAAATCAGTTTGCCAAGACTGATTAAATCAAATATATCTTGCTTGCATAAGGTTTATATTTGACTATTGTAGTTATTCTAGCTGACACACAGAAATTACCTTCCCAAACAAAAGAGGGTAACCTTGAAAGGGTTATTTTTGGTCATAGTTGCTTTATGTATTCTAGAGGGGAACACAGTTTCATGGATTACCTTTTAGCATCCCTTGCAAAACTCTAGCTGTTACAAGGCACTGCCCCAAGCTGCTTCTTCCCTCTGTTAATTTAACATTGCATACACTCAAGAATAACTTCTCACAAAAATGTTCACGCATTAACAATGAAAAGAGCTAAGTTAGGAACATCACTGTTACAAAATACCTGGTATTTATGAGTAGTTGATAGCCCAATTTCTAACAAAGTATACTCAGCAGAGGACAGAACAGCAACATGGTTACTGAGCTGATAGTATGTTAGTCTAGGTAAACTTCTGGACCACATCTATAAATACTTAAGCACTGCTTGAGAGAAATGACAGCAATATTGCATCTTGTAATGGTACCAAAAAAGTAAACAGTCCTGTAATTGCCTTTCAGAATCTTCTTTGTAGTTGCATGTAGTGAGAAGTACTTGAGGTTCACAGCTTTTAAAACTTCTAGGATGAGTATTATTTTCTCCTCCTTTAATACTAGGTATATGCAGAGGGAAAAAAGCCAAACCCAACCAACAAAAAAAATCCAACACAAACAAAACCCTTGTGCACTCATCTTGGACATTGAAGGGGCTGATGTCAGCTATTAAGACTTACAGTAACTGACAGAAAAATCCTCCAAGCAGCTTTTGGGGAACAGCTGTATTTCATCTATGAATTCAAAGATTCTTTTGTTTCCCTAGCTTAAGACAAATTGAGCTACAATCTAATTTTGCTGTGTTCCAGATTATGCTATAAAAAAAACCAATCCTTTTAAAACAATTATTTCAAATTAGAATATCTTGGGTTAGCATCTTCAAAAAGTGCAAATATGCAGATAAGTTCTCAGTAAAATTTAATTATAAGCTATATGTAAAGGAGAAAAAAAAACATCTGTGCCCAATTCTTATCAATAGCATTACTTTATAGACAGTCTTATGGATGCGATATTACTTACCTACACGTAGCAGGGTCATTCAACCCCTAGGAAAACATTAATTTCCCTGGTGTACAATTCAGCGTCATATCCTAGTTGGCAACAGTGACTTCCTTAGCGTGTGACTGTTACCAATTACTAGAGCACTTCACACAGAAGGTCTCAAACCTTACAATAGAGCAAGCATAAATATGAACTTACAGCCTTCACTCCAGAGCAGCTGCTACCAAGCCAAACATAGTGCCTCTTGCATGCCACGTGCAAACCTGTGCATTCTTCTGAGAATAGCAGTCCCTAGCTGCCCTGGCCAAATAAGATGCACTTATCTTCAGAGTCTGAAGGAAGATGTCACTACAAAGATGTATATTAAACTGTAATTGAGAAATGCTCTGGGATAGAAACCAGATCCAATAGCCATGGATCATTTCTGAGAGAATGTCCTAAAGTCAGAGATTAATCTTTAAACTATTAATTCATACTCAGTTGAAATTATGTTGGGAAAGCTCCTGATGAGAAGGAAATGGAAATAAAAGTCTTCTGTAATGGGTGGTTTTATGCCAAAAGATTGTACCAAATGATCTCAAGAGGAGATTTGCTAACTTGAGGCAATTTTTG
Source organism: Microhierax caerulescens (assembly GCA_035590215.1). Lineage (NCBI taxonomy): Eukaryota > Metazoa > Chordata > Aves > Falconiformes > Falconidae > Microhierax > Microhierax caerulescens. The sequence goes on from JAVJGJ010000001.1 coordinate 69,108,834, forward strand.
ATGTTTTATGCATTGCCAGCCACTTCCAAATGCAGAAAGCATCTCAGAATGTCTGCTTTCAGATAATTAGGGTATGAGCCAACACACCAGGGAAGCAGTTATGAGAAGAATTCAATTTTCCTCTAATCCAGCACAGAATCTCTATCAGGTTTCTTCCAGCATTTTCAGGAAAGAATGGCAGCTTTGACATGAATTGCACTTAACAGATGGTTAAATACAGTATATATTGCTTTCTAATACAAAAGCTAGTTTAAACTTCCCTTTCTACAGTTTTTGAGGTCAAGCACAGTTTGCAGACTGTTAATGGGTATTAAGTGGCACAAGAACTTAAGATTTGTATACAAAGTTATGGAGCATAACAAAAATTATAACTACTAGATCAGCAGCAGCTATCTTTGGTGAAATTTCTCTCTGAAAATTGTAGGCAGCAAAGAGGAATTTATCCAATTCCCATTTCAGTAAGGTATCAAAGTCATTTTCTTTGAAACAGTGAGTGTCAATAAATGATTACAGCTGCTGTCACAGGCCCCCATTGATTCATTTAATCAACAAAAATGGATCCATTTCAGACTATCATGACTCCAGGTTATAACTTAAGAGAAACCTTATCTTTCATCTTGGTAGGAAGAGATGATTCCTTTGCTTATTCATTTATGAATACAGATCTGTATTATTTTTAATGTTCACAGTGTATAGGCAATACAGGGTTTTTTGTCAAACATCCCCCCTCCTCAGTTTCTACAGATCAAATGGGTGACCTACCCTTACCAGAAGGCCAGTGACCAACTGATCAATATTCTGGCTGAACAGAATGAACCAAAACAAACTACAAATGTGCAAGTAAACAATGGAAGGTGCTCTGCTCCGAGACTTCAAAGAAAATATTATTCAGATGCTGACTTTTTTTCCCGGTTAGTTTTATCCCCCCATTCCTGCCCTGATCCCATGGCAGGAAACAAGAATTGTTGAGTAACAGAGGAGGAACACAGCCAAGGACATTCAAGAGGATGAATATACACAACAATTCAGAAACAAATTCTTTTGTGGTCACACACTATTGCTAATGCAGTTCAATGTAAGCAGCAGCATTAGAATTATTGCTGTAGATTAATTACCATAATGAAATAAATAGCATACAAAGGAACAAACGAGTGATTGAATTATTGAGTTGATCCTCCTCTTTTCCCATTTGAAGGTGGGGGAAGTTACAACTAGTGGTTAGAAAAAAATTCTGTAAATTAAACTGATTCATTTTTGTGTTGGCCAATCATCTGGTATTACAGAGTATCACCCAGTAGCAGGCCATGGCTTGTATCATAAGCAACTGTCCCCTAAAAACTGAAAAGGAATCTGGCATATTGAATTTTGTCATCAGGAATGCCAGAGATTGCCAATTTCTAACAATACCGAATTCATAAGCATTTGTCTGCTTGGACAGTCTAGGAATACTTAAATGAATGTGGTGACAATCTCAAAACATTTGGAGCTGTCTATCATGCTACCCAAGCAAACTAGCACATTTTTATTATGCTTAAAAAGTGCTTTCCCTTGTTCTATCAGATCTGTTCAACTGACTGGAGCCATAGGGGCTACATTTTCAGGAGGGAAGTACCAGCTCGTAGAATCTTTCATGCTTGTTACAGACTCCCACATTAGAGGACTTTAGGGCTCAAAAAGTATAAAGGCAACTAACTTACAAATCAATTAACACAACACAACACTACACTACAAACATTATAGAGAACAACTTCTCACCTGGAAATCTATTCCCTTGCCATGACTCCCTCCTCCAGTTTAAAGGGGGGAAAAAAACGCAGCTGAAACTTGTAACTGATCTAGAAAAGAAGTGTGAGGGAGATAGGAAGAAACAAAATGAGAGGTAAGTCAGGAAAGGCCTGACTAGCCACATTTTGTTATAGGCAAACTGTCTCAGCTGCTCAAGAGGCTTCCCAAGCAATATTCACATTGCACTCATGCATACTCACAACCCCCCACAAATGCCACAGAGATTTGCTTTTGTTCAGATTCTCCTTTCCTGTCTCTCAACTTTTAAAAGACTTCAAAGAAGATCAAAAAGCTTGAAAGAGACATAGTTGTTTAGTCTATAGAAGTGAAGATAGATGGAAGACTTTGTCTCATTCTTCAAACGCAAAGGAAGTTGATATGAGAATGGGACTAAACTGTTCACCAGGTCTACTGCAGACAGGAAAAAGCAAGGAAGGTTTGTTAGACATTTGGAAAGCTTTCAAGTAAAGAGTAATAGACTGAACAGGCTGCCTATGAAGGTTGTGGAATATCCATCACTGGAAGGTTTTAAAAACAGATTAGGCAAACATCTGTCATAAGTGATTAAGGTATAATAGATTAGAATGAACTTGAGATCTTTTGGCCTCTTCTGCTAAGGTCTTTTCATTATACCCAGCAGTACAAACACATTATTTCCCTCTTTTATATCCCCAAGTTACATTTGATTTTTAAATATATGTAGTAAACCCTACCTTTCTAACTGTGATATTTCCACATAATTATTTTGGAGAATGAAACACATCAAAAATTTGCTAGCAGTGAAAGCGGGATAAAGAAACCATCTGTGAAGTAAAACACCAATACATTAATTCTAAACTCACTTTGAAGTAATTGACCTCTAATGCCATAACACAGACAATACTACATTTTCTTGTTCTCCAAAATAAAAGAAAATTTGTGAAAACTAACTGGTGACTTACTGATCTGCAATCACCAAGCCTAGTCAATAAACCATTTTACAGGAATTTTTTTTAAAGCAAAGTACTTTTTCCCCAATCACAGAAAAAAAAAAAAAAAATCAAAACAACAAAAGTAGAAGGCTGCTTTGGGAAGTATTCAAAAAACCTTTTTGAAGCCAAATTAAATTATAAGTAAGGATGGCTTCTGCCACACCAGGGGTAAAAGAAGCTATCAGAGACTTCCCCCCATCCCGCTTAATATTAACCATGGAAATTACGTTTTTCCCTACTGTGTAATACTAATGTAACCATGGAAATGAAAACTAAACAAGGGAAATGTTTCTTAGTGATGGTAATAAGAACCATACAGGTAACTAGAAAGAGAATAAATGGGTGTTTCTGGGGCTCTCTGCTGGACTGGCATCATGTACTTCATAGCATCACAAGAAACGCTATTTTCTCTGCACACGTCTGATGTTCCTAGGAGCTGCCCTCTATGCTGACCCCTCAGTTTTATCTGTGTTGTCTAGTATTTGACACTCTTTAGGGTTTAGAAAACACTCCCTTAGAAGAGACATACATGAATGAATGAATTCACAGGGCAGCTGTGACATTCAGCAATCAAATCACAATCAGAAAAGTTCAAAAATATTATGGTGGATACCAGATTTGTATTCCTGTCACCTGATCAATCCTTCTTACAACAACTACTTTGCGTTATTTTTATTATATAGATATTTCTGCAGTATGCTTACAGGGACCAGTAAAGTAGGTGGGATTTGTAGGCATCTGAGAGCTGTTTTTCTTTTCCCTCTTGGTCTAAGCAGGTCTTGGATAATACGTACCTCCTATTTCATATCTCAAGACAATTTTTTCCTTGCCAATTCAACACCCACTCTTCATTCTTATGCCACTATTTGGGTTCTTGTCCTCCAGAACGTACAAACTACTCAGCTGCTTCTCAGGGCTTTTTCAGAAATGAGCAGAGTAACATGACACCCATAATACGATTTCTTCTACTTTGGGGCAGGGGGTAGGGGAGCAGGCTGGGAAATTGGTATTTCTCTAATTTGATTCTACTGCTAATTAGTAAAATTGCTGTTCTGTGAAAATTTACAATTGGTTTGTTGTTTCAGAAAGAACACACACAAATCATTACAGCTGATTATTCCCTTGTAATCTCTTACTATTTTGTAATATAAATTAGCATAGTTCTATAGCATAAATTGTGCTGTATAATAAAAGTACATAAATGTTTTGAGGCATTTTTACAATATTTCCAGAAACTGTTTTTAAAGGTTCATGCCAGCTGAAATGAGTGTACTGTATCTCAATATATTTACAGACTAATATAAACCCAAAGTTTTTTACTTTCTACTTTAGTCCTAATGTAAGAAACATCAACACACACCCTTAACTCCCAAAGTCACAAACAACCAGGTCTCAATGATTAAGAAATAATTTGGAACACTGCATTTTATTGTGATGATGTGTCACTTTAATTAGGAATTCGGCATATAGCAAGAAAATTCAGTGATAAACATTACAGTTAAATATATATTTTTCAACGTTGTCTATGTTAGGACCCTGTTCTTCAAAAATGTGATTCTACCAAGAATATTAAGCAGGCAACATTAGAAAGAACAAGGGCAGGACATGGTAGGAATGCCACCGATACGCTTTGCATAATGGACCATTATTCACATGACAGTTTACAGCTCTCTTTTCAGGGAAACATTAATATTATGAAACTTCCAGGTCGGTATAAAGTCAAAGACTCTAGTAGACTAGAATCCTTTGACTAATTGTCAGAAAGAATTTTAAGAAAACACCATTAATTCATTTAAAGGTTTTTCCAAAGCATAAAAAGCCCTAGGGGTTGCTTGCTTCCCTCCCACCATGGTGTTCAGTTAACTTCATTGCTAGTTTTCTTGGATAACATATAACTGAAATAACAATAATGTATTAAACAGACTTCAGTCAAACATATTTAGAAGAAAAACCATCAGAGAACATGTCCTAAATCAAAAGGATGAAGAAACATCCATGGGCTGTTTGGCACTCCTTTGATAAAGACACCCTATGTTAGCTTGCCATTATAATTCTAATTTATTATAAATTTAACAATCATGTCAAAGCAACTTCATCATACCTTTCTGCATTAAACTTATTTTTCAGACTGTTTTCCCCACTCATATATGCTTCATCATCAGGAGCATCAAGTCTTCAAGGCTCTAGGCAACTCAAGAGTCCTATTATTTCCAGTCTCATGGACTATTTTCATGTTTGTAAAATGTCCTTCTTTAGCAAATATCCTTTTTCATTTGATACCATTCTCTCCAGACTGTCCATTACTTTCAGTCTGGGGAATGAGTTGTTTCCTTCTATATTTACACTTAAAGCTGTAGAAGAAACAAACACATCTATAGCAATACACAGAAAATATGCACAAGCTTCATATTTAAAACTAGCAAAAGACATTCCAGAGCCCAAATTTGCTAAAGATAGTTTTAAGAGTCATTATGACCTAGGTCACTCTGCCTTCAACATCTTGCACCCTCAGAATTCAATGCTGCTAGAACATCAAGGCAACTCACCAATATATTGCTTAAAATTCTTTTAAGTCAAAATTAACATAACAAGGCCATTTGTGACAGTATGTGGGGAACGTATTATAATGAAGTCACCTTGACAAGCAAAGATCCTTGAGGCTAGCTTTAAAAAAACCCAAACCAATAACAAAAAAACCAAGAATACTTTACCCACTATTTGATAAGATTAGTCGAAGTTTCATCAGTTACTCATTTCTAAAGCCTTATCCTTTTTATTAACATCCAGTACTAAAAATTCAGTTTTAAGACTTTTATTTTACAAACTTTCAGGCTACTCTCCAACAGGTCTGCCACATGTATTATTATCTAAACATAAGTGGAGAACAATATACTACGTAAACAGTAAGGAACACAAAAATAGGATGCTATATTTAATCACTATAGCTTCACCTTACTACAGATTTCACAGAATGGCTGGGGTTGGAAGAGACCTCTGGAGATCATCTCATCCAACCCCCTTGCTAATGCAGGTTCACCTAGAGCAGGTTGCACAAAACCACATTTGAAAGTCTCCAGAGGAGACTTCACAGCCTCTCTGGACAGCTTATCCCAGTGCTCTGTCACCCCCAAAGTAAAGACCATCTTCCTCATATTCAGAGGGAATTTCCCGTGTTGCAGTTTGTGCCTGTTGCCCCTTGTCCTGTTTGCTGGGCACCACCGAAGGGAGCCTGACCCCACCCTCTCAACACTCACCCTGAAGATACATGTATGCATTGCTAAGATCCCCTCGAAGTCCTCCCCAGGCCACACAGGCCCAGCTCTCAGCCTGTCCTCATAAGGGAGATGCTCCAGTCCCCTCATCAACTTTGTAGCCCTCCACTGGGCCCTCTCCAGTAGTTCCCTGTCTCTCTCAAACTGGGGAGCCCAGACCTGGACCCAGCACTCCAGGTGCGGCCTCACCAGGGCAGAGTAGAGGGGGAGGACAACCTCCCTCAACCTGCTGGCCACACTCCTCCTAATGCACCCCAACATGGTACCATTGGCCCTCTTGGCCACCAGGACACACTGCTGG
>JAVJGJ010000001.1:69120467-69190680 GCA_035590215.1 Microhierax caerulescens
GACAAGAAAAGGAAATGAGCTGTTACAGGACTTGAACTTATGGCACAATGTGAATTAAAAGCCTGATAAGGACTTGCTGCCCTTCTGCGTTTTGAGGGTTATGCTGTAGAAGCTGGGGAGGTGAAGCAACAGATCTGTTCTGAGGCTGCTTGTAATCACTCTGAGCTCAAAAATATTTCTTGATTCAAAACAGTGGAAGGAAATTCACTGTGTTTATTCTCTGAAATGAGTATGCATGCTCATATGAAGTGTAAGATTATTTTTTGAAGTTATGTGAGGGTCACTGCTGGATGTACCTCCAAGGTAAGTTGTCTGGTGAGGCTGAGGAAGAGGACTGAATTGCTCAAGGGAACACAGAAGTCTCTCCAACAGAGTATCCTGGACTGTCCTTCTCTGATCTGCCTGAGCTAATTATTCTCTTAAAACATCGTAATAGGCAAGTTAATGTCCTTTATGTCCTCAGCTTCTGTTGTGTGTATGGTTTTCCAGCTGCTCTGCTCATCTTTCTTTTCTAGTTAGTTCTCTTAATTTGTTATAAACAAAAAAGAAAGACTTAAAAGCCCATCCATTATACTGCTTTCAAGTGAACAGAGGACAGGAAGACAGAAGCTCTAGTCTTGTCTCCCACTTAAATGTGTTCCGAAGGAATAAGGCCTTTCATTTGTGTGGCTGCAGCACTAGATGAGGCATGCTTTTCAGCAAATAACATGGTTAAACTGAAAAGGAAGAAATGGCATTGGGTTCTGTGGCTGTAGCTGCGGGTCTTTTGCTTTTTTGTGTCACTGCTTTGTATACTGTGGCTGTGAAATGAAATCCTTTTGAGTGCAAAAGCGTGAAAGGGTGTGGTTAAAGCAGTTGGGAACCTTTTCACTTTAAATTACCTGATTTATGACATGAATATTGCAATGTTAACATAGATTTGTTTTGCAAACCATTCGACTGTAAGTTACCTGGTGTTAGGCCAAAACACTCCCTCTTGACTAGCATGTGAAAATACAGCTCTTGAGCCTCTGGTCTATGCCACAAGGGCTAAACGCTTCTGAAGAAAGAATAAGTTGGACTTTCAGTTCTTTCAGCAGGCACCGTTTCTGTAACGTACTTCATCTAACATTAATGTTTGAGGAAGTCTTTTTGGGTGGGGAGTGAAGCCCCTTTTCTCTTCCTGTTCTGTTCTACTTTCATCATTCCAGTATGTCTGGGCTTGCAGCTTTTGTGTTGGCAGTAAGAACTGCAGATTGGTTTTCTGCCTTTGCATCTGAAGGTGCAAGCCTCTCACTGCAGAGAAGGTGCAGTGCCAGAGGGTGGGAGGCTGAAACTCCTGGTTGCCCAAGCCTGGAGAAGCAGGAGATCCTGTTTCCAAAAAATGTGTCCCTTTGTTCCCCTGTGTTTTAGATGAATATGCTGGTGTTTGCTCAACCGCTTTGCACCTGACTGCTGTCTCTGTGCAGGAGTTTTCCAGGAGTTTGCATTTCATAATGGAGTTTTTGTTTAAACTCTAGTTTTTTTGATGGTGAAAAGTGATGGAAGCCAATTAGGAGAGAGGAAAAGGGAGAAAGATAATGATTATCCAAGACTTGGTGGCCTTCAGGACTGTGTGGCTGCTACTCCTTTTTGTAGGGAGCAGGAGTAGAAGAGAGGAGAAAAGTGTTTTCTCTCTTTTATTCAAATATGCATCGTGTTCCTGCTGCAGAGGAGCAAGGCTACCAAGTCTTCATTAGATATTTCTGTTATTGGAAAAGGAGATGAGGTTGGAAGTGGTTGTCTCTTATGTTCCTATGGGAACAGATAGGAGATGCAGGGGCTTGAATTCTCAACTATAAGGGGATTTTGCAAGAAAGGTGGGAGAAGCATTTAATTTCTGATTTCAGTGGGAAACGAATATTCATTCTCTCCCCAATGGGCTTCTAACAGCCAGTTTTTTGTTGCTGAAGAGGAGACAGGATTTTGTGCAGTGCCTCCAAGGCTGCTTCACTGCTGCATGGCCATAGAGTTAATTACAAGTTGGACAATGAGATGTATGAATCCACCCTGGTGCTATTTTACAGACTCAGCAGTTCAGTGCTCTTTTTGTATGGAGAGGGGCAGCAAAAAGACCGCACGCGTCTGTTGCATGAGAATGCAAACACAACTCTGTTCCACACAGCAGTTGTGCTTGTGGAGCAGGGTTAGTAACCCAGTCTGAATGAATGCTCCAGGCTAAACTATTTTTGAATCCACTTTTACCACCCCATTTAAAGTAGATAAGATGTTCAGGGTAAAGACATCTGGGTTTGTTCCCACTGTGCTGAACTGCATCCTGTGGTTAAAGCAGTTCCTGGTGAAGGCAGGACTCTGCCCAGTCCCGTTGAGTGTGCCTCTCTTCCCGGGGTGGTAGCCAACGTGCCATAAGTAGGTTCTGCCTGTTCAGAAAGGTTGTAAGATTCATGGTCTAGCAAAGAAAACAGCTGGATGATGTGACCCAAGAACTGCAGTCCCAAAGTTGGGTTGCTCTGAAAATCGAATAGGAAATGACAAAAAGAAAGGAGCTTGATGAATGAAGAGGATTAAGTTTCTAACAGTAGGCGTCTTGTTTCCAGCTAAATTGACTGGAAAGCAGGTACCTGCCTAGGGGTGGTGCCTGGCTGGCTCTGGGATGGGTGCACTTCCTGGTTACCAGCAATAGCTTTTTTTTTTTTAGAGAAGAAATCTGGTGGTTTGCTGCAGTAGCTAAAGGCTCAGGGAAAGAAAGGATGTTGGCCTTTAAGTGGACCTTGTCAGGTGAGTAAAACCCATCGTTTTTCGCTTACCTCTTAGGGAAAAAAAAATTCCCTTTAACATTCTTACTGTCAAGTCTTCACTGCCCTCAAAATTATATTTCAATTAGTTGGTAACTGGCCATTAAATGATACCTGCTTGGTACTTAAACTTTACTCCACTGTGCTTAGTGTGAGTAATACTGTTTCTTCATAGTACTTACAATGTTTCTAACAGAAAAATCTAGAATGAAATTTGAATTGAGGTCACTTAGGTGTGCAGAAAAGTTTTAAGTCCTTCAGTTAAGCAATAGCTTTGCCACCTTTGTAGCCTTTATACTTAGGGTGCTCACAGAAGACTTGGAACTAGTTAGAGAGGGTGATTTCAGACTCCTCGTGGCAGGGGGAAAGCCCACCCTAGAAATGTGAGGGGTTTTGAGCTTCTATTCTTGATGGAATCTAAAATCACAGAACTGTATCTCAGGCTTTCCTAAAACTGGTGTGTTAAAAAGCTGTAGGCACTTGAAGAAAACCTGAGTATTAGTTGTGTGCTTCTGGTGCGTGGCTCTGGTGTTCTCCAGAGATGGATAGCACAAAGGTCACACTCTGTAGCCCTTGTTGGCAGCCTGGAGCAGGAACATGATGCCTGGTTGCTGTCAGCTGACAGAGGGGTGTTAAAGTGGCAGGCTCTTGCTGTACTCATTCGGTGTCTGTAACATATTCCCTCCTACTCTTCTATTTGATTATTTTTTTTTAAACTTCTGGGTTATTTGACTTCCATCCTGGTAACGTTTTTGTTTTCTAAATCCTTTTCCAACTGACTGGGTTAGAAAGTAAATTGTCACAAATCTTGTTAGGGGTTGCCAGATCTGGTAGCCAAATGGAGGTGAGACTGCTTGAGTGCTGTCGCCCAGATCCAGCTAAAAGTGAGGCTAAGCATGTAAGTCCTAGTGGCCCACACATAAACAACACATATGTGAATGTACATATACATATATGCTCTTCTGTGATGGCCTGGAGAGGAGCCAGGGCAGAGGCTTTGCTTCTCTATGTTAGTGGGGTTCCCGAGCCTACTGTAGTGCCTCTGTGCTCCTGGAGATGAGCCTTTGGTGGCTTGGTGGCTCCTGTGGGGTTTGGAGGAGCCATGTGAGGGTGTTACTTGAGTTCCCCCACTTGCTATTGTGCCTCTGTGTGTGTAGCTGAGCTTTTTGTCCCATGACCTAATGCATTTCAGGGACCAGGTTGTGTCTCTGCCCCTTCCCTGCTTCTTCACGTCCAACCTGTCACTGGTGGAAATACATAATTTTTCGATTTTGCTGATGGATGCTGATGTCTCCTCCCTGGCTTATTAGGGTAAAGCATAGGGAAAGGAGGAGGGAAGGAGGGAGGGAAGGAAGAAGACGTGTAGACTGCAATTTAAAACCTACTTGTGGAAAGGGAGCAGAGTCGTTCTTGTGTCCTTTGTATACTTTTTTCTTTTTCCAGGGTCACCTCAGTTTGACAGCTGGAACACCTTTAAAATTTCAGTGGTGCAAGGAGTGATCATTTGAACTTATAGTGAATTATTCATAGTGTCATTCTAGCAGTATTCTTACTCCAGAGTGATCGTTTTGGCCTATTGGTATCATTCCTTCAGCTGAAGTAGGATACTGTGTGCTAGTGCATGTGCTTCTGCTGGACACTGATCCTAGCTGTGACAGAGCAGTACAGTGGAGGAAGGAAGAAGCCTGCAGACATGATTTTTTTCCAGTTTAAAGAATGCTTGAATTCAGCATGTGTTGGGCAAGTCATTGCTCAGAACTGGATGCTGTAGCAGACTGTTTTCTGGGTCTGTCTGCTCTGCTGTTTTCTTCTTTGCAATGAAAATAAAATCATAAATTATCTGTGCAGCTTTCTGCCACATGATGGATTGGATGCTATGCATCCTAAGGTATGCAAAAAGTCAGTTGTTCACATGGATAATAGCAACACTAATGTATAAATAAGAATTCTTCGTTATCTTGCTTCCAACGGTAACCTAATCGCTAACTGGTTCTAATAATAAATTCCCTGTACAGTGAAAATACTGCAGTATTTTCATCAGGCAACCTTTTATAATGCACCTCTTGACGTGTACCCCCAGTGGTACAAGGTTCAAATAAAGAATGCAGAAAACTGGGTGATGGATGGCTGCATGGGGGACAGGCTGGAGCGAGTACGGATTCCTGAGGTCACGAAGATTTGAATGTCAGATGTTAAAGCATAGACATCTTTTTTTCAGTGGGGAGGGTGTGCCTGTGGGGTGTGGGAAAGACTGTCAGCAAGATTGCTGTGAAGGTATATGAGAAGCTACCCGGCCTCTAAATTAATTTGTTACCTAATCTGTTACTGAGTACTTGGGAGATCCCCTTCTCAAAGAGACTGTGACTGCAGTCATGTTTTGGAAAAGAACTGGAGCCATCTGACAAGACTTTTCTGTAGCTTTTGTCTTTGCAAACTGTTGTACATGCAGAAGATCTCAGACTGATTTGAAGATAAGTTTGCCAGTCCTGTGGGCCATGCTTCATGGTCTGCGAGGTCCATGCGGAGTTTAAGTTGAGCAAAACACTTCTGTGAGAATGTAGACATAATTCCTGTAATTCCTTTTCAAAAGGACTGGGAACATTTTCCGTGTTGCCCAGAAAAGAACTGTAGGAGATCTCAACTTGAATGTTTGTGCCTGTGTTCAGAATTTAAGTGACTGAAGAAATTGAGGAGGGCAGAAAGTAGCACAGGATTATGATGCAGAAAAGCTCAGATCTGGACTAGGCTTATGCCTGATCTTAGGTGCTTGATTATGCCTTAATCAGCTGAGTTAATAGCAATATAATATCGCTCTGAGGTCTTTGAGCTCTAATCAAGTATGAGGATCTGAATCAAGTACTATAACTGAAAAAGTTGAAATAAAGGTGGTTTTGCGGGCTTTGAAAGTTCACTTGCAACAACAGTAAATTAGTTACTAAACCCCAGATGTTGTGTTCGTGATCTCTTCCAAGATTATTATGACATTCTCACCAAGGACTGTTTCAGGCATTTAGTTCTGAAGCCTGACTGAAAAGCTTTAAATGAATGGACACTTCATGGTTAACTGTAATAATAATTAAAGGAAAGGGAACAAAGTCCACACCTAGACAAATCCTGCAGAAGACGTTGCCACAAAGGCACTAAATTTAATTACAGGGATAATGATGCATTGCCCTACAGCATAAGAGGAAAAAGTGCTTTCTCTTCTAATAGCCTAAAACTGTTTCGGCTCAGAGCCAATCATTTGTCCTGGAGTGTATCTGAATAAACAGCTTTTTTTTTTTTTTAGATAATCCTGTTTGGATTATAAATTCAAGTGTGAAGGCTCATTTAGCATTTGAAATTCTTATCTGCCAGACAAGAGGAAAGGTGGCTTCTCTTACAGAAGTCAGTTTAAAAATGCATCCTTTTCCAAACAGCTCTTGGAGTAGTGATCCTTTCCATTTTCTGAGCATGAGCCTGCCTCTTAGCAAGATCTCTGGACGAGATTTGGGATCAGCTTCTGTTCTTTATCTTTCTCATTGATGGAAAAGTGAAATTGCTTTCCTTTGTTTTACAAAATCTGCTAAGTTATTGATGTCTTAATTTTCCATCAGAAGTTAGTTCAATAGAGAGAGATTTGGAGTGGAACCACCTGGCTCTTGTCCAGGACATACAGCAGCCAGGTCCTAGAGCATTCATCCTCACAGCTCTTGTATCTATCTGTACCTGGGAGCAGATAACAAGGCTATACACAGCTCAGAGGATGACCTTGCTGACTTTCTCCAGAAAGGTAAGATTTTTTTCTTGTTCAATTCAGATGGGCAGTGGACTTCAGGGATAGTTTTAGGAGTGTGCTATGCCAGTGCACCCTCATTTCAAAAGAGAATAGCACAACCGAATCAACTTTGAAAATAGGATGCATGATTTTTTTCCAGAGGATCTGTAGCTGGGTGCCAGGAGAACTGTGTGGCTGGACTGCTTTGCCTGGCAGATCTCTTCGTGTGTTACTTGCTTGCAGGTAAGATGGCTGGTATTGTCTCTTTCTCCTTTGCAGTTCACTGGCAAAACTGATGTCATTTACATGGAGCTTGTACCTAAATTTTGTCTTCGGCAGCGAGAAGTACCTAGCTCCTTTCCTGATCCCTTTAATCTTATGTTCATGGCTCGCCTCTCTGTTTTAGTAACCATGGTTTTGATTTACATTCTGAACAGTCTCCCGCAGCTCTTCTGTACCCCCCACCGCAGTCCTAGCAGTCTGCAACACGAGTTGGTGGACTCCTGTGTGTGGCGAGTTCATGTTCCCTGCACTCCATTAGCCTTGGGGAAGAACTGTTACTGATTTCCTTTCGGTATAGCTAGTTTTTAGCCACAGAAACAGGCAGTTGCAATCTGTGCTTTTTAGTTCATGTCTGCACAGCTGCTTTAATCCAAGGAATACTTTTTCAGGGTATTTCTACTGCTGCAGCTTTCCTCTTGTCACATGGGACGTCTGCTTCTGCCTCACCTCCTTTCACCTCGCTTCTGTCCATTTTTGTGAAACTCATTCTAGCTACAAAGCTGGATGGCCAAAAGGGTAGTGATGCTGTCCCTACAGTGATAGGCTTTTCTAGCTCCTGCCATTATAGAATCATCACAGAATGGTTTAAGTTGGAAGGGACCTTAAGGATCATCTAGTCTGACCCCCCTGCCAGGTGCAGGGACCCCTCCCACCAGCCCAGGCTGCCCCCAGCCCCAATTTAAAAATAGTTAGATACAATCCTTTTCAGATTATTTTTTAAAATAGATACAACACTTCTGTTTCAATTTAGAGGAGTCGGGAAGTTACTGGAGAAATGACTAGACTGAAAAAAATTGAGTCTAGAATAAACCCTTTTATTGAAGCTGTACTGTGTGGCCCTTTATAAAGGTGGTGAAAGAATTAAGTTTGTAGTTTTGGGGTTACTTGGTTTATTTTTCAAATCAGTCCTTGGAACATATGGAAGTTGAAAGTTAAGGACAGAGATCAGAGTTTAATTTTGAAGGTAGCTATTGAGAGAACTAGCTCTGTTCCATCCTCAGAGAGAATTTTTTCATTGCTTTAGTGAATTCCACAGAATTAACTCTGTAATAAGAGAATTTGTTTTAATACATACCTTTTAGAGTTTTTTATTGATTCCTTTAAGGGGCTGACAGGAAAGACTGTTTGCTTATCTCATACTTTCCTTTTTGTCTGTGTGCTTCTTAACCAAAGGAAGTAAGCAATAGATCTGCAGTTGTCTAATTAAAAGCATTGCAGGTAGTCTTAATTCATCGTTGTAGGCCAAGTGATCTAGAGTACAAGAAAAATTTAGTCTCTTAAAATGGTTATTGAATTGATGATATTTAACAATTCTTTTAATTAAAATTCCTTTCTAAATGTCATCTGATTGCAGATACAATGTGTTAGAAAAGTATTATCTAGCAAATTCTTTTTCTGCAGTAAAACTGAAAACATATCTTACCTGAAATTATATATTGTGCATTACACATTTAATGTTTTAGAGACATAATGCATCTCGCTGTTTGGCATAATTTTACTCTCTCTCCCCTCAGCTCTGATTGTTTTAAGTTCTTCTTTTATTCTGGAGCAATTATTAGAGGACTGTTGTGCCAAGCAAGATTACAATTTAGTTTCCAAATGAAGATTTTTTTTTTTTTCATGGTTAATGAGTATTTACTTTCTGAAACTGGGTAGTGCATTTGGCAGAGAGGATGTTTTTACGGGAATGTGGGTTTTACTATAAATATACAGTTAAAGATTTCCAATTGGAACTTGCTGCATGCCAATAAATCTTTGTGCTTGCACTCACTCCGATTTATGTCTTTCCAATGGAATTTTCTGATTGGAAATTGCATTATTGGCATCCTAAAATAAATTGCTTCCAAAAAATATTAAATATTCACGAGATATGAAAGCATTGTGTCTTTGTAAATAAGACATCTAATACAAAAACGCTACTATGAAAACTCCAATGCTTAATGCTGCTTCAGGTTTTATTTTCTTACTTTTTAAAGTTTGATTTCTTAATGTTGTGCATTCGTATTTATTATGATGATATATGTTAGAATTTAAATGAACATATCATATCTGTGTTTCTTCAAGGAAAAAAAATAACTACAAATGAGAGCAGTCTTATATTTGCTTTGTATCTTAAATTGTCTGTATTAGTTAAAACAGAATGTAGATACCAAAATTTTCATTTATATAGACTTAGCAAATATGTTTGGTATATAAGGATCTCTGTACAACTTGTTATGGGGTCACCCTCTCAATTAGGATTCACAAAACAAACTTGGTAGGTTTTTACTGGGAATTTTGAGCAGGGAGCAAAGTTAGAAAAAAAAAACTTTTGAGATACTAAAGTATTAAACAGTTTCTTTTGTGTGACTTCTGAGAGAAAAGCTTTTCCTGAAAGCAGCAGTTCTATGTTGGCTGAAAGAATTATAAAAAAAATAGCACTTAGCTTTATTAGTGCTATGCATAATCTTGTTCTACTTGGTTTTTGTTTCATGAAGCCCCCAAGATGATAAAAAATTACCACATCTAGTTTGAAAGAATTATGTTGGTTTTATACTTTCAAGCTTTTCATACTATTTCTTTTATGGCTTTAAATTCTGACAGTTCTTCCTCTGCTTTTCCTGGAATAACTGCATATTTGTTTTTACTCTTTAGAGCTTATAATTGCTGTTCTGTAGCTGACAAGAGAGTTAGATATGCTTCCCACCTCAGTGGACCATTTTTGTTGATTGTGTACACAGATACCTCCAGACTTTGTGCCATAATGTCTCTGGAGTTGAAGTGAGCTGGATGGTGCTCTTCTGCATAGGCTTATTAATGAAGTGGGTTATTTTGTTCTATGGTTTCTTGTCCCATGTTATGTGGGAGTGCCATCTACTTCCCGCTCACAAGTTCCAGACTAGGGTTCAAAGAGCCTGGCTTTTTGTCTCTGTACATGTATCCTTATACACAAGTATGTATGTGCTATGGAAGCACAGAGTTAATAGTGCCTAATGACAGCTTGTAGTGTCTTGAGTCATCATTTGGGCAATCCAGAAATGAGCTGAGCAGAGGCTTGATTCAGTGTTTGGATTTTAGTACTTTTTACCTCAGATTAAATTCTTAATTTGATAGTAAAAAGAGGTCAGGGAGTTTTATCTGAGGCCTAGATGACTGTAGAAGTGTCTGTTACTTGTGCATTATTTAGATTTTCATATTCTTGAATGGGATAATGGCTAGTTATGGAAAAACACAGAAAAAATGTTTAGCTCACACTGAATCAAAATGGGTAGTTTGGAGGAAAGAGCTTGCTCCTCCTGGAGAAAAAAGTGGTCATGAAACTAAGTGCTCCTGGAACTAAACTGCAAGCTAATTTATTTCACTTGTCTCACAGAAGTTTTTAACATAGATTACTTCCTTAATTTGTTATTGAGTCAGGGTGTGAGCTAACAGTTACCTATAGGGAAAGAAATGGTGGTGGAACAGAAGACTGTTATTTCATAGCTTTAAATATTAGGAATGCTATAGTATATAGATGCTGGATTAGTGCTAAAGATGTGATAATCTGGATTTGTGGCCTACTGATATGAGGTGGTATTTTATAAGAGGATTTTCCTGTTTGGTGCCTTTACTGGTTTTTGAATAAATAACTTACAATATTACAGTTGTTGTCTGAAGATTCCTTGTGTTAAAGCATTTATCTGCTCCTAAAAATAGTTTTGATTCTTGAATCTGTGTTTCAAACTGTGGCTATATTTTCATCTTTAAATGTAGTGTTTACGATGCAGCAGCGCTGGATTATTATTATCATTATTACTGGTGTTCTTTATAAAAAAATGTCCCATTCCTTCATAACAGAGGAAAAAAATTGTTTTAGTTGCATTATTTAGTAAACAACTTATAAGCCAAGTCATAAGAATCTGTATATTTTGCAGATAAAATTTTACTGTGTTCTCTTTTTAGGGAACACAAATTGCTCTGAAGGGCTTAAGACTGTATGAAAAAGATGTTTCCATTAAAAGACACTGAAATGGGTGCATCCACCTTCTTCGCCTCAGCTCTGCCACATGATGTTTGTGGAAGTAATGGCCTTCCTCTGACACCTAACTCCATCAAAATTTTGGGGAGATTTCAAATCCTTAAGTCAATCACTCATCCCAGGCTTTGCCAGTATGTTGACATTACCAGAGGTAAACATGGTGAGTATCTATTTAATAAGGAATATTTAGATATAGTTACAGTTATGTTTTTGTGGCAATGTATCTGAAGACGACTGAGCAGAATATTGCCCTTATGGCTGTTATTCAGTCTCGAAATGACTGTATGCTTTTGCTGTTATTGGCAGTACTGGTGCTTTTGTTTCTTCTCTACAGAGTAAAGGCAGAGGTTGGTTGTCTGTCCCCTTACGTGGTATGTTGTGGTAAAAGCTAAGAACTTTCTTCTTTTTATACCTCACTGCCATGGTTTTACCCCAGCTGGTAATGAAGTACCATGGAGCTGCTAGCTCACCCCCCCCCCACCCCCCAGAGGGATGGGGAGGAGAATTGGGAAGGAACGTAAAACTCAAGGGTTGAGATAAGAACAATTTCATAACTGAAATAAAATAAAATCAACAATAATAACAATTATGAAAAGGAGGGAGAAGGGGACAGGAATTAAATCCAAAGGGAAGGGAGAGAAGACAACAGGTGATGCACAGTATAGTTGCTCACCAGCTGCTGACCAGTGCCCAGCCAGTCCCTGAGCAAGGAGTGGCTGGCCCTGGCCAAAGTCCCCCAATTTATGTTCTGAGCGTGACGTTCCATGGTATGGAATACCTTCTTGACTGGTTCAAGTCAAGGTCAGCTGCCCTGGCTGTGTCCCCTCCCAATTTCCCATGCTGCTCCAGCCCTCTCTCTGGCAAGGCCTGAGAAACTGAAGTCCTTGTCTTAGTATAAACGTTACCCAGCAACAACTAAAAATGTCAGTGCATTACTAACATTGTTCTCATATCAAATCACAGACACGGCACTGCACCAGCTATTAAGAAGAAAATTAACTTTATCCCAGCTGAAACCAGGACACTCGCTAAAAGTCTTATGCTCGATTGCAGTGCCATGTCTTTGTGTGGGATGTGGAAATCCTTTATTTTTTTGATGCTGAGCTCCTACACCCGTGTTCTAATCTTGTGAACATTTTCGTGTAACTGTTAGGTTTCTTGTACTTGATTTGCAGCTGTTCTTGTTAACTCAGTCATCTTCTGTCTTGCCTGCAAATTTCCCTTATTTTTTTTTATTCTAGCTCTTTAAGATCTCTCCCACTTACAATTACTTTATTCTAGTATAGATAGTTTTGTTTTAGTAACTGTTATCACACTTATTGTTAGCTCAAATAAGACTTCAGTTAGTTTTTCCTGCTATAGATAATCTTATTCTGTTGCAAGCTCAGGAGTACAGGACTTAATTTCCACAAAAAGGCTGCAACACCTGTGACAGTTTAAGTGGTTGCCACCTTCAACTTCGAAATCAGCAGTGTTCCCATATAAAAGTGCATTGCATGTATTTGTTTGATTTGCTACAGGGTCTAGTAAAGTAGAGCATATAATTTTTATCCCCTTTAGAATGCAGTATGATAGGATGTTTCAGATTTCCAGAAAATGAGGATATTGCCAACTCCAAACACTGAAGTATTCCACGGGGTGGGGCTTCTTTGTGTGTTTTCATTTGCTCTCAAAAATTTTTATGTTTTCTGCAGTCAGAAGATCTAGGAAGTTTATTCAGTTTCATCTTGTGTTCACTGGTACCTCTTGAAACAGAATCTGGGATTTTCTTACAATAGGATGAAAGCTTAAGAAACATTAAGTTAACAGTGAATAAATAAAAGATAGGGTTAAATAGGAAAACATGACCTTTTTGACAATGAAGAGTCAATGGTGTGAAGGTTTATGAGTATGCATAAATATGAAGGAGAAAATACCTTCTGATAATTCAAATAATCTGAAGGATAGCAAATAAAATGTCGAACCATGAAGTCAGGAGATAGTTCTCTTACTAGTGGTTAGAATAGTAGTTAATTACTTTTAAAAAATATGACAAATTTGGTGGCAAATTCTGATAGTGACAGAATTTTCCCTTGTCAGTCCTATGCATAGTGTTTTAATGTTGTTTTCTTGCAGGTCTCTCTTTCTACTTTTAGGGAGAAATACGAAAGCAGACTAGGAAAACAATGCAAACAAAATTAATTAGATGTATGCGTTGTCCCCCCCGAGACCCTTAAAAGTGGAATATAAAAACAATAAGAAAACATTCAGCTGTTTTGTTTGTTTTTTGTAAAATTAAACTACTTCTGAATCTTTGCTAGCATTGTAGAAGGCAATCTCAATTTTTTTCTTCCAAAGAGAGCTTAAGTGGTCCTTTGATTTCAAGGAGAAGAAACAGCTGAGTAACAAGTATTCCAGCTTTAATGTGATGACTTGTGTTCCTCAAAGTATTTTCCATCTTTATCTTACTGTAACAGTCATCTTATAAAAATGTTTGAAATACTTTAGTTTGATTTGGTTTTGAATCTGAACATTCACTACTAGCTGTTCTATAAGTAGTGAAAGTAGAAAACTTAGCTCTGTTAGGAGTTATCTCGCACCTTCATGTAACATCTTATGCCTTTGTCTTTTTCTACTTTATAATTGCTGTCTTCAGTACAACAGTTGTTTTGTCTTTTCATCTGTATTCAGAGGCAACCCATCAATCTTGGGTACATGTGGGACTTCCAGAAGACCTCTAGCTATTTCCTGGACAAGAAGTAGTAGAGCTAGTAACGTGCTAGTTAGCCCATCAGGACTGAAACTCCTGTGCTCACTCTTAAGTCTCTTTTCCCAAAGCTGGTGTTACTTTGAGTGTCTCTCTTGTCAGCCCACTCACAGATTTCTGCAAATCTGTAGATTCTTATCTTCTTTGAGACCTCTATTCTTAAGTCAAATCTGTCTGACATTGGCTGAGGTGTTCAACATTTATTAGGACATTACTGAATGGATGGATTGAAAGTGCTTTGCATAAGGAAACAGGAAAGATAATCTGCGGTATCTCATAAATCAAAATGGTGGTGATCTCCAGAAGTTGTAAATCTTATAATGTTTAATTATGTGTCTTTTTCCATACAACATATGTCTAAATACTTTAACATCTGTCAGATAGGTAGATTGAGAAGTTGGAAGTTCCATTGTCTCATTTGGATTCTAGTCCTCTTACGCTTTTTTTTTTTTTTTCTCCAATTAGAGAGACTGGTTGTGGCAGCTGAACACTGTGAAAAGAGTCTGGAAGATGTGCTACGAGAAAGAAAGCCAGTCAGGTAAGGTGTCAAGCTAAACTCAGATGCACTCACCATAATTTCACATATCATCTGTGGCGAAGTCCCAGACCTTTTTTCAGCTTTTACTGGTTTATATGAATTTTACTCTTTTAAAATTTAACCTAAAGACATTGTTTATCAGGTAAAGCACATGCCTGAAAGAGGGAGTACTCATTTTTGTGCAATTCTAAAGGCTGGGAGAGTTATGGGTAATTTTTTCACAAATTAAATACTTTGTAACTCATAAAATCCTGTCAGTCTTGTAACAGTAGCTTCGGGGTTTCTTTTTAAGAATGAAATTAGACCTATGACAGGATAAGCATCTTCCAAAGAATTAATTTGAAGATTGTATGTCTGCCAGATGATGAAATACAACTTTCACTAGAAAGGACAGAATTTGGTGTGTTTTTTCATATGCAGAAATGTATTAATTTATTAACTAGGAAGTGGATAGGATGTCATAAACATATGCTAGGGTGCTGCCAAGTGATTTGAATTTGGGTTAATATAGTCACATTAGCAGGCTTTAATAAAAAACAAACCAAGAATATTTGCTTTTATACTAGGATGCATAGAGCTGTATCTTTAAAGAAGCAAACAAACAAAATCCCTATCAGACTTATTGCTAAAAGCATTAACTGTAATTTTAAACTCTATCACTATTACCTTTGGAGCAAAGAAGCGGTCTCTTGCATAAAGAATATGCAACATAGAAAATGTGAAGAGTGGAAGAAGATAAATATTTCCAGTTGGGACAGCAAGGCATTGTAAGCTAACTGGTTATTTCCAGAACACACAGATTTATAAATATAAAACACATTTAGAGAAATCCAAAATCTTCATTCTAGTTTCTGAGAAGTTTACAACAAGCATTGGACTACATCTGTTGATATTCATGCAATTGTAGAGATGATGATTACTCATTAAATAAATGACAAATTTTTATGTGTCTTCCTGGTTAACATTAGGCATCTCAGGTCAACTGTGTTTCATAAAGTACTATCCAGACAGACTTCCTGTGATGCATCACAAATTAGATTTGTGTGAAGGGACTAATACTGGATCTGTAGCCTCTTGAGTCTTTGCAACCCCTAAATAGGATGCTAATGATGTCTGGCAGAGATAAATCTAAGTGCAAAATGCCCTGTGCCTGTGTGTTAGCTTTTTTTGAACTTAAGCTTGTATGACAGTATGTGTTGCAGCAGACTATAGCTTGAGAAAATGGGCAAATACTGCTTTTGTTTTTTCATAAGAGGTATTTAGGTGTAAACAGCTTTTCATGTGTGATATAGATTACAGCCCTTCACACAGTTCTGCTTTGGGTTCTTATTGTGCAAAGTTCCAGAAATAGCTGAAGAATCAGAAGGTCTTTTTTTTCCTTTCTCATTCAGTCTCACACTGTCCTTTGAACATGTGTATGTATCTTGGTGTCAGATGCGGAGTCCGGACTGTCAGCTGCTTCTTAACTGTTTTTGAAAAAGCATGAATGTAGCTATTTTAATGTGCTTTGAATTGCTTGATACAATGTGCTTGAGTAGATTCTCTGACAACTTCTGTTGCAGTTTAATCCTGCAGCCTTAGAATTGCAGGGGATGAGATGTCCTTTGCCCCGGGGAGGGAGGCAGGCAGGCATGTGGGTGGCGGGACTGTTTCTCTATCAGAAGTCTATAAAAAAAACTTTGTCAAATAACAGTTGTGGTCTGTATGCACATCCATTATGTCCCTCTATACTAGCATGTGTTTTGTGGCATCAAGAAAGATTTTTTTACCCGTTTTTAGTTTGCTAAGGTATGCAACTTTAACTTCTTTAGCATGTCGAAAAACCACTTAGTTGCCTCAGCTATTTGGGCTGTGGCTCTGTTGACAGTAAATGCATAAAGCCTGCCTTTATTTTTTTTAGTCTTGGACTAAAAGAGTTTTTACTGAGATAAGTTACACTACTGTCTGATCTTTCTTTTAATGAGCTGATTGGGATTTCTTCAGGAAGTTGTAACACCTGAGGTATAGGGCTAAAATATAGCCTGTATGACTGTTCATAATTTTGACATTAGTGATTCATCTGCTGTAAATTACAGCTCTTGCAGTAGTAGCTAAAAGGTAAATTATGTTCGCTCTAATGAAGTTTCTTGTGAGACTGACATTTTCCTTCCACTGCTGTTTCTTTTTAATGAAAACAGACTTTTTTCGTTCTTATGTGAGACCCATAAACTTCTAGAAATAACTTGAATGGGCCAATTTCCAGTTATTGGTTATGTGATCTGTCTATATCAATTACCTTTGGAGGGAAGTATTTTGCTTTTTCCATGTATACCAATTGTATTCATCAATGATAGCATAGCTGGCTACACATCCAGAGTTGATGTGTATGCTATTGCAATTAATTTTATAAACTGCTTATGGAATGTGAAACCTGCTTTTCTGTTTTCTAGATTAATTTTCCTTACACTTGCCAGTAACCTAAGTCCTTCGCACCTGTACCCCAAGCTGATCTAAAATCAGCAAGAAATCTTCTATTATGTTAGTGCTGAAATTCAAGACATTAGATTATGGACTGTATCTTTCTATACATACTGGAAAACAGGCCATACAGCTGTTTGGTAGTTATTTGCAGTTAATCTTTCCTGGAGATATGTATCAAGTGTAGCGTACGTTCCTTCATAGATGAATTATGTTTAAAAAAGAAAAAGGAATGCAGCAGAGTTCTTTAGTCAGTTAACCTCAGAGTTTCACCAAGCTTTCCAATTCTAATTAATCAGTTGCACATAGGGGCCAAATACTGGAAACCACAGCTCAAACCATTTACTTTTTGTTCTGTCACAGTGTGGCAAGTCATTTTACTGAGCATACCACCAAAAATTTTCCAGAAATTGGATTTGTGATACGTTCAAGAATTCATTTGTTAGGTGACAATATTGTGACAGCAGTCTCCAGGAATTACAAACCTGGTTTGTCATTATCTTCAAAGTTAACATGCTCAACTACATTTTTAAAGGGTAATGCAACTAAGTGTTTGGTAATTTATGGCCACATTATCTTCTCTTTTGAGTGGTGTGTATTTGGTATCCTAGAAAGGGCATGTGTTGCTGTTAGAACTCTACAAGGTAAATATCAGGAACTCTCAAATGGATGAAATGAGACTACTCTTTGCAATTCTTACCATAGGTAACTAGATGCAAAAAAGGAATTCTTTAGTGTTTTCTGTGTTTTGTTTAGAGAATAGCCATGTGGGCATCGTAACTACAATTAATGCTTCTAAAAGTGACATTAATTCCCATTTTCTTTACTGTGCTTCCCCAGGGCATCACAGTAACAGCAGGAGAACTCTTTTGCAGTTGTGTGCCACAGGGAACTCGGGCTGCAACCACAGATAAGAGTTTTAGGATAGGATAGGGTAGGAGAAAAATTTTAGGCATTGATGTTCCGTTTCTTACCAGCCCAATTTCCATTGCTTTACGTGTGAGAAATTGTAGTCTGGGTCACTTGTTTCCTGTCTGTTTATTCCCAAATTATTGTCCTGTTGTCACTCTGAGTCAGAGAAAGTGTGCACTTAATTTTGGTTTGTAACAGTGCAAAATCAGCTCTGCCGTATGTTCAGGATTTTTTAGGGGGCTAGGAATTTATGTACATACTCAAGCAAAAATAGCAAATACCTCATTTAAGCTCATGATAGTTTACTGCTGTTCAGAGATTTGAAAATGTGTCTCAGTCTGGCTAGCTTCCTCTGTCTTCTTGCGCATGCAAGGATTTTTTTTTTCTTGTGAATGAATTGAAAAAAAGTCACAAAAAGTTATGGTAGGTTGAAGTTTTGTACTTCAGCAGTCTCATTTGCTAAGGGTACTTTTCATGTTTGTGGCAGTCAAAATTTTACTAGATTTTCAAAGTTGCTAGTTATTTTAGCACTTCTGATAGCACAGACCAGAATGTAAGATACGCATATATTTTTAAGGATCTCCATCTTTTGAGCACATTTACAACTACTCCTGTGGGATACCTTTTCCAGACAGTGTTAAAGGAGTTATTTTCTGTGCTCCTGTACTGTTATAATAGGAGTTGTGAGTTTTTCCTTTTCTGTCATGCTTAAAGTGTGTTGTTTCTTTGAAGAAGTTGGTCTGCACTTGTATCCATAATAATAAAAATGCCAGCAAATACTGACATTCAGCAGACTTTTGGCACCTACAATAGAGTTTCTGGATTAGTCTTCAGTTTGTGGCTTGGGCAGCCTAAGCCTATTCTATTCTTCGATAAAATATAGTTGTCATATGTTTTGAAAGTTATGGTTTTGAAAAATTACTGTTGAACCATCAGAGATACAAGGTATAGTTTGTTATACATGGAACATTTGATGGGAAGCAGACTGTGTCTGCAGCTATTTACTTCTTTGGAGAAAACATGATTTGACTGATTCAGATGACTACATTTTATTTGGCTGTATTAAACAGTTGTCTGCTCATTGATTGCATTAGATTTCTGTATGCCATCCTTGCTGTTAGTGTGCTTTTGGCAAACTTCAAGTGAAACTACATTACAGAAAAGATTATTAGATGCAGGGGGTGTGTGCAGTGATTTTTGAGTAGCCAGAGATTCTTTAAAAAATATTGTAAGACAGGTGCAAGTCATCAAAAGGCTGAAGGTTTTACATGATTTGACTTGAAGCGCTGCATATGAGCAGAACTTCAAGGGCTGAGAGTATTCTGCTTTGAATCAAGTCTATGTTGGAATTTCACATGAGAAATCCATATGACATAATGAGGCTGCACTTAGCAAGGATAAATGATGAAGTAGTAAAATGAAGTAGCATTAATAAACAAACTTTTTTTTTTTCCTAAGCATGTGTGAGTCAATAGTTTGGGTATTTACTGTCTGTAGTGTTTTCCTTTATTTTCTTGCCAATGCTTTACTTCCAAAGCTATGATGAAAGATTAACTATTAGTCCAAGCTTGTTTATATATTGTCCAATGATGCTTTGCTTCATATAGGAGTATTTTTTTATTTCTGTAAATAGTTTTTAGCCTGCAAATCTTTCTGTAGTGTTCCTTTTTGCATAAGTTGTGTCCTGTGACTGTCTTTGCTCTCACAACAAGAAAATGATTGGGATGGAAAAGGGGTGTAGCTTTCATGAGGTAGCTGAGGTGAACATTATTGCTCTTGATGTCTGAGTGATCTTTTTAGGTATGGAACCAAATTCCTTGCTTGTATAGTTGGCTGCAATGTTTGATGGTCACACAGACATCTTAGAACACATTTGTCTCCCTTACATGTGAAACATAACAGAGAGTGCATGCTTGTGCACGCCTGTTTCTTATCTGCCAGGAAAAAGAAAACAATCCTATTCTTCATGATTGTCATGGTATGATGGCTGTATGCAACATAAAGTCTGTAGAAGTGAAAAAAATATGTAATTATATTTCAACCTTTTGCTCTACTATGCTCCTTCTGTAGTTGCTTGTAGACACCATACAGATTTCTGTGCTAAAGGCAATATTAAAGATCTTCTTTAATAGAAGAGCTTCATAACTTCAGATGAGTTATGCTGAGTTAGTTGAGAACAAAAGTAGCTGAGAGTTTTGAGTCTTCAGTATCTAGTGAAAGAGGATGTTGAGTTTCTTTCAAACAGACCAAACATCATCCTCAGTAGGAGGGTGGCTTCATCCTGCAGAGGTATCTCTGCAAGGAATTTTGTGAGGATCGGTGTTAAAATTCCATTCTATGTAAGTGAGCAAACTACTACTAATGAGCTAATGGCTGAAAAAACAAATGTCACATTTCTACTAGGCAAATCTTACTGGATTTAAGTCATATTATTAATCTTGATGTTGATTTATGACCGTTATGTTTAGAATAAAAATTGCCTGTAGACTTGTGAGAGCGAGATGCGGTTAGTATATGTTTATTCTAACTTCATGCAGTGTGACACTTCATCCTGCTTTTAGGAAGAAAAAGGAAAAGCTAATATGGATTAAACTTACTATACAGCGCATACTTCTAGAAAGGGGTTATATTTTTAAAGTACAAGTTCTTGCATTTGGAACTACTGAGCGGTGTCTTCAGGGGAGCATTTGTCACTAATTAGGGATCAGACAGCTGCTTTATTTAGACGAATTGATATGCTTGCAAACATCTCTAGCGTCATTGTGGTTTGAGATAATTTCTTTTGTGTATATGGATGTTTTCTCCTTGGGTCCATTCTCCTCTGCTTTACAGTGCAGATAGACCCAGACTTGTGCCTTCCCTGCAAGCTGGCTGCTTTCCTGCCTGGAAGCTGCATTGGTTCCATACCATCAGTGCTGTGCCAGAATTGAAATGATAGATTTACAGAGCATAATGTTATGGGAAATATCATGTAGCCCTTTTTCCCCTGCCCTGCGATTTTGTGGACACCGTATCATGAGCACAGCACTAAGTTAACTGAATTGCTTGGCTCCTGAACCAACAGGATCTTCAGATGGACAGACAGCTATGCGGATGGAAGGAACTTGTTTTGGGACTGAATATATGCACTCGTGGGTGTGTTTATAACTAGGCAGATAACAGGGAGTCTGAGATTGCTGTGACAGGAGTGTTTAGAAGGCTGGCAGATCAGGCTAGTTTTAAGGTTTAAAACTGTTGGTTTGATTCATCAACAGCATGTATCTTGCTAAAGGTTAACTCATGCATGTTATTAATCATCACTGTGTAAACAAAACTGTTAATCTTTAGCACATACTGTAAATTAGCTGTGAGTATACAATACCATGGAGCTAATGCTGTACAATTAAGTGGTAGTTGTGGTTCTTGGAAGTCAAGGCGATCAGGCTTTGAGAGCAGTTTGAGTGAAGTAAGAACCAGTGTGGACTCATCTTTCTTCTACTATTATCTAATTTTTAATGTTATCACCACTCTCCAGTCCCTGCAAGGGGTGGTCTCCTGTACTCCCAGTACTGCTTGGTTTATGTTTTGCTAGTCATCCTTTATCTCTATTTGGGAGTGTCTTGCCCATTTACACCCTGTTATGCTTGTTGTCCTTTGATCTGGTAACTTTTGTTGTGTGGATTTCTCCTGTATGCGACTGTATCTATCTCTATTTGCCCCTTTGGTGATCACATTTCTGGTCTCATTTTCAAGGAAATTTAATATTAATTAGATGCTGATTAATACATTTCCAATTTATAGTCACAGTCATCTGCTTTGGCTACACTTAAGTTTATTGTTAATTCTCTAGGTGTTTCCTGCCTGTTATGATGATGTGTACTGGGATATAGATCAAAGTGATGCACTTTTAATGCTTTCTGGAATTTTAGTTGTTAGCTATGAAATTCCTAACAGCACCATTGCTTATTGGCCTAGTTGCAAAGTCCCTTTGATCACCTGCATTTGCCGACTATTCTTCTCTTGGAACTTGCCATTCACTTTTGAGTAGCATCTGTATCATTGATGCAGAGATCCAGATTTTTTGAGCTAACCACCAAAATGCACCTAGATATGGCTTTTAACCTTAGGTATTTAGAAATTTTTTTGAAGTATGGTATAGCCAGATCGTCTGTTAAAAGAACACTGTTGCAAAGTTGACTGATTTACAGGAAATGCCTGGCTTTAGAAGAGCTGTGCACTGTTGCAATTTTTGTTCATAGTTTTAAAAATTCTCTTGCACCTTTATAAAGTGGGGGGGTGTTTCAGGGGGTTAATTAAGGATGTGGCTTTTTGCTAATGCTTAACCCTCTCATATAGAGATGCCTAAAGTGCAGTCTTTCTCTCAAAAGCTGTGAAATTTGTAGAGATTGCTTTAGTGTGGTTTCCTGAAGTTCTACGTGCCTTTTCTGCTATCCAATAACTCATAAAAAAGAAAGCATGCTCAGTTATTGTTCCTACTAATATCTGTTACTTGCTGGAGTTACAGCTTATATTTGTTTCTTTGAAATTACTTTCAATTTTTTCTTTAAATGTAACTTAATTTTTAAATCTTCTAGTGTGTTAGCTCTGCAGCTGCTCTATCGAGAAGTAGCCAACAGGCCTGTCTGGCTCCTTTTTTTTAATTTTTTTTTTAACTGGCAATGCTTCACAGAACTGCAGAAATTAATAACAAAAAACCAATCCTGTCTGGCTTCAAGGACAGCATTATTTTTTGTCAGCTAGTCACGATTTCTAGAGCTGTCAGTTCAGTTCATACTGCCACATAGCTGCAATAATGTTAACTGTATTAGTAACTCCACATAATTTTCAGCTTTTCTTTTAAAAATGTTCAATGATCAGAATCTTAATGAGATTTTTCTGATCTACCTGGGGCACCACAGAAAGCATGAGAATCCATGTCCTTTTATAATAAAGATAGGGACCCATCACTTCTGTTGCAGTGGGAAGAAGGAAGTCAGTATGGCTAATAATAAGCAAACTCTTATTCTCATGCCATAAATACAAGTCTTCCCTAAAAATAAAGTAAAATATGCAGTTGTCCATTGTAACCTTAAATGAGAGAAAGCACCCCTATGATCTTAAAATATCTGCTCAATACCTGGCCCTCAGTTGCAGTAGTGCAAGAATGCTCTACCTTGAGAGGCTGACCATGTGTGCTCCCTGGTTCTGTTCAAAGCAGCTGTGCACAGCTGCAGCTCAGACTCTTGCTCCTGCTTGTGCCTTCCTGGTGCTGCAGGGAGGAGTTTGTGCAGAAAATTCTGGCTGAGGTTGGCAGCTGGCTTAATTGTCGGAGTGACTTTAGGCTGGCTGTACCTCCTTGGCCTCCTTGTGTCCTCCAGAACCACCCTGTGAAACAAGCGTGGTAGGAGGGGCTTATCAGGAGGGCATACTTTAAAAAAGTATGCTCTGATCCAAACTCGGGTTCTAATATAGAACTCCTTAAGTTGCCTTAAGTTCTGTGCTGCAAACACAGAATTGAAGGTTGCAGTTCTCATTTCTTTACCTTAAAGCTCAGTTTTGGTTTTATTTTCTAGTGATTTCTGAAATCTCATTTTTCTTATCTTCTTGTAATTTTATCAAAGGTGATAAACAAATGGTACAAGCCAACTTCAGCTGTTTTGCCAGGGCAGCATTTACAGAAGTCATAAAACACTGGTTTTGCTTTTCTTTATGGGAAGAAAATACTTAGCACTGTAAAACCACTGTTACAGTCCTCTGTGTATGCTTTGCATATGCATGTTCTTAAAAGCAGATAAACTATTGAGCAAAGAAATTGGCTTAAGGGAAAAAAATTGATCACTTTCTTTATAGAGAATGCTTAAAGCAAACTTGGAATTCTGTGTATATTACTATGTATTTCAATGAATACATTTGCTATAAACTAGGAAGCATGCAATATAGTAATGAAACGCTCTGCTGAAAGACTTAACCAAAAGCATTATTTCCAAATAAAATATCTTAAAGTGATATGATTAACAAGAAAAACTTAAAGCAAAGTGTTCCTAAAAGTCTTCCTCTTAATAATGATATCTCAGAATAATTCCTCTGCTCTCAGTTGAAATTATGACAAGATCTTTAGTCTTGTAATGACATGACTGCAGGATTGTTCCTAAGGGCAAATGTAGATTATGGCCCACTCCCCATCAGAATGAAAACTTAAAAATGTTGCCGTCCTGGTGTTTGTTTCTGAAGAATTCTTGCTGTGATGCTGATATTTGTAGCAGAGAATCCTCAGCCCTGGTAAAATCATGGTTATCTTTATAAACTGGATATAAGGTTACAGCTTCCAGTTTGAGGCTTGAGTTCTGTCTGGATAAAGACAGCAGTGGCAGAAGAATCTTCTGTCATTATGTTGAGCTAAGGCTGAATGGTATAGCAGTTCAGGGTGAAAAGAGGCTACTTAAGTATCTGA
Organism: Microhierax caerulescens; assembly: GCA_035590215.1. NCBI lineage: Eukaryota > Metazoa > Chordata > Aves > Falconiformes > Falconidae > Microhierax > Microhierax caerulescens. The sequence goes on from JAVJGJ010000001.1 coordinate 69,144,361, forward strand.
AAATAATGTACCTTGAGCATATGAAAATTTGTTTTGTTAAGACAGTGCTTCAAACATACAATTAAGGTGGCCCACTAATACTGTACTTTCTTATGTACATGGCTGAGCCTTTGATTAAGAAGATGTTTTCCTTCTATCTTTGGTATACAGAAGGAAGTCGCACTAAGTTAACTGTAGCACAGTAAGACAGTTCTGCTAAAATCTGCCCACCCACCTCACTTCCCTTTTTTCCTGGCAAAGACCATACTAGCAAACTGTGCAATATTACCTTTTCTTAATGGGAGGAGGCAGAAAAGCAGGAATGAACTTAATCAGCAGTATCCTGGCAGCAAACATTTGAAAAGCAGTAATTTTGAGTGACCAATGCAAATAGTAGTGAGGCTTGCAGACATTACAGAATTGCTGCTGCACAAGCCCAAGGCAGTGTCTATTACAAGTAAAGTATTGAAAGCTTTGAGAAACTTTTGTATATGGATTGGGTGGACTAACAACGCAGGATGGGTGGTTTTGATTAATTACTGTAAATTCTGATAACTGCGTTCAATTAGAAATTAATGTTTGGGCATTTCTGTTACTCAGCATGAACTCGGCAATCATTAAAGAAATCCTCTGACTATAAACAGGGAGAGTGGAAATAATATTTTTTAAAACCTTCATAGTAAATGATTGTGATGACTCAAAAAATGATTTTATCATGCTCTTCCATTTGAAAGAGCACTTTAAACATGCTTGACGTCAACATAGTGTTGCCATAATTGACATTAGGTCAACACTATGACTTAATTATATTTTTTTAAAAAAGCTTACATCACACTGTGAACTTGGCAATACGTAATGTAATGTAAGCTTTTTTTTAAAAGTATAGTGATTTATTTATTAAAGTAAATAATAGATTTTTGAGGGGAAGATGTGAGAAAATGGTGTTTTGTAAATTTAGTCTAATTGAAGTAATCATTTTGTATTAGTAATAGTCTCAAAAGATCTGTAATGGTAGAAAATTATAGTAGGCCAAACCGTTCTGTTAGGTGAATGCTGGATAGAGATCCCCAGCTCAAAATAGGATTTTTGTGGAGAGAGTTCATTGACTTGATACTTAGATTTGATAGTCTAATGTGCCAGCTTCAGTCATTGGAAACAATGCCTTCACAGCAAGTGTGTGAAGTGTAGATATGAAGGGGAACTTCTACTTTTGATCATTGGTTTGAATGGGGGTTGCAAGGATTTGACCACTAAAATAACTGTGTTCTCAGATGTGAAGGTATCCCAGACCTCCACAGCCTTCTGGTTGTATGTAAGTTACTAACCTGTGCTAACTGAATCTCAACTTTTCTGTTGTTAAAGTGATGTCAAAACGGGAAGAATACTTCTTAGTCTTAGTCTTTGCTGTTTATGTTCCTCAGAGATATTTTTTTTTTTTTTGTAGAAAGGGAAACAGATTTCTTCAACTTCTTCAACTTTCCTACATTACAAAAATCCAGAATCTGTTGAGTTGTGCAGCAGCAAATTTCTCAACAGTGCCATGCTGCTATGAGCTACGTGAAGAGTAGTTGGCTGAGGGATAATGAAAATGTTTGTGCATCATCTTGCTTTTGTGCTTGATACCCACATTCCTAAGTCTATAACCACCTTTTATACTGCCATATATGCTGAAAGGATGTGCTGTCACTAGTGAGTTACAGGGATCACACAGACTTTGAAATGCATAGTATTCTTTTTCTGTGATTTTTTTTTACTGCAAAGTGAGTGTTGCCAACTCTTACCATTGTAACTACCATTTTGTGTTATTCTGAAATGCCAGGTTAGTACAGTTTGATTGTTTAGATATGATTACTTCAGAATATTTCCTTTGAGAGAAAACTCTTACCTATATAGCTGTAACCACGAGCTTTTGCAATCCTTCCCGCCCCCTCCTAGTAGTAGTAGAACTATTCTTTTTGAAGTCAGCTTCATGAATGTGTAGACCTGGTGGCTTTTTAATTATTATTTTGTCATTCTGAATCAGGCATCTACCTTTTAAAATGGTTCCCATGGTATGAAGTGTTGGGTTTGGTTTTATAACAAAGGTTATGACAAAATACCCAAACCCATGATTTTGTTATACCCTCAACCCTCCAAACTAAAATAATTCAGATGTGATCTTTGCTGGGTCTACTACTTCTTCTATCATCTATTTTGTATTTAAGCATGTCATATTATGTGTTAGTCTGAAAAGTTTGTTAGTATGTATGAATTATGACAGGGCAGGATTTGGGTAGCAAGTGAAGTTTGCCTGCTACAAAAGTCACTTTCAGACTTCTTAGGTGACTTGAAAAGCATAGGGTCCGTGCAAGACGCTGATCTGCAGTTGCCAGTTGGCATTTTGGCATGCAAACAGCAACTGTTTTTACTTAATATGGAGGAAGGTAAGGAATGGGTGCTGCCTACTGTGTGACCATTCATCATGCATCTTTAGAAGACACTTCCTTCAATAATTGCATGGTTTAAGGCTCTGGTAGCACTGCTACTTGTACCGTTTACTGCATAGTAATACACAAATCTCGAGGCCTCTATACTTCATAGAGCTGAAACCTTATGCCTAGAAATGTTAATGCTGGCGCATTTAAGTACGAAGGAATGATAGTCCTTGCCTAGAGCATGGGATTTGATGCATGGTTTGGAACTAATTTAACAAGACACCCCTGAGCAGCTGAAGATCTGGTTTAGTGCCTTTTATTGTAAAGGAGGAGTATCCTAGCTGCAGTTAATTCCCATATTTGCTTAAGATTTTTGGAGATCTGACTTCAACTGATCCTAATTCTACTTCTATATTTTACCAGTTCACTCCTTTTCGAGAGGGACAGGAGAATGAGATGTGTTGTTTCCTTTATGTTGGAAATGTGACATATGATATGTGTATATAATGCTATTGAAGTCCTTTGTTGTATATTTTGAGGTCTTTGTCTTGGTTTTCATCCCTTTAGCTCTTGTTCTGTTATTGTCATCTGTGGATCTAGTTCTGTTGTGTTAGTTATCTTAGAAAGTATAGTCTGATAAGAATGCAGAGTCTGTGATCTGGTTTTAAATGAGAACTATTTTTCCTAATCTTTAAATTTTGTGATTGAAATTCTGTTTCATTGCACTTTTTGGTCCAATAAAACGTATCATTATTACACCTTTTACATATGAGCAAGCTGAGACTAAGATGCAAAGATGACATCTCAGATGTTAAGTGGGAGATCAAAAACTGGGAATGTGGATGTCTCTTTCCCCTTTTGTGCATTAAACCAGATGGCACTAGAGCAGGGATCCTCAAACTACGGTCCATAGGCCAGATATGGCCCCCCCCAGAGTCCTCAATCCGGCCCCTTGGTATTTACAGAACCCCCCCCCCCCGCCGGGGGTTGGTGGCGGGGGGAACCAAGCAGCCACAGATGGCTGCCTGCCACTTAATCCGCACACCGGCCCCCTGGTTAAAAAGTTTGAGGAACCCTGCACTAGACGTTCCATTACAATAGTGCTTTATAAGCTGTGCTTACTTTTCAAAAGGCCTTTGTTCAATTGCTCCTCGAATTTATGGGACAAAAGCTGGATGTCGTAAAGGAATTCAAGGTGTGATGTTAAAATTTTTGCTTGATGAGGAGCAGATATGCTTAAATCTTTCAGAGTGATAATGATCTGAAAAATCACCTATTAAAAATTGTGTGCAACCTGCTCTGTATATGAAGTTGTTATTTATCTGTGCCATCATCCATTGTTTTATGGACTTTTTTATCTTACGTTACAAGTTGAGACCTTCATAAAAATGTAACATCATTTGTGTTGCTTTTAAAGTCATGCTTGCAGCTTAGAACTTTAAAAAAAGAAATGAAAGGACTTACCAAGTTTCCTCAGATGAGCAATATGAACTTGTTGGAAGATATCCTGTGTGAAATACCTCTGCACATGAGTTAGAGACTTCCTGAGGACTCTGCCTATAAAATTAATATTTTTTTGTCTTGCATTCTTTACTTGTTGCGTTCCCTTCCAGTTCATTTCATTCTGATAATGTGAATGCGTTTCCAAGTAGATTGGCAGTGTTTACAATCTCAGTCCCTAGTGCCATTTTTTAATCAAACACATAATAAAGTGCTAAATAAACCATTCCCACCTGCATCAAAATCTTTATGTTTCTGTATAGGATATTTTGTAATTTATTTACCCAGGAAGACCTGATTTATCTGCACATCTGGTTTTCAACCCAGACCTGCTTTTTATCCAGTTCTACAGCTGGTTGATTGAGGCATAAGAAGGTCAGATGGCTTTCCTGAGGTCAATATAGTGATTTTATCAGCTGGGATTATACCCAGACTTTATCCTTTGCTGTAACCACTTGGCCACGACTCCTAACCATTCTGTCCACGTTGTTGGTGGTAATGGAACTAACTGCAAATGTAATTTTATTTGTTTTATAGTTTTTCTTGTATTGAAATATTGTCACTTTCTTGACTTCAGAAACATTACATCTGTTCACAACCTGGTTCTGTTCCACTTTGAACAGGCACAATTTTTTGTGATGAATCTCCTTCCTGAATTCAAATGCATGTTAGTTTCACAAGTTCTGGGGTAGTGATTGATGATATCAGTGGTTTGTGTTGCTCTTTTGTGCTTCCTCAGGGCAGACCCTGTTTGACACTCCTCTCTGGAAGAGGAACCAATGTTTTTGCTCCTGTGTATCAGTGCCATAAGCTGCTTAAGACTCCTGGTTGCTGAGACTCTCCTCTGGAGTTCACAGCAATAATGTAACGTTACAACAAGATGCACAGATTTGATAAAGGACTTCCATAAGCATGCATTTCTCTGTATAAATTGTACCTTTCTGTGTACCCATGAGTTGCAGACTCTGGAACATGGTATCATCAGCAAAACTTTTATTCTGTTTTGTCTTGCTTTATCTTCCCAAGGAAAGTAAAAATAGTTCTAGTTTCAGGTTTTGTTGTCAGTTTCCTCTTGCATTAAGTTGCCACTGCATTGAAGAAGCATGACTACATTTGTGGTACATTTGTCTCTACAATTGTAGAGAACTACAGAGGTCTCTATAATTAAGTAGTTGATGATGAGGCTTGCTCTCTGGTGCCAGCCCTCTGTTGTTTCAAATTCCAGTGGAGCTTCTGTTTGTTTCGCTAGATGAAATGCTCTTATTCAAAATAGTCCATTAAGTGTTGATTGCACTGTCAGTACTTTCCAGGCACAGCTTTCTTCCTTCTGCAAAATGAATTAGGTACACTTTGTCAACTGTTACAATAGCATAAAAGCAAGTGAAATTTACAGCTAGCCAGTTGTAACTTTACCAGTTAAAAATACCACAAATGCATTGGTAACAACCAGAAATGTTTCTCCTCTCCCCAAGATGTTGCTGCTGCTACTTTTCTCCAGCCCCAGTTACCTTGGCACCTGTACTGTGCCCAGGTACATCTATGTGTTCTGGTTAACTACACTGTAATAACTACAGCTCCCTGGGTCAAAGTCATAAAAAGGGGAGATTGCTTTGTCTAGGAGAGGGTAGGACTGGAGACAGTAAGCCGGCAGAGGAGGATCTTTTGGGATACCCAATTACCTTTTCATTGCAAAGTATTTAATTGCAGCAGAAAAGAAAGAATGGAGATAATGTATATCTGGTTAATGCCATGAATGCACTTCTGAAGTGAAAATGATGAATAGAGTGAATTCAGGTGCAGATTGGCATTAATTTTCCTTTAAATTGGAGGAAAAGAAACTTGTGTGAACCTGTAACTTCCATGATACTGACATGAATGCTGAAATTTTGTCCTTTCTTTATTGTTTCTTATCTCATGTTGGAGTTCTTTTATTCCAACAATTTAAAAGGTCAAGTCTCCTGTCCCCACCCATTTCCAGTTTCCACCTGTATGATCTACAGTCCTTTTGTTCTTACATATTCAAGGTGTCATGCATGAAGTAGTTTTTATTTTCCCTTCAGCAGTTTGTGGTGTGTGTAGGGACCACTGCTGCTGACCATCAAATGCATTTTTCCAAAATAATTTTTCATACTGTGGAGTTAAGCAGTTGTTTTGTTTGCTGAAATTTAAAATTGGCCTTTTGGAAGGTAGAGCAGTGGAGTGCCATCAGGAGAACCTCATGATAAAATAGATGGCAAGGACATTCTACCAACAGAATACTTGGTGGCTGTGAATTTCCACGGTAACTCATGGATGAAAGACTTGGAATTATGGGTGTCCTGCTACAACAACTTTTTGAGGTGTGCAGGGATTATCTTATGTACTGATATTATCAGAGGTGATACTCAGGAGGCAAGGGGTTTTTTTGGGTTTTGGGGTTTTTTTTTTGTTTGCTTTTTGGTTTTTTGTTTTTTTTTTTTTTTTTTTTAAATACAGAAGCAAGCTTTTAAAGAGGTTGGAAGCCAGGAAAATATCACGGAACATTTCATATATGCTTGCTCTGTATTCCCTCTCTCCTAGGCATCTGCATGTCATCTTTTTTGGAAACAGAATAGCAGTCTTTAATAGTTTTTGGTCTGAGCTAGTATAAAATTTGTAGGGTTTGGAAGACTGTTAATTTTACCTAAAATGGACATGATCAGTTGCAGAAAGTTGTTTCTACCTACGGCATCCTATTATGGGGTCCAGCTTCCTGGTTCTAAAAGCAGTTGCATTATCATTCCCATATATAATCACAAATAATAAGTTAATAAATCATGATTCAATCTGAATAATACATAGGTAATATTGTTGGAGTGTTTGGGGTTTTTTTGCAAGAGATCAGAATCCTACATTTCTGTCAAAGTTTCTAATTTCTAAATGTTTCCAACCTTTTTTGTTTGATCTTGTGCTTATGCTGACCTATGGCTTGGGCAGCTCTCCCTAGATGTCTGTTGTCAGGTACTGCTCTGTCAGCTGAATGAGTATGCTTACTCTTAGCTGATTTTACTAAAATGCCTTTATTTGGTTCCTGATAAATCTCTCTTTCTCCATTGCTGTTTGTTAATATCTGATCCTTTCAAAGAAAAGTAGGACTCTGAGTAGGACAATTTCTTCTAGTGCAACTCCTTTTCACCTTGGCCTGGCACCTGTCCTCAGTCAGATGAAAGTTTATAGTGGGTGCACTAAGAAGAAATTTTTTTATCTCATCTCACTGAATCCAAAAAGTGATGGAGGTGTCCTAAGAAGTCAGGTTATTTCAATGGTGCGTTTGAAGCACCACAAGAGATTGAAACATTGCTAAAACATCTGTTTCCTGACAGGTTAGGCTCATTATTCCTGAGGTAAACTTCCAGAAAAGGGCTTTGTGTCCTTAACAGTAACAATTTAACGCCTGTTAAAGTGCAGAAGTTAATGTTTTTGTGTGAAGGTACAATGCAGCCACCCCTGTACTATTACACTGTGGAAATTAGTCATTTGTCTGGTGTAGCTTTTGGTCTGACAAATTCTGGAGATAATAAAACAGTTCTCATTTTTGTGGGGTTTTAAGTTGTCTTCCCTTCTCTCTCAATGCACAAATGCCATGTGCATGCCTCTCTTAACCATGTGACTTTTGTGCTGTTGGCTGGATTTGCTTGTGTCAGCTTCTATATTCTGCCTCCCCCTGCCCCTTACAAGACGAGTTTCTGAGGAATTCAGTTATCCTTTGTGCTTCCTTTGCTACCACTCAATAAATTCAAGTTACAGACCTAAACCTGGTATTGGTGTTAATCCTTATTCTTTAAATTCTTCCTTTCTAAAATGAAGAAACACAAAATAGTCCCTTTTCATGGTTACATTACTTCTTTAAACCAGGAAAAAAAGCAGGCAATGATTAAATCTAAGCAGTATGAGTTTACATGTGTGTAATCCTTTTATTTGAAGAGAACCCTTTTTTGAAAGTCTAGCTGAGTAAGCTACAGCAGCGTAGATTGGTTGGTATCCAGAATGAGGATTAAAATGAAGCCTGCACCTTTAAAATGTGCTAGTAGTTGTAGAGAGATCATGATTTTTTTTCTGTCCGTGAGCATTCCAGAGAAGCTCCTGTTGCTTCTTTTTTTCCTCTCCACCAATGGGAGAAAAAATCTTAAAACAAGTCTTGTTAGCAGACCTAGGAAACTGAAAATAGCAAGTGCCCCTTCAGATCTGCCATTTGTTGAAGTGCATCTCATACTTTCATGCTTTTGCTTACTCCATCCTACTGTATCTGCCTTGATCAGTGGAATAATTTGCGTTGCCATAGTTTAAAGCCACAGCCATGATCTTCTGCTGCTGAGATAAAAGGAGTATTTCATGCCACGTGACTGTCATGGTTCTCGTTAGGTCAGTGGTGGAGCATGGTTGGTGTTGAACCTGCCACACCTCCATGTTGCTTCTCTTTCTCTTCTGTTGTTTCTAGTACTTCTGCTGGTGGTGGCTTTCCTCCACCTGCTGTTAAAGTAGGGTGCTGAAACGTCTTCAGTTCAAGACCCCCAGTGGCTAAGTCACTCCTCTAGATCTATCACAGTGCAATACTAGAGCTAAATCGATTGGAAAGCAGGCTTCCAGATGATCAGGGAAAAAGGGTCTGAATCTGCTCAGACCTCACCATGAACACTGGGTATTGCAAATGTCCTCCTCATTTAAGACTGTCTTTTCTTTTTCTATGTGTAGTTTGTTGGCTTTTTTTTTGTTTGTTTGTTTTTGGTTTTTTAAAAGTCAACTTAACTGAAGCCTGGAAGCAGCTTCATGAGTATACCTCCTGCCCCTGCAGAACCCCGCTGTAATGCTTGCAGTGTTGATAGTGGCTGTAGAAACTGGGAGAGAGCTGAAACCCCACTGAAGCAAGGAGATACCCTTGGTGTAGTCATCGCCAGCAAGGCCAGGGACTGCTCATGTTGTACTTGGAGAATTTAAAGCAGAGATATCTCTTGCGCTTGGTGACAGGGATGAGTGTTGTTGTCAGGCCTAATAAATGAGATAAGAACTAGATAATGTGCAACAGCACAATGAGGAACTGGTATTACAGAGTTTTCTCTCTCCTGGGTTGGTGGTGTACACGTGTCAGCTTGAAGGTGAGAGACTTGGCTGAATACATCTGCCCAGCAGGTTGGCATCAGGAGCTTAAGAACATTGATAATTACGTGCAGTGAACAAACAATTATCATTCATGTGTTGCTCATTATTGTAATGCCACGAAGGATTTATTGTAAAGAGCAAAGAATCCAAAAGCAGTATTTTCAGGCATTTGCCTGCCTTCCGTTTTTATGAATTGCAAGAGAACATGGAGAATTAATGGGTGGCTGAGGCCCCCTAGTGCCAGCAGAGCACACTGCACTCCAGGCACAACTGCCGCTTTGTATTTACTCTTATTTTTTAATGTAAAGAAACACTTTTTAGGCTAAGATTCCTTATGGTATACTAATTGTTTGCCTGAAATTGGTTCCTTACTGGAAACATGAATTCTTTATAATTGATTTTTTTTTTTTATGTCTTTTACAAAGCTGTGCAAAAACTGAGAGAAATTATTCTGTTCTGCAATCATTATCATTAATATTTGCATTGTAGGCAAAAAACTATATAGGGAAGCTGAAGGCTTGTGAGGTAAATTTTTGATCACAGTTATATGTCTGCTCAAGAATGACTGGGAGGAAGCACAGCTAGTGGTGTCAGATGCTGCGGTGTATTATATAATTTGGCGGTGGGAGCGATGGGGAAGAAAAAGTGCCAGTGAGGGAGGAGCGGGACAGTTGTGGGGTTTTGGTTTGGTTTTGTGGTTATTAGCCATGTGGTTTTGGTTGAATTGCTAAGACCTTGAGAATCAAAATGCTATGATCTAAGATACAGCAGTGTGGGCATGTGTTAAATAGATTCATTTTGTGCTTAAAATTTAACTTAATAGTGTATATTTGCAACTAGTGTAAAGTAGCATAGAGCTTCCTTCAAGGGAAAAGATTGGAGTCTAGAGTCTAGCTCCATGTAAGGTAACTTAATGGTGGCCTTAGACTACTACTGAAACAGCTCTTTTCAGTATTTTTGTGTTGCCCTAGTCTCAGAATTTGTTGGAATTTGTCTGGTTTTTGTCAAAATCTAGCTATGTACTCTTGTGACAAAGTTTTGGCATTCAATCAGGTATGAATAACAGCTAATAAAGTTTTAATAAAGAAATCAATTTTGGTGTTTAGTTGGCTTGTCACTCTCACCAGTCTGTAATGCTCCCCCTCATTTTACTGTTGCACAAATTTTTAATGAGCAAAAGAATGTGGTAAGCCTAGTCCAGAATGCTGTTGCATGTCATTCTTTAACAATGAAATAAAAAAGTGCAGATGTAAAGTTAAACCTTTATAAGTAGATATGCTTTGTTTTTTAGACATTTTGTAAACTAATGTCTTCAGAGATAAAGTTGCCAAAGAAACCTGAAATGTACTCTGAGGAGGGAGTGGGGAGGAGATGAGGAAGGTAAAAAGTTACAAGGAATCACTCTGGGTAACATTAGATCTGTGTCTTTTCTTCTTATTTTGGGTGTATTTTGGAACCCTAGTATTGTTGGTCTCTACAAAGGCCTACCCTACACAAACTCCTCCTTAGGGCTATCAGTTCTTAGAGTAAATGGTAACTGTTTTCGAAATACATTGTTAAGTCAAAATTTATCTTCATCTTTTTTTTCCAAAGACAGTAAGGTTGATGCTTCCAAAGTTGTGAAACAGAATGTGCTGAAAATGAACTTTTCTGCCCTTTCTGTTGTTCCTTGTTTTAGATGTTGAGATGGCTGAAGGCTTATAGGTGTGACCTAGCCATGCCTCTACACTATCTACTAGTCACGATCCAGTTAACATCTGACTTTCAAGAACTTCAGTTGAACTTTTCTATGAACATAAGTAGCAGACTTAGGAAGAACAAATAAAAATGAAGGAGGGTTGGTTTTTGTGTTGGGTTTTGGGGTTTTTTTTGCCATTAGTTGAGGTGTATCTCATAATTTCTATCACAAAGACTATTTTATACTTTGTCACAATTTTTGGCTGTTATGAAGGACCAGTTCAGGGTGAAGAAACCTAGTTGTGTGATACATGTGTGTCAACCTGAACATACCCTACTGTAATCAATGTCTATCCGTTAAACTGATCTGGAATTACAAATGTCTCAGTTGTGTTTGGAATAGCTGTGGAACATGCCAATTTTTTACAAATTAAAAAGGGAAAGATTCAGTATAACATTCTTCTTTTTTTTTTTTTTTTTTGGCAGTTCTTCAAGGATCTTATGCATAGCATATGAGGTTTTGCAGGGTTTGCAATATATGAACAAACATGGAATGGTCCACCGAGCGCTCTCTCCTTGCAATATTCTTTTGGATCGAAAGGTACAGCTGCAGAAATTAGTCTGGTTTTTGTTTGGTTTTTGTTTTTCCTCTTGCTGCCAACGGGCAGCATGCTATGTCATATATGGGTACTGGGCAGTCACAGCCCTTCTGATGGGGAAAAAGATGTTGCGGTCGTTTTTGTTGTGAGTTTGTTGATTGGGTTTTTTTTAAAACTACAGTTTCCCCCCATTTGTTAAATTTCAAATGTATTTCAGATTTTTTCTTTTTGCATTTTCTTCTATCCCAAACTACTTTTTTCGCCCGTTTCTTCTTAACGGTAGTATTCTAAGTATACTTGTCATCATTGTGATTAGTTACAAGACCTTCCTAGCTATTTGAATATGAAAATATTTCTTCTCGCTAATTAGCAGTTAATAACATCTCTTGTGTTTCGTGGCAATCTGATACTTTTAAGATACCAACATATTTCTTTGTTAATGTTAAATTATTAAAATTCCTGTGTCTTTCAAATCTGTTGTCACAGACTGTTGAGTTGGCAGTGTGGAATACAGGTTCTTTTCATAAAAGCTGGGAGAAATTAATAGCTGCTGTTATACACAGAGCAGTTGCTTCATCTGAACTGACAGCTAAAGAGCTTGGTCTGTCTGCATCATCTCTTTCTCTTTCCCCTTCTTTGTTTATAGAATAGCTTTCCCCTTCTTTGTTTATAGAATAGCTAGATCCTTCCCTTGGAAGGAGGGAATGTTATTTTTAATATACTTATAAACAAATGAAAATCATAATAATACTGTAACAAGCAAAAGTACTTAGGATTTTAAGATACTCCTAAAATCAATAAAGGAACAAAAACAGGCCATGAGACCACAAACTTCTAAACTTTTTCCCTGCTCTTTCAATAGCTTGCTGATGTAGCCTTCACTGTTGAATGATCTGCAGGCTGGCTGAGTATAATTCAAAATCAAGCAGAAATAATGTCTCAGTTTAACTTAACTTCTGGGCCTATTTTTTGTTGTTTTGGTGTTAACTTTCTGCTTCCACAGAATTAAAGCAAGCACCTGGAAAACCTGGGTTTTTTTGGAATATGTGTTGACACAGTTAAGGAGAGCAAGCTAGTAATGAGTTGATGGGAAGGACTGCAGGAGCAAGGCTGGGTAAATAGAAAAGGTGAGGGAATACTGGTGATACTTAGGGAGTTCTAGGATTCAAACAGGATTTTGAACAGTTTTCAAACAGGAAAAATGTTTCGTAGAGTATTTAAGCCTTTTTAATTTACTGAAAATATACTGTAACTTACAAAGTTCTGATTTTCTTGTGTATTCCAAACAAGGTGATTACTTAATGCTCTCGGAAAGTGAAAGTATTAGAAATAAGCACCTTATTGACTTGCAGTGGAGTTCTATGTAATAGATGAGACAGAAATGTAAGAAGGTGATTTTATAGGTACCTGTCTTCTGGCAGCTAATGCAACTTGAAAAAAAAAATAATAAAATTATTATTTTTATTTTTTTAATTATTTTTTTTTAGCTTAAACACAGATTTTTCCAGGATCAGATTCTGCTGCTCTTAATCATTTTTTCTTTTCCTTTTCAGGGACATGTGAAGTTGGCTAAATTTGGACTCTACCATATGACTGCTCAAGGTGTTGATGTTGATTTTCCTATAGGGTAAGGTAGTAGCTACACAATACAAATATGTCAGGGATGTATTTTTTTCAGGAAACAATTTATTTGAGGAATCATCTTCAAAAATGTGTTGTATGCACAGATTATAGGTTGCTGGTTTGATTCATACTTGTTGCATACATCCCTTACACAGAAGCTTCTGATAACGTCACTGAAGAGGTTTCACTGATGATGAAATTAACTATGATGAACTGACTAGATGAAATTAATGAAAGAGAATGGATACCATGCAAACATATTAATGTAGCTATGTGATGTCAGCCCTTATTGCCTAGATTTGCCTTCAAATGCTAGTAGTTCCCTGGGACTCGGACAATCTAATTTCAAACTTAGGAGAAACCACAACCAGCGCTTTGCTGTTACACACCACTGTAGGCATCTTGCCTCTTTATCGTTTTGTGATTTATTTTCAAGTAATATTACTGTCTAGCCAAAGTGTCATTACAGTGTTTCCTTGCCATTTTTTGTTTTTGTGAGGTGTCATGTTGTTTACAGTTGAAACACTGAGGTGATTCTTAAAAGATATGCCCAAAAGAAGTAATGATGTTTCCCTTCCAAAGGTGGTTTTGGATTTTGGGGTTTTTTAAGCATTATAATGAATTGTTTATAGAAAAAGCAATAATGTTGTTTTAAAGTGATCTAGCAGCAGGTAAAGTATGTCCTCAACACCTTTGTTATTTTATTTTATTTTATTTTTTTACAAATTCAGAAGTTACTTAATGGGAATGCTGTCAGTGGAGAAGAATATTGCTACCACAGACCCAGTATGGGTCTAGGATAGATTTATTTAACGTACAAGTGCTAGATCACAATATACATTTTCTTCGAAATATGTAGGCATACTATTTTGAAAGCTGCTGTTACTTTCTTTCATAAAAAATCAGAGCTAGTGATTAAGATTTGACCTTTTGTGTAGTAGGCACTTTGTATTATACAACTGGAGGGAAACTTTGCTGTTATGTGTAGGTTTTGACTGGATAAAATAGAACAATCTACATTGCTATGAGTTCTAGTTTCTCAGAGTGCAAAATTCTTTTGATTACTGTAACTGGAAAGGTAGGGTTTTGGACAGACAAGATATTAACGTTGCTGCATCTTTCTAGGTACCCATCATATCTGGCACCTGAAGTAATTGCACAGGGAATAGTCAAACCAAGTGATCATACTCAGTGTGAGAAGCCTCAGCCTTCTGGCCCTAAATCAGATCTCTGGTCTCTTGGTATAATATTATTTGAGCTTTGCATGGTATGTAAGAGAATGATATTCTGGATTGTGACTCTTGGGGAATAGTTACATTAACTTGGTTGCTCTTGAGTTTGGCGTTCATGACACTTTGCCTATTACTCAAGTCCAAATACCAGAATAGGTTAGTATTCCTACCTGGACAGTATTGGTGGTGGTTCTAGTAGTAGGGTGCATATTGGCTTGGTATGTGTGTATGAAGGGCAGCTGCCTGTTAAGCTACAGTGATGGGACTGCATGATAGAATTCTTAGTGAGGAATAGCTTCTGAGCCAGGAAGTCTCTCTAGATAATCTGTTGTTTAATTGTGCTTTTAAGCATGGAATATTTGTCATGCCCTCATTCTCCTTAGAAAGGTTGAGAAACTAATAGGAGTTGCATGGAAAGGAAGAGAAGGAAGAATTTGTCTCGCTGTCAGAACTTAAAGAGCTTCTATACAGAATTACAGGTTTAATTTGGAAAATGCTTACTTGACTATAGAAGTTGAAATAAATTATAACAGCATAATTTTTACTCTTTGTATATGTTAAACTGTACTTCTTTGATACAAAGACAAAAATATTCTGTAGGGAGGTATGATCTAACAAATACCTCAATGTTGACATTTAGTCTCATTATATAAACTGTCAGACAATTGCATGGTCAAGAATCCGTTTTATGTAGCGATTAGATGAGGACATTGGAAACAGTCTTTTTGCATATTCTACTCTAAATTTGTGTAATATTCATAAATCATGATTTATTCTTTTGAATAAGTACATTTTGTTAAAAACATGATTATGGTATTCTTTGAAACACCTTAAGAGGGATTGTCAGGTGACTTTTCAAAAACACTGTGCAATAATACAAGCTATGATGCTTATCATGTTTAGCATTGAATGACCTGTGTTCATGCTCATGTTGGAGAAAGTATAGTACTTAGAAGCCTTTTTCTGAGTTAATAATAAACTTGGAGGTTTGCTAAGGCAGCTTGGAGCTTTGTTTTGCCTTTTTTTTTGTTGGTTTGGTTTGGTTTGGTTTGGTTTTTGTTTTGTACTTGCCCTTGGAAAGAGGCATAAACATTTTTCTTGGTGATGGCATGAAATGGTTTCTGCTATAGTTGACGTTAATAGTTTTTCTGAATCTAAAATTCATGCATGGAAGCTTAGTTCACTGTCTTTGTACATAGATGGGCGTGTATGCTATCTAAATATTTTTATGTTGCAACATTCAACTGTTGGTTTGATTTTGTTATTCATTTAGGGGAGAAAATTATTCCAGAGTTTGGAGATAGCAGAAAGATTGAAATTTATCATAATGTTAGGTAAGTAGCACAAAATCAATTTTTCATGTTTCTAATCAGCTCTATAATTAGAGCTTTACAGACTAGTCAGCTTGTGATGTTTAGACCTAAGGCACTTTACCTTGTCAGCTTTCATCTCCAGAATTAAATAGGCATTTGAAATATGGTCGCTTGTCTAGGGAAGGTGCAGAGGTGGGTGCCAGGAAAAATAACTTTTCAGAAGAACTGTGAGTAGGTTAGAGAAAGGGCAAACTATAAAAAAAAAACAAGCTCAGAAAAGGTTGTACTTTTGATGGTTATTTGCTGTTTTATGTTGCAGGAGGTTTCTGAAGTGAGTTAGGCATTTTATGATGCTAAAGAAAACTGTCCCTGCACTAACAGTGCTTGTGTACCAAATCCCAAGCAGGGAGAAGCAGGACTCAAATAGGAAGACAGAAAACAAAAAATGCTGAGAACTGTATTATTGGATCCAGGCTTATGTTTCTGGATACACCTACAAACTATAAAATATTACTGTAGACATGGAATTATTGCTTAATGTAAATTAGTCTGGAAGTGGGTATGTTTTGTGGCCTTTAAAAGTTGATTTGTTGTAGAATTTATGTATAAACCATGTGGAGGGAAAGGACATGAATTCGCAATTTGAAGCTTTATCAGTAAGTTATTATCTAGAGCAAATACCAATACTGTTGAAGTTAGTTACTGTTGGTAGAAACATAGTTTTCATTCAGTAGTTAGTGCTTGGGTGCTGAAATTCTGGTTTGTTAACAAAGCATCCTGAAGCATTTCAGTTCCCTTCAAGTTGAATGCAAGTTACGTGTAACCTTCATCCACTGAAAAACTTTCATGTCCTGAATTAGGAATTATTTTCTCAATAACGTGTTGAAAACAAGTTATAAAGTACTGCTAGTATTATCTGCAGGTAGCAATAAAACAAAAATTACCTTGACCTTTTATATGCAGGTATTTAAATTGTTCTAGGGATAATTTTTTTAGAAGTGGAAACACTGTTTTAAGTTATTTGACGGAAACTGACACTGTGGATTTACTAAGCCTCCAAAAATATTTTCACTGTTAAATGAGGTATGCTGATTAACTTCCTTAGGCTTCAACTTTCTGTCTGCATAGGTGATGATAATAATTTTCATTTCTGATTTTGAGAATTCACTTTCATGTGATGTGACAATGTCAATAAAATCCCAAAGTTAAGTGCTTTTTATTTGGGTCGGTTTTATCTGATTCACTGCTCAATTGGTTTGGTTTTTTTTTTTCAAAGTCTTGAACTCTTTATTGTTTGTTTTTCAAAGGCTGTGTAGATGATATTGTAACTGTATTGGCTGAAGAACATGGTTGTCTTGATATTATTAAGGTTTGTGGAACTAGTTTACTTTTCCATTCTGTCTTATCCAAAACATTTTACTATTGTTGCATAGTATTTCATATACTTTTTTTTTTTTTAACTTGTTTAGTCACTTGATGTATTGCAGTATGAAGAAAAATTCTGAAGTCTAAACTACTTATCTAAGATCCTTTCAGATAGCCAGTACTGGTAAAATTCATTCTTTGCTAAAATTCCTGTCAATCTCAGTAAATGTTAAAACACTCTGGACAGAAAAAATTTCTTTAAAGTGTTGGGGGTTAAGAACTTTTCTTCTGGAAATTTAGTCTTCTATCTAGTCCACTTTATACTTCCTAATAGTGTAGGTTTATACAGTTCAACTCCTCCTCACCCCCAACATTGATCACTGAATTTTAGTGTTTGTATTTTGAGACATTGTGTGAAAGGATTCTGACTGTTAGCAGAAGGGAGTTCCCAGGTACTGCATTGTTTCAAACTGGGTACAGAATATCTAAATTTAAAAATAAAAATAAAAAGCTAAGCTGCATGCATTGCAATTTTTTTTTACCCCAAAGCAAATGGAAGGCTGAGGGTTGAGAAGAATCATTTCCCCAGCATTTTAACTAACCTCATATGTGTAGGTGTGAAATTATATTGCTCTCAAAGGAGTAGCCTGTATGTTAAAAGTGTGTGCTAAATTAAGCACAAATTAATTAATGCTGAATTAAGACAGTAATAAACAGACCTCCTCCATATTTTTCTTATGTTTTAGGACCTTTCTGAAAATACCATCACTCTGCTGAAGAAATGCCTTATATTCCAACCTTCTAAGAGGCAAGTATTCAGTCCAAATGCCTAGTAAACTCTGCTGGGATACTATGAAATTAGATGACCTATTGCTGAACCTTTTTTGAGTAATGATGATTTATGCTACCTATAAGAAATTCTTGGGTTTGTTGCTTTTCAGTGTTTAATGGAGAAGAACTGGGGGGGGTGGTGGAGGGAAGGGAAATCAAGTGTGCAAATTGAGATTGAATCTGAGTATTTTGGGGAAAAACTGTTCAGGCATTTGTAGTTTTAAGTTCACGGGTTTTACTGCTTCAGTGTCTGGAAGTTGGTGGTGGTTACTATAGCTCAGTTGTAGCCAGAATTAGGGCTGCTTTCTTCAAGTGTTCTCTTTCAAAGTACATTTTCATGATGTTAGTCCACCACAACTTTCTTTTGCAAACAAAAGCAAAAAGTATGGTTTTGTTCTTCAATCAAGGCTTTGCATTTTTCTGTCTCTGCTTAGAGGAATTAAAGGGGATTAGTAAAATTGTTGCTATGTACATTAAATGAAGGTGAGATCTGAACTTTTTCTGTGAACAGACTGCATGGTTTATTAAACGTCATCAATAGAACAAAATTGGTAGACATTTTTGCTTTTAAAATTTCTGAAATACAATATAATTTAAAATAACTTGCTGATATTTGTTAGTGGGGCCATTTCTTACTGAAATACAAGATTATTTTTTTTGGAAGCATGTTACTCTTAGTGTTTTAATCTCATTTCTTAATTCAAGGCCAACTCCAGAGGAATTGCTGCATGACAGTTTGTTCAGTGAAGTATCCTCAGTATATCCTGTCTTCCATAAACCTGCTGGTCTGTTCTCTTCTTCTCCAAGGTGTGCTAATTTAACGCTTCCTGAAGACATAAGTCAATTATGTAAAGGTAAAAGCAGGTAGTGGGATAAATGTCATTGGAGGGGGAAGGAGAATAAAATGGTTTTGGATTTTCTTTGAATACTTTGTTGGAGAGAAACTATTACATGCTACAATACTACATTCTTGTAATAGTTGTTTAATGGGCAGAGATACAGGCAAACATGTTTTAAGGAATGTGTGCAAGTCAAAGGAGGGCATCTTGATTTTGTGTTTCAGCCTTGGGGAATAAAAAGTTATCATTAGTGTTCAAGAATAGTCGAAATATCAATATCATCTTTTGCCTTTAGAATCTGGAGATGTGCATGTGTAAGGTAGAGGATTTTTTTTTTCACTAAATTGTGTTTTAAATTGTAATTGGATTCTGCTGGGTCATAGTGTGAGGTGATTTTTGCAAGTATTGGAAGACTAAATCCTTGTGAAAAAGTTCATATTCTAGAATAAAAAGATGACATTTCTAACTCTGAAACTACAGTATGCTGGAAGTGTCACTAGTCTTAAGTCCTCATTAACTTCTGAACTCAGATTTCTACATGTTTAGAATATGCTATACAATTTTTTGAGATTAAGATTTTATACCTTATTGTTATTGGTATGGTATGATATGTGAAGGGAAGATAGATCATAACTACTCAGTATGAATCACTAGTTTTTTATTTTTACACTTAGCATTGTGTTGTGCACAAAATAGTGTGTGTGTGTGGGGGGGGTTAAAGAACACAGTAAGCAAAAGTCCACACTTTAATGTATTTATCTGATTGGTTCTCTTCTCTGGCACCAAGGCAAACTGCAGAAATAATTGCTTTCTTCCTGACTTCTGCCCATCTGCTATTTCCTTAAATCTTCTTAAAAGGCACTTCAAAAGGGAAGATGATTTTTCCTCTTAACTTCACATGAAGGTCTAGGACATATAGGACTTCTCAAGCATAATTATTTGTTTTTCAACAGTATTTGTTTAGAATGGAAGAAATACAAGCTGCCTAAAAAGATGTACCTCATTTTTATGTGGTTTCTCCTAACAGGTGAAGATAGTGACTATTTAGCAGAAAGATCAATTGAAGAGGTTTATTATCTCTGGTGTTTGGCTGGAGGTGACTTGGAGAAAGAACTTGTCAACAAGGAAATCATTCGATCAAAGCCACCTGTCTGCACACTTCCCAAGTAAGGAAGGAGAAGCACTTTAAGGGAAGGGAGGATGGATGGAGAAGGCCAGTGGTTCTGAGAGAACATTTTTGGGTTTGTTTTTCATTTCAAGACTTGTATGCGTGCAAAATATTGAAAATAGTATTCTTGAATAGGAGGAAATAATTTCCCTTCTTACCCAATTTAAGGCATTGTTTGAATGCCTTCTATTTCTCACCTAACTGTACTTCATACCATTTTCTAAAATATGAGGAAATGTTGATGAAGTGCAAAATACTGAACTGGAAGTCCCTAAATTAAGCAGACTTTGCAATAGCATTAAGTTTTAGTAAAAATGTCTCACTGTGCTTCAACAGCAGATTTGTAATTGCAGTTTAATTCTGTAGCAAATTCTCACATTCTGAATTTCCTTTCACAGAGCAGCAGTGCTGAATGTTCAACCTGATTATTCAGCAGATCAGCTGACTGCTTTTCTTTAAAAAAAAGCTTATTTTTATGACTTATCCTGTAACAGCATGTTATTCATTACTACTTTTATCTTACTGCTGCACACATTGCAATTTTATATGGTTTTAATCCCACAATCTGATGTTAATAACCATAATTATGCATCCATGTTGATCAATTACCTGGTCTGGGTTTTAAAGACACATGAAGTCAGTGTACAGCCAAATTGCAGTAGCTTAAAAAAAAAAAAAAAGGAAGGCAGATCTAGATCTAGTGGTGAAATTACTGTGAGATTTTGAGGGATTGCCTATTTCTGTAACCACTGGTGAATGTGTGTGCCTTTGAATTATGAGGGGGAAGCATTTTTAGTCATACTATCTATCTTGAAGATGAGGTGTTAATTTAAAAAATGCAGTCTAACTCCATCTTCTAAGCAATACTCAGAATGCTAGCTTAACTTCTGAAAATCAATTTCATGTTACCTACCTCAAAAGTGTCACCAAATTTGTGGTAATGCAGACAATTTGTGTGTATTGGATATACTGGATTCATTTGTATCCTTAGATGGACTGCAACAGAAAAGGTCTGGGTCAGACTTCTGCTTGCTTTTTGTCATGGTGGGAAGTGGGTTTCATATGACAGTAACGTTTTATTTTTGCTTTTCACAATAAATGGCAGTCCTGATCTGTGACAGGTCAAGGAATAAAAGGGACCAGTAATCCCATATCTCATTACTCTTTCTTTGTGTGCAAACCAAAGTTACAGAAAACCAGAAATGTGCCTTTCTGCAGAAAAAAAAACTGTTTGAATAATTTAAGGTGATTCCCTTGGTAGCAGGTTTCATGCCATACAGAGTCAATACAGTATACTTCTAAGAGCTAGTATTTTGTTTTAAGGAAGAAACTGATTGATGTAAGAATTTTTTTTTTTCTAACACAAGTCTTGTGTTAGAAAATGACCTGATTGTTGGTTTTTTACTTTTCTCCCTTTTGAAGCTTTTTATTAGAAGATGGTGAGAGCTTTGGGCAAGGACGAGATAGAAGCTCCCTCCTAGATGACACTACTGTGACTTTGTCTCTATGCCAACTCCAAAATGTAAGAGGAATATTGTGCACTTGTTCTTATGACTTTACTGCAGAAATATTTGTTTAAAGGGTATATGGAACAGCAGCTCGTACTGCTGTTCCTGCAAGTGACAGTGTTACTGATTCCAAGAGAACGCTTTTTGGCACCTGAGTCAGATTCTGATTTATGCTAATAAATTGCTTTGCAAAATCTGACTAAATTTATTGTCTTCTGTCCCTCCATCCCCTTCCTGTGTCCCTCCCTTTCCTTATTTTTGTTAACTGCTTCATTCTGGTGTAGCCCAAAGAGTTCTGTGGTACTTGATATCCTCCGCAATTGTTAAACTAATTGGACAGTGAGTGTCTTTTTGCGTTCCTTAGTTCCTGTCTGTCAGTGGCTCACAATATTCAAAAGGAAGATCAACACAATTCAGTTGCAGCTCCTTAATGGCTTTATTCTTAAAGTTGGATAGCAAGTTTCTAGTAGTTAATTACTAATCTTTGGACTATATAGCTGTGAAACAACTACTTCAAAAGATCACTTCAAACCATTTTGCCAGAAGGCAATAATGCAGTTTTCTTCCATCTTCAGTGGAAAAATCAACATACAATAACTCTTAATTTTGCCCAATGTAATGATGAGTTACAAGATTTACTGCATGTATCACTGAAACGTTTCAATTGTTCACATTCTTTGCACGTGTAAAGCTATATTGCTGTAGAATTAGAAGTTTATGCTGCACTCTTTGCAGCTTGCTTTTTATAGTAGTGAATGCAGTTCTGTCACAGTCTTTATAAAAAAACTTTCCATATAATTACAGGGGTTAATACAGACAGGAAGGTGACTTCTGAAGTCTTGACCTCTGCCACCATTACCTTAGTTGTGAGGGCAATGTGGCAAATACTAAAGAAATTTGTTTACATGGTAGAACCTTGCATTACTTCACATAAGAGCATGGAGACAGACCAAAGAACCTGTTGGTTTGCCTGATTGGTGGGTTGTGGAAGGATGGGGGTGAGGTTAAGAATATGCAGCAGCTATTTTAAAGGCAATATACACTGCAGCTGCTACTGTTACCATGTAGTATAGTCTGGTTTAGCTTTGTAACTGTGTTTCTTTTATAGTATTAGTTTTGCAGCTGTATTGTTTGTTTCAGTGTTATCACTATGGAGAGATTGCTAACCAACTCTGATTATGTAATTTTATGCTAAGAGGGAAAGAGTCCTTTAAAACTTACTGTCACTGAGGAGACTGTTGCATCACTAACTAATGAAACAACCTTGTACTCTCCTTGGGCTATCTCATATAAATGTACTAAATTAAGGTTCAGTGATTGGTTAGCTGTAACTGTGGGGTCAAGTATTGTTCGAGACCCCTTAGAAGTCTTAGAGATACCTGTAAGGAGCACGTGTGATGCTTAGTTAACATAGTACCACCTGTTGAATTAATATGTATGATTTTTCCAAGAAATGTAATGCATCTGTGTAAGTGTGGACTATATATTTTTTTTTGAATGAAGCATACAGCATGCATGTTAAGTGGAACAATCCCCTGTGCATAGAGCACTGCAATAAAGGATGCCTGCTTCATAATGCTACATTGGTGTTAAGGAGTTTTCTTATTGTTACATACTGTTGTTCTTACGAAAGGGCAGCTCTTAAGGCTTTTTCTTAAACTTTTTGATCTGTAATTTTGGATATTGCTGCCTACTTTTATAAATACAGCAACAAATATATAATGAAGTTTAATTTTGCGAAAGATACAAGCCTGAACCTTGCAGTGTTAGTTGAAATAAATTTTTAAACTTATGCAGTTCTTCAAACACCTTTTATAGAGCAGAGCTTGATAGTTATAATCAAAAGATGATCGGAACTGAATGAACTGTTCTGTCAATCCCAGGAGGAACAGGCTGTGTGCCTGCTGTACGACTTTTAAGTTAGGAACTGACCTGCAAAACAGAGCGCTGCAGGGAGGGTGGTATTAAACATCAATCACAATGCACCAAAGTTGTCTGAAAACTTCATGCAAAAGTCAAGGCATGCTTGTCTGTCACCTGTCCAGAGAGTGTCTGTATTTCTATGCAGCTTTCAGATGCTTCTACTAAAAGGAATTCAAATTTGCATAGCTCTTCAACTGATTAAAAACATAAAACCAAGTTGTGCAATTACTCTGCAGCTACTTGGATAGGAAGTTCAGGTAGAAAAACAAGAAAAAGAAAGAGAGCTACATAATACTGTAGATCTGTTAATGTGTGGCCCACAGAAGCCCTTTCTTGTGTGGAAATAGGTTTATGAATGAGACGAGCATTATCTTCAGGCAGAAGAACTTGCATCAGCTCAAGAAGCTTGTATTAGCAAAAGTTTTTAAAGACTATATATTTCTTTGCTGATAGAGGACTGAGCTAATGCTTAGGTCTCAAGGCAAGCTACTAGATTTGGCAAATGAACTGTTAATTAATGGGGTTCGTATTCTGCTAAATATTTCCACTTCAATTCTGAGCAGCGTTCTGATAATTTACTTTAATTTTTCATTTCAGAGACTGAAAGATGTCGGTGGAGAAGCATTTTATCCATTGCTTGAAGATGAGTAAGTGTGTGT
Organism: Microhierax caerulescens; assembly: GCA_035590215.1. NCBI lineage: Eukaryota > Metazoa > Chordata > Aves > Falconiformes > Falconidae > Microhierax > Microhierax caerulescens. The sequence continues at coordinate 69,168,106 of JAVJGJ010000001.1, forward strand.
GTAAGTTTGTACATATACAAGAGACTGAATTTTGAGTTAATTAGTTTTATTTGAGCATCACACTGCACAGCTAGACACAACTGCCTTCTGAAACCAAACCTAACATGTCCTTGTTCAGCTCTTAAAGTCCATGAGAGCTGATAAGCACTCTATACTGACTTAGGGCCCTGATACCAAACTGAGGATCCTAGCCTGTTTCTTTGTTCTGGAAATCAACTGTTTGTGCTGAATATTCAAAAGTATTCATTTATATTTGTTTCTCAGAAATGCATCACAGGATACTAATTTTTTTTGCAGTGATTTGTATTTCTTGCTGTTCACTACTAATATCTGAACTCTTTTTCCAGCCAGTCAACTTTACCTCATTCAAATAGTAGTAATGAGTTGTCTGCAGCTGCTAGTCTTCCTCTGATCATCCGGGAGAGGGACACAGAGTACCAGCTAAATAGAATCGTCCTGTTTGACAGGTTGTTGAAGGTATGGAATCTTTCTGATGCTGAATAATAGGATTTGTTCTGTTTAATTAGAGGATTTTTAAATGACCAAGTAATTTAAAAATCAAGCAGAAATATAAGAGGCCATGGTGGGAAAGGGGGAAGAAAACTCTACAGAAGTATAAAAGAATGAATATGGAAATATGAGTAATTGGTCTTTTTCAGTAGTGGTGAATTTAAAAGTAGGTTTTAGCATATACACATGAAAATGGAGCTGCTGCTAATACCTGTTATTTACTGAAGAAAATACTTCTGCATCCTTTATTTCATAACAGACTAAGCTATTATATGTATAAATATGCCTGTAACATTTCTGCGTTTCCAAGCAGTAAGGTACTAGAAAACAATACCAATCTTCACTGTAAGAAATGTGGGGTTTATACTGCAGGGAGAAAATACCAATCCCTAATTTACATACATGCAGAGAGATGGATTCCTGCTTAAGAATGAGAGAGCTGATGAGCATCAAGTACAGTACTAGGAAGGTATAAACTAGAAATACTTAATAAAACAAAGTTGGATGCATACTATGAAAAGAAATGTATAATGAAGAAAAAACTTCTAACAAAAATTTGGATTAGTAAATTTATATATCCAATATATACCAAAGCACATGAATATGTTTATGAGGAGGAGTGGTTATTTTAACATCAAACACTAGACTGCCATCCAGGCCTTCCAGTTAGGAATGAAACTTACTTGTAAAACTTGCATTTGCTGTCCAGGCTGATAACGTTTGCCCTTTGGGGGAAAGACCATCCCACGATTGGTATTTGAATTGTTTCAGTTACATGGTAATATTTTTGCTGTTAATCTCTTCTCTTTGAAGGCCTACCCATATAAGAAAAACCAAATTTGGAAAGAAGCCAGGGTTGACATCCCTCCTCTTCTGAGAGGCATAACGTGGGCTGCCCTGTTGGGTGTTGAGGTAAGGGTAAGCAAATGGGAGGGCATTTGCAGTAGTCCCAGTACGGACTGGTACAGGGATAGGAATGGGATTGACAGGGAAGCTGGAATTTGGCAGGTAGAATTACTGGAATTTCAAACAAAATGAGTCATGAAATTGTGTGAACAAAGACAGACAACTTGCTTCTTGATTCTAATATTATTTGATTTCAGAGAACGTATGTAAACTGCATACCTTTAATTTTGTTTCTGGGATGGAAAAGTACTACCTATACAGCCAAATTTTGCTGAGTTTTAAAAATACAATTAGTAGTTAACAAGTTTTTGGTTTTATTTTTAATATTTTTGACAAATGCAGTTAGAATCCTGCTTCAGTCAGCAATACTTGGGCAAAACAGGATGAAAAAACATATCAAATGTATTTTTCTCAGTACCAATCAATGCACTTCCTCGAAAGACTGGAGAATAAATAAATTAAATGTAACTTATGGACCAAGGGCTTGAAAGGAATGTCTCAGACATGAGGACTCCTCACAGAGATTGCTTGACTACCAAGTTTTTGCACCTACCCTGCTTGCAGGCTGCAGTAGTGCAGCAAAGAGGTTCTTACAGGTAACACGTCTCAGGTTATTTAGGGTATTTAGCTTAGGATGTGGTTTACTGAGCACTATATAATATGACAAAAAAAAGCTGCAAAGGTGAAGAACTGCTGGTCAGGGTCATAGACTGGGTCTTGGGAGATAAGTCAGTTCTCATGCTTCATATCAGCTTACCATCTGTACAGTTTGTGTAGTGATTCCCTGTCCCATAACATTAGGACAGATTTGTTAGCATGCCTGTCTCAGGATTTATGCAAGGACAGGCTACTTAAGATTAGTGTATATTGGTTAATTAACAGGCAGCTGGATTCAGTGCCTTTAGGGACAGGGTGCTGAAACCCACTTGCCAGTGGCTGAGGTAAGCTCTGAATTTAAATTGAGAGCATCTCTTGACTTGAAAATGAAAAACTGTATCAAGTACATAGCTTTCTGCATAAACAACTGAAAATCACTGAAGATTGTATTGAGGGGGTCACAAAGTTCTGTATGTCCTAAATTATATCAGAGTAAAGATTTTTTTAAAAAAAAACTCAGCTGTCAGAATTTTCTGTACTTTGGGAATATTTTTTTTTTTTTTTAGGAAAAAAAGGTTACTAACTAAACCACCTAACAAAACCAGTCAACTTCTGTATGTCATTGTGTACATTGTAATATGCTTTTATGTTAGTAAGGGCTTTCTAAATTCAGGCATTCTTCTTCCCCATTTAGGGTGCCATACAAGCAAAATATGATGCCATTGATAAAGACACACCAATTCCTACAGACAGACAAGTAAGACTTCTGGTGTTATCAAATATTGTCACTTAAGTATCGCAAATATCTTTTCTAGCAGTCTCGGTCATTTGCATGTTACAGGAGATGTAGCTGATAACACTAATAGGGTTCCCCCTGTCCTGTAACCTTATTCATGCTGTAGCAAGAATCTTGAAAAATAGGTAGGAATAAGTAGTTCAACTCAAATTATGCTATGTAACATGTGGAAAGTGAAATCCTCTTTTGCTTCAGAATCACTGTTTCTGCAGCAGCAGAGTGTAGTGAACAGTATTAGTGATACATTGTTAAAAGCCCTGGTTTTATCTAATGTTTGTTTTGCCTATTGGACCATGTACCAGATACTGCTGAGTACCCTGAGATCCTGTAAGGTGAGCTGTGTTTCACAGAAACGGGTTCTCGAGCAATTAAATTCTCCAAGAAGTCTTGCCAGAAATAAAAAGACATCGTGGGCAACAACTGTTTCTTTTGGCTGGGTGAAGAAATATTTTCCGTCAGATTGGGTACAACATTCTAAGAACTCAGATTTGATGATGATTTAGAGCAAATTGATACTAGCACCTGAAATGAGTCCAAAACTTGGACCAGAAAAAACTATAACTGGACTCTGATTTTTGCCTTTCCCAAGGGTTAGAACCTTTTTAAAAATAGGAATCTGGAAAAAGAAAAAAAACTCTATTTTTAATCTTTGACAGGGCTGTTAGTCCACTGTCCCCTTTCAGTTTTGGTTTTGGGAGTGATGGAGGAAGTAGATTGTGTTTATGATGGTGTTTCTTTATGTTATATGCTTGTCTGTGGTGCAGATTGAAGTTGATATTCCTCGTTGCCATCAGTACGATGAATTACTGTCGTCTCCAGAGGGTCATGCAAAGTTTAGACGTGTATTGAAGGCCTGGGTTGTTTCCCATCCTGATTTGGTGTACTGGCAAGGTAAGCTTGACTAGTTGGCAAGGTCAGATAATCAACTGGAAAGCTGTGACTGACTTACAAATACTTCCCTGTCTTTCCCCCCACCCCCCACCCCTGAGTGTAAGGGTTATTTGAGTGCTTTCTTATTTATATTTAATTTGTAATGTGAAATTGCCCCACTCCTTTCTTATCTATTTACTATGCTTAAGTTTCAGCCACTTTCCTTAAAATAATAATAATAATTTAAAAATGCCACTTACTGTTCAGTTCCAAGGTAAATCTGCTGAAGTTACGGAGTGAGTTCTTGGGATGGTAAATTGTGGGTTTTGGAAGCCTTGGCAGAATAATCACTTCAGCATTATAGTTCCACAATTTGAAATCCTCTCTGTTTTCATGCATTGTTTTCACAGTTGTTCTGAGTATCACCTGTGAAGCCTGATATTGCAGAATTATAATCAGTATAAAATATGCAAATTTTTATAATTAATTAATTTATCTTGTCCACTACAGTAAATGAGCTCTTTAAACTGTTTCTTCATGGCTCTTCTTTCTTTAGGTCTCGACTCCCTTTGTGCACCATTTCTGTACTTGAATTTTAACAATGAAGGTGAGTACCTTTTTCTGCTGGGGTGAAGGGGGAAGCACAGTGTCATCTGTATCTAGTTGTAGACAGACATGTGTGCACCCACTTACAGATGGAAACTTTGTGTAGCTACAAAGTTAAAAGTTCTTGTTGCCACAAGTCAAAATAAATGGTTGGGTTTTGAAAAGTGTATGTGGTGTACTGCTCTTCAAGCAGGGGTTCAAACCCGGTGTTTATTGCTAAGTACAATAATGAATATATATTAAAAAGCACGAATAACCTTTATTAGAGCAAAGCAAGAAAAGCTTCTGTAATACTTTCTCAGTGAAGTTGTAGTTCAGCCTTTTTTAATATGAATGTGTTATTTGTTAACCTAATTGTTAACCTGTCAGACTGGCTTTTTTCAGAAAAGCTGGTGGTTGTTTTAAATGCCTAAAAGCTTATCAGACCAGCTTTGGATGATATGTGGCCTTTATCATCTTAGAATGTAATTTCTTCAGTACAGGTCCCATCCAGTCTTCTATTCACTTGCACTTGGCTTTCTTTACATAAGGTCTGTGTGGGGGGCAAATGACTCCTATTATGCCTACTGACCATATCTTTATTTTTGTGTATAGACTGATTTAAGTATTTATGCTTATTATCTGCTTAATAATGAACTTTTTAAGGTGTACATATGTACCTCTGTAGTTGCATCCATTTTTCTAATTCTTCCAGCTCTGGCATATGCCTGCATGTCTGCTTTTATCCCCAAGTATTTGTATAACTTCTTTCTGAAGGATAATTCTCATGTTATTCAAGGTAAGTCAGCCTTTTTTTTCTTTTTTTTTTTTCTTTTTTTTTTTAGTCCAAAGAGAAGTAGAATTGTTTCTGGATATATAAATATATGTTTTTTAAATGGTTGTAAAACTGGAACACAATTAGAACCACACTGTAGAAATACTTGCCTATTTCTTTCAAAAGCTTTATTGTAGATAAATAAGAGTAACAGCTGTGCAAGAAACAAAATAAGTGGGTAAAGATTCAGGCAGCAGAAAAAATCCAAATGCACACACACACAAAAAAACCCAACCAAATCTGTTCTGTGTAATAGCCAAGGTAAGTCTTTGTTCATCATGCAAAGTTGTAAAATGAGGAAATAGTCTTTCCAGTGTCAGATTTTAAAGACCTACTCTTCAGTGATCAAAATCACACTGTTACAGGAGCTATTTTGACCCTGAGGGAAAATGAAGAGTAACAGTACAAACTAGGGACTCCTGAGAAAATGGAAGTTACGGTATTTAAAAAGTTAGGGATTTGAGGGGAATTCCTTACTGAATGGAAGATAATGTCATTCAATAAAGGAGTTGGAGAACCCTGAGAGATAATGTTCCACAGTTCAGTCTTCACCAACTATATAGGTAACTTGGATAAATTAAAACAATAGCTAGGAGTTAAATGTCTGTTCTACTTGCAAGTTAATTGTAAATTTTGTGGAAACACAAAGAAGGAATTGTCTAGACCTAGAAAGATACCTTGGTACTGTCTTTGTTGGAAAGGTGATTTGTCTTGCAGTTTTTAAAAACCAAAGGTAGTTGTTTGAAAGCCATTGGTAGTTTACAAAATCAGGAGGTAATGGATGTTTTTAATTGCAAGTAGTTATTAGTGTTTATTGATTTATATATTAGTGTTTATTGCTGTCCTTGTATTTCTCTTAAAGAAATTATTCTCTAGAAAACTTGTGAAATCCTCAACTTAGAGTGTCTGTCATTTTTTTGTCTTCAAAAAACAAAAGAAAATTAAGAATTGATGAACAAAAATTAATTAGACATAAAAGCAGTTACATTCTGGATAATAGGGAGAAAGCTAACACAGAGAGAGAACACAGCAGTTAGAGTTTACATATGAAAGACTATGGGTAAGAAGTGTTATGATCTTGAAAGGTAAAGTAATAGTTTAGAAAAACTGTTCAAGGGAACTTGTTTGCATCCTTTTGTTTGTAAAGAAAATGTGCTTGCTGGAAAACAAAAAGGACGTAAAGATCTAAAGGTCAAAAGACTATGTACATTGTATCAGGTGCTCCTGTGAAGACAGCTGCTTTAGACTTCAAGACTAATAGCTTGGTAAGGACTTTTCTCAAGGGGGTATACTCTTCCATAAAATAATAGTTTTTCTCTCTGGAGTTTCCTGATGTTGTTCCTAAGGAGCTCTACAAAAATATGTATCAATCAAAGTTAGAAATACAGGTCAGTAGGATTCTGTGAACCAAAGCAGTGTAGGTGTTCCTGAGTTCCTGTTAAACATCTGGCATCATCAGGGGCTCAGGGAGACTGGACCTTTTAGGATTCTTTCAGTATTCTGATTTTAGTCTTTCTAGGGCCGTATGTTAAACAGCAATCCATAAATAGAGATTGAAAGGAAAATTGTGTGGTTTCCCTGCTTTATTGGGTTAAAAGCATTAAGAATGTGTCATTTAACTGCCTACTGCAATTTTAGCTTCTTTGCTTCCTTGCGTCTTCCATGTAGGGGTGGACAGGAGGAATCTTTCAAACTGCAGGATTCAACATGCCTTGTTTCTGAGCTTGCCCTGTACAATGAAGACAGGTGTTTTTTCTAAGCTTATCAGATAAATTTTCTACATGAACTAGGAAGCAAGAGCAGTTAAAGTGATTTGGGTATGGAATGTCCAATTATGTAAAACAAAAATTCATATAATAAATTCCAAGCAACAGCAATTGGCTGGACCTAAGCCATATGTTTTTGTGAAGATGTGTTTTCAATGGACCCTTAATTAACCATGTAATCTTGCACAGTAATTATATTTTATGAGACTGGCTAGTCAGATAAAGATGGTACTTGTCAATCTTTAGTATACCTGTAGGGAACCATCATGGGCATGAATTTTCATTTTTAAAATAAACGTGCTTCAGGGAAGCTAATTGTGAAATTGTGTTCATCAGCACACAGGGCTGAATGTGTAGAAATGTGCAGGATTACTGGTTTGCTATGCCTGTCTTATAATTAGTGACTGTTTTGTGAATAAAACTGGTGTGGGATGCACCTTAGAGATGCAGTTTTTTAGAATTATTACCATATAGTGTGGTATGAATTTAAAGTGTGGATTCAGTTATCTCCCTGATTTGTCTGCATGTGAATAAGAATAACTTTGGCTTGAAACTGAGAAAACATGAGATATGCGAGTAGCTCCAAAGCAGTCTGGCCTTGGCAACACAAAACTTAGCATGGGCCTGTACAAAACTCAGCAGGGGTCTGTTTAACCACTTAACTCCCAGGCTGAGTGCTGCCAGGGCATCTGTGGCGTAATACAGGTGCAGTAGCAGAGGGGAGAGGCTGGCACTCCTAAGATGCCAGAAACCTCTTAAGAGGTTTCGTGTGCAATGGCTTTGTCTTTGCAGCTTGAAGCAAAAGTTACGAGATTCTCACATAGGCTCAAGAGGTCTTAATTTTTATTGCAACTTACCTTGGAGAAAGTGATGAACACTTTCAAGTATAATTTGCAATAGGACTGTGGCTTGTTTTCCTTGTGTTCCCTTGTGCCCCAAAGAGAGCATTATGAGTCCTCCTGAGGCAGAATCAACTTTTAAAATACAATTTAAATACAATTATTTTACAGAGTGATTGTTCTTAATTTGCTGGCTTAACCCAAGAGGAGTTAACTTGAGGGCAGGAAATCAAGATTTAAGTAAGATAGGAGTCTATACATTTAGATCCACTCCTGTGCTTAAATAAAGATTTCTATGCATGGAATTAGCCTAGCAGAACTGCTTCTTAACAGTGGAATTGGAATTGAAATTTTGTCACTTCAGGGATGAAGACAAACTGAGTCATAGGGACTTTATTTGCTCTCCCCAAGAGAGATAGTAGTAAGCATCTAGTCCTTACAATAGACTTTAAAGGAAACAATGGCAATTCTGGACAGCTGATTTGTGGAGTTCTGTGGACTTGGTGTTTGGGGCTGATACTTGGGGACAATAGTCTGTGGAGCATTGAGGTATCAGCATGTTCTGATCTGGGAGCAGGGTTCACATTCTTTGTCTCTCTTCCTCCCCTCAACTAGCTCTCTGGGCCCTGCTTACTCTTTTCTTGAGAGCATGGAGGAAAAGGAATTACCATCTGTTACAAAATTGCAATGTTATTGCCTCTTCATCTTCCTTCTAAGAAAGCATATGACAGTGTGGACAAAACTGGGACAGGGGCAGAACAGAGAGAGGGAGAAACCTGCCAGTGTCTGTCTTCTGCTGTCTGCTTCTCTTCCAGTTAAAAGCAAGCAAGTGTTATTTAGACAAATGAAATTGTACCCATCTGCCTAATGTGCCATGCTGAAGATATAATAAATTTTGTCTCTCACAATAAGTATTTCTCTTGATCTGTCCCAGAAAATACAGATTAAGATGTTACTGATCATGAAAATGGTAACCTTAAAACCTCAACTTCTGGAATATAAAATGTGTAGAAAATTATACCATTTTCTAATGTAATTGTGTATATATATGTGTGTGTGTACATGTAGATAATGTAGATATAATAAAAAACGCACACTTAATAAAATTTGTAGAAAAGAAACAACACAGAGATTAATTTAGAGTATGAACTTTGTGTATCACTAAAACATTTGGGATCTTAAAAATCCTTGAAAGTCTTCTGATTTGCTTCCATCAATATCTTGTAACTCGTATTCATACTGAAAAGTCTTTACTTTGCATGTCAAATTACATCATAACCTAAGTATGAAGCAAGTAAGCCATTGCTGAAAATCCAAAGTGAGAAGTATTAGGGAAGAAAAATGCAACATTTCTTCCTCTGTATTGAATATAATGGTGTCGAGGAAAGCAGTGGTATTCAACTGCTGGCTTATTGTAGGTTTAAAAAAATTAAAAAAATAGTATTCTTCCTTTTCTACAGCTCTGTTGTGAGCTAGCAGTTGTGCTGGCTTGCGGTTTTGATGATGATGTTGAATTTACTTGTCATTTCAGAATATCTGACGGTGTTTTCCCAGATGATTGCATTCCATGATCCAGAGCTGAGTAACCACCTTAATGAAATTGGGTTTATTCCTGATGTAAGTGCTAAGGGTTCTTATAATTATTGTTCAAAGGAAGTAAAAAATTGAAAATGAGGGCAGCTAGGATGAGATACCTGTTTCAGCAGCATTTTGACAAAAGTGAAACTTCTATATTAATGGACCTTTCTGAGTATGCTGATAAAATGGTAAAGTGTTGATTGTTGTTTTACATACCTCTATCCTTTCTGTTCTGTTGGCACAGTAAATACCACAAAAATACTACTAGTCAGTTTATTATAAGTTACAGGTTCATCTTAAAAGATGTATATAATTTGGTTTTTAGTTTGGATTAATATACAAAAATTAATGTGGCCATGAATAACTAATAGCAAAATTTATGTAAAATAAAATGCTGTGTTGGTTAACACAAAAGACACATCCATTTGCAAGTAACACAAAAAATATGTGGAAGTGTGGTTAATCTTGTAGGTATGTTAGACACTGGAAAATGCTTAGCAGTCATTTGTTGGAGTCTTATCAAAAACACCAAACAAGTGCATAGCTTGTTTGTTTTATGCTTTCATTGGAAGAAGATGATGGAGGAAAATGAAAACTGAGAACACAGCCAAAATGTAGTAGAGAGGGACAGCTATGTTGGACATAGCAAAACAAGGCCACCTTTAGCTCCTCACTTTTAGCTACTACTGTAAATAGTTATGCTTTCTTCCTTTATTTTTTAGAAAGATGTGTATAGTCCAGAAAGCCAAGATACTACTCTATAAAAATGTTTGTCTGCCTACTACTATAGCATTATTGAAGTTTCTCTGATGTTTCTGAAAAGTGGATTTAGGCAAGGCTATAGTGAGAACACTGTTAATTGGTACAGTTTATATCATGATATATTTGATACTTAGAAATCCAGTAATTACAAGTGGTCACAAGAACAGATGATGACTGAGAGGTTAAAACAGAAGAAGGAAACAAGTCAGTAGATGTTGATGTAAAATAGAAATTTTATAGATAAGAAATGTAATATGCATTTTTCTATGAGCAAGATAAAGCTTATTTTATCAGAAAAGCCTTCTGCCAATTAGGAAATGCTTTAAGTTGAAGCAGCAAGGCCAAGCTTCTGAAGGTCATTTGTTGTACACAATTTCTGGGTGAATTTGTGTGTCTTTGGGACTGGCAGATACTCATTATCACTACAAATATCATAATGGAGAAGCAAATGTATGCTTTCATTTGTAGAGGTGTTTTTAATGTAGTAGTGCTGTTTATGTATTATACAAATTTAAAAGATACTGGGCGCTAAAATGAGCAGAAAAGAGAGTGTATTGCATTATCAAAAGAGATGTTTGAGAAGGCCACATGTATTGCTGATGACTCACATCTGGTGAGGGTGAGTAGAAGGAGGTTGAAGGGAAGGTGGGGAGAAGGGAGAATGTTAATCTGTGGAAAGCCTAAATATTTGTGGGGATGAAGGGCATGGGTAACAGTAAGATTCAAGTTCCTGAGGGAGAATCAATTTTGCAACATCTCAATGTAAATGCACTTGATACGAATTTGTTAAAGGCTGTGAATGAACAAAGCAATTTGTCTGTATTTTGTCCAGGATACTAGTTCCCACTGAATAGGTAGAGGTGTAGTTTCCCTGACCATCTTACACGACCCCATTTCTGCTGCTAATCTATGTAAGAGCTCTGTAGCAACCCATCTTGGGTGTTAGCTCATCTTTTTGCAGCTCCTCGTGTTTGCTTGTACAGTTACAATTCTCCAATGAAAACTTTGAAGGTGCAAGTAAGCTGGAATAGTTTAGAATCACCTGTTTTGTTATATTTTAGGTTTTGTGTTGTGTTAGTCGTTGGACAGCACATAGTCGAATGTGAGCCTTATTCTAAGTGTTAGAGATGATTAGGTAATATAGTACATAGTTGCAAAACAGAGGTATATAAAAAAAAAAAACAAACCAACAAACCCCAAAACCAAACTTGCATTGGATACAGATGCTAGTTCTAAAACTAACCTCTGCAGAGGTTACCCTTTCTATTTATATATAGAGAGGTTGTCCTTTCTAAATAGTCTTTTTCGTTGTTGTTTTGTTAAAGTAAAAGTTATTCTGCCTTTTAGATTAGAGAAGTGATTTTTGTACCTGTAACAAGACAGCACAGGATCCATTGAGGTGAAGGATATGCACTGTAGTAATGAGATCTGAACCAGAGTTTCGTGCTCAAGTACTAATCCTATCAAAGTAAAACCTGATTAATCTTTCATCATTGAAACACAGGCTCCACTGCAGGAATGACTGTGTTTCTTGGCACCCCTCTCATTTGCTTTGGGTCACGTAGCTCTCAGAATATTGGACGCTGCTGAATCTTGAATAGTTGTGAATATTGTTAGCTGATGTGGTTCCTGGATTAAGTACACTGTGTGAGTTACATGTCAATAGGGGGATATATACGGTGACTCTTACGGTGGTTCTTTGCTCACTCTCCCAAAGTTTATAATGGCCCCCACCCTATATAATGTTTTATAACATATTTTATATTTTACTGAGTAATTCGGACATCAACAGCACACCATTCTGAACTGAAGAAAAACAAGCAAGTGTGTAACATTGCTGAAAGGGTAACTGTAGCCATACATTATTCTAAAGAGCTTTCAGCTGCAAATTATGGAAGCCAGACACAGTTGTCAGCTGGCCATTAACAAAGGTGAAAAGTCTGGCTGCAGTTATTTAGTATCATTGTGTTCGAGCTGCTGTCATAGGTAGATAGGTGAGCTTGGGTTTGGCGGTACGCAGGAAATGTCGATAATAGGGCTTCCTCTAACTAAAAATTAAAAATCCTGTGATTGAAGTACTCTGTCTCTGTTCCGTTACACAATTACTTAGTGGTGAATCTGGGGGAGAGGTGTATTGCTGGTATTTTTATCTTGTGAGTAAAGTGATCATTCTTCAAATTTTGTTTGTGTAGGTACGTACAGGTACATAGTCTAATCTGAAAAATTACTCAATCTGCATTCTCTTTACATCCCCAGTCATCAAAACATCTTTGCACCGTTCTGTAGCATTTACATATGTGATTGTCTAGGCAACGTATAGGCTTGTATGTGTCTGTATTTATACAAAGATGGAACATGAAGCTGGAAGATCAGGGTTTTATGGAACAGACTCTTTCAGTTGGAAAGGACCGACAACTATCATCTAGTCCAACTGCCTGACCGATTCAGGGCTGACCAGGTTAAAGCATGTTGTTAAGGGCATTGTTGAAAAGGTTTTTAAACACTGACAGGCTTGGGGCATTGACCACTATTCTCAGAAGCCTGTTGCAGTGTTTGACCAGCCCCTCTGTAAAGAAATGTCCAGTCTAAACCTTCCCTAGCTCATCTTTGAACTGTTTCTATGTGTCCAATCACTGGATCCCAGGGAGAAGAGATCAGCACATCCCTCTCAGCTTCCCCTCCTCAGAAAGCTTAGAGAGCAAAAAAAATTTTCTCAACAAATGAAAATAAAACCAAAAAGCAGAAGTTGGACAGCAGCATTGTTAGGATAACTCAGCAAAATAAAATTCTGGTTTATTGTTGGACATCATTATTTCACACATACATTAAACAGGCCAAAAAAAAAATTAAAATAAACAACTTCATAAACACAAAAAAAAAAACCCAAAAAAACAAGAAAACCTTTTTATCTTTGGCTTTGCCACCTCATACAAACCACAATCTATGGAACAGCTGAAGTGCATTAAAAAAAGTTACTGGAATGCTCAGAATAAAGGAATAAAGTTATTAATTTTTTTTATTATTATTATTATTTTTTTGCATTTCAGTTCTTTTTTAAAACATTTTTTTAAAGTTCTTGTTTTATTCTCCTTTGAGATAATGGTTTGGGCCTGGGCACACCCCAAGTCAAGTCAGAGATCAGTAACAAGAGAGATATATGCTTCAAAGCCTCCCTTTTGGTCAATCCAAAATCACTTTAAAATAACAGACCTCCTAACAATATGTACAAAAATATAAAATGTAAATAACAAATACAGATTTTCCTTTAAATTGCTTTTAAGAAAGAAAGCAAGGCCTTAAAGTTTTTGGGGGTGGGGAGGAAGATTGTGGGGGAAATGCGGGGTTTCTCTCCCTGCTAAGGGTCAAATCTTTTCATGTTTGCTGTGCAGGGGACCTGGAGCCAGGGTTCACTTGGTGAGGGTGACCACTGTGGAGGGGGGAAGTGGTGGGGGGTGATGTGAAAGGAGGAATGGGGGGGTCCCAAGGGTGAAGAAAAGGATTCCCTGTAGCTGAGGATCATTCCTTCTTTCTTTGTTTGACCACTTTTCTTTGTAGCTATGTCAAATGGTTTATTAATCTTGGAAAGAAAGGTTGGATTACTTAACAGATCTTGAGTATCTGGGAATCTTACTGGGCAATTCAATAAGAAAAGAAATAGATGATACCTTTCCTAAATCCTTTCTGTTGTCAGTTAAGCTAGTGCATGACTAAAGTGTGTAGAAAGCAGGTTACCATGGTGGACAAACTTCTCTTACAACTGTCCATTGCAGGGTTTTTAGCCTGTTCTTCTGAAGCAAAGGAGCTAGTCACTGTGGAGATAGAATATTTTTACCCATGTTGCCATTTATTTCTGATACAGTTCCTGTATTCCTGTAAGTGTGACTTGAGCTTTGAGAAACCTGAAAGGCTCCAACATAAAGAAGTCTTGAACACTTAAAATAGTGTGAAATACATGCTAACAAATAACATAAAAAATGCCTGGTAACACATTTTTTTGTCATCCATCTATAAATTATTTTTATAATAATGGCGAAGGCAGTTTACCTGTTTAGCATACTGCATTGAATGACAAATGGTCAGGTGAGGGTTCTTCTATAAAAGAGTGCAAGAATAACAATTATTTCTATTGTATTTTTTTTATCCTTAAAACTGTTGCTATTCGGCCTGTAAGTCTATGAGATGTGGAGGGTGAACTTAAGAGTTTTTGAACTTTCCTAGAGGTTTTTGGTAAACTGTTATATACATGCATAATGAACAAGAACTGGTGAAGAATGTTGGTGATTTTGATGTTTTGAAAACTCAAACCTTAAATTTTAAATAAATTTTCATTATCCTGCAACCAGGTATATAGCTTCACTGTAGCTGCCTTAACATGTTCATAAGATGCATCTCAATCATACAGGACAGCCACTTTATTCTTAGTCTTTTCACCAAATGAGAAGCTTGTGTATGCCTTTTAATACTCCCTACCATCCCCACCAACAAATGCTAGCATTCATTTTCACCTTGCTATCCCTTCTAATATATCTTCAGAATCAAAATCCCCTGAGCCTACGTTTCTTTAAGAACTATTGTATTTACAACTGAAATCTTACTCTTCTGTAGGCAGAAGTGAGTAAAACTCCCTTCTTCTGGAGGAACAGTCAAATAATGAAACAATCCAGACAGTAATAATAGGCAATAACAAAATCCTGTTGGAAAAGGCTTTCATCAGTATTTGAACAGGTATCTCTAAGAGTTTTGAATATCTAATGTGAGATGCACTATTTTCAAAATATGCCTGTCAAACTATGGACAAGTAAACATCTTCACCCTGTTGAAAAACAATGAACTGCATCTCCAGGCTCAGGTACTGAGCAGAATTTCTCCTAGCAGAGTACTATTGGAAAGGAAACTTTAGCTAGGGATAAAAGAAAGATGGAAAATGAAACCAAGTCTAAAGACGAGAGATTTCAATTGTAACAAAAAAAAAAAAAAAACAACCCTGTGGATTTATTCAGATTGTCTGAATGGGAACTGATGTTAGGGGACTGCTGTGTTCTTCATGTGTAAGAAATGTCCTTAAGTCCTTGCTTAAAAGCACAAAAGTTCTTGTATTTTACTAGCGAAGCAAAATGATAATTATGCCTTTGCTGATCTCAAGCTCACTTTTTTTTAAAAAATGAAGCATTGGTGACTTATTCGCAGGCTGTTCCAGCAGTTCAAACGCTACTTTGATTAAACATTAGGTATGCTTCCCAGCTACGGAGAGTTAAGTGTCAACAAAAAATACAACCCCGTTATGTTTCGGGTTCGGTAGTGAAGGGTTGAAAACCTCTTTAACAGCAGCTTGTTGGTGCAAAGCCTAGCACAATGCTCTTCCAGCCGGTGGTTGCTAGAGGGCAGTATTGACTAATTAAATATCTTAAAAGTTCAGTCGTTTAACTAAATGAATTTGGTGAGCTAATTATTTGAGTTTTTCAGTTTGACTTGCATGGTGGAACAATACCACCAGTGTTGTGGCTTTTCTTTGACTGATCCTTAATAGTAATTGTAGCCTCTTCAGGTTTGCCAAGATCTCCTTGTCTTAGAATATTCTATTTATGAAAGTCAGAGGGAGAAATCCCTTCAATAAAAATTTGACTGATACCTTCTACTTCAATAGTTTGACCTAATCTTCATGTCATTTCATAGGTTTGGTGAGGATGGTTTGGAGCAAAGTGGTGCTTTGCCTTGTGGTTACCTCTTAATAATCTGTTCAATGTTGTAAATTTTGTGTATTTTCTTGTGTGTTTCAATGTAGATAGATGCATAGAAGACAGAGGTGTTCGTGAAATTAGGAGAAATTGTGGACCTGCTTGGGTGAAACATTTTAATCAGATATATGAAAAGGAGAAAATAATTGCTTTTAAATACCAAGGAAGTAACATAGTTCAAAATGACGTCTCCTTAGTATGTACCTCCAAGCAAAGAGGAGTCTCAGGCTATTAGAAGTATTTGTTTTCTTACTGCATGGAAAACAAGATATTGCATACAAGCAAGCAGGTAAACAGGTATTAGCTGATCACCGCCACTGCTGAGGATATTTCAGGGAACACAGGGTATGTTGTTATTCAGTAGAGATGTCTATTGAAGGCATGACAGATATACTCAGGCGAGTAGCATGACTGTATATTAAGATTAAAATGGTGATAGCAATGGATTTGTTCTGGTTTTTGAACCCTTAAAATCTGTTGGTGGCTTGGAGACTAAACTTCATAAAAGCCGCCTGAATTTTGAAAGTGGTGAACAGCTGGTCATCACAGCTTTTTTAGTTTTATAAATAGCATGGTTCAGATACTGTCAAATGCTCAGATGAAGACACAGGAGTAAAATCTAGAGAAAGCTGTGCTAAAGAGCTTTTTGGCAAATATGAGCATCATTTAGTCAGTGCTATAACCCAGTTAAATGTTTATGGAATAAGTAGTAATTTATTAACATAATATCAATTATGCTTTCTGCTTCTCATGTGCTTACTTCCAGGGAAAGCTTAATAGAAAGACTAATTTGCACTTTTTATGAGCTAAAAAGTAATATATTAAGCTTTATGTCTAACTGTAAATCTTCAGAAGTGGAAAGCAGAGCACATGAGCTGTGCAACTGAGTAAAATCTAACAATGATTGTCTCGCTCTTGCATTCCTAATTTGTGGGGACTTTTGGTGCAGTTTGATGTTTCAAAAATAGATTCTGTTGCCTTCAACATGCTAAATGCTTTGTTGAAAATTAAGAAACTCTGAAGGTGTCATAAATACTTAGCTCTTCTAAAGCACACTGAATTTTCTCTATGATGACATGAATATGAAAGTTCACAGAAACTAAAGGTTTTCTGTAGCTATTGCAGCAGCACCAGTTCTTGGGTAGTCTCATAGTAGTAGGAATACTGAAGCAGTCTCAAAGTCTTCAGATCACACCTGTCTTTAAAGGTCACATAGCAAAACATAAATGCTTAACTTGTTAGTAACTGACACTGTATGCTGTTGAGAATGAAACAGTTCTTACTGCTTTTCCTGACAAGTGTACATTTTAATAAATGTCAACATAGGAGAATAAGGTAGATATGGTTGTTGGTTTTTTTAATGGAAATTGTGTTTTGCACTTTTAATTATTTATGTAGAACCAAGGGGTTTTCCATAGTCAAAAAGATATATTGAATCAAGTTGGTTTACCCTTGTTCAGGCACCTTTTGCTAATTTTCACTTAGTAGTATATATATGTAAGGTGAGAACAGTGACAGTTTAATAGAGCAGGTTTTTGAGTTCTTTAAGACTTTGGTCGTTGTTTTTTACAAACCTAAGCCTGGTGAGGGTGTTGGTTGGTTTTATTATTATTTTCAATACAGTATCACAAACTAGGAATTTGAAAGAGATGAGAATGTGAGAATGGGGGCCTTGCAGGGGAGGAAAAGAAAGAGCTTCTCAGAGGGGCTAAAAGTTGTGTGATAGTGGTTCTGCCATTTCCCATTTTAAATACATTCATGCCAAGCTAGGCAATTTTACTGTAGTACATAATTGTCACAAACAACTTCAGTTCTTGAAACTTTTTTTTTATTTTCTTCCCCCCATCATCACCTTTTGCAGCTTTATGCTATTCCATGGTTTCTTACAATGTTTACACGTGAGTATGCATTCTTTTTCTCTGATTAAATGTTCTTGTATTTCTTAAGCATAATTTTTCTCACTTTTTCAGCTAAAGCCTTCCCAATTGGTGTGATGTGTCTATCGTTCAGTAGGTCGCTTGTAATTTGCAAGGATGTGTGTTGTGGTTTAAGTCTCAACAGTGCCTGTCACATACTTACTGCTCTGATTTGACAATAATTAGCTTTAAAAAAAAAAAAAAATTAAATTTGAACCGGATTATTTTACATATGCAATATTTAGGGAGTATGCAAAGGAAGCTGTTATCTACTGGAAAAAGATATAATAGTTGAGAAAAAAAACCTGTACCTTACTACCTTCCTTTGTCCTCACCCAAATCATGTAAGAGAGAGAGTAACTTTGCTTTTGAAGACCAAGAAAACAAGCTTTTTTATTGCACCTTGACACATTGTTATTCTACTAGCAGTATTTTACCAAGATAAATAAATGTTCATATATGTTAGGAACAACAAGACCTTTATAATTTGGTGAGCTTTTAGTGAAAGAGGATGAAGTTAATAAAGTCTAGAAAGCAATTAAAAATCTTCTTTGCTCAAAGATCTCTGATTTTTTTTTTCATGTCATGTCAACATTGGCAGTCTTTGAAAAAAAAAAAAGTGGCAGTATGGAAATAGCTGATGGATTACTTCTCTGATGAAATATCAAATAATTTAATGTGAGAGTCTTGATTGCAGTTTCTGAAGATCTTGATTGTAAAGTACTGGTTCTTGAAGTAGTCCATTCTAAAACTTTCATGAAAATCAGCACCGTTGGAAAACCAAGGAGATGGTTTCCTTGGCAATGAAATGCAATAAATGTTAAAATGTTAAAACTATTTAGTTGAAGGATAGCTTATTTTAGGAGAGCCACCTTCAGCTTTATATATAAAGTGTTGCTATTTTTAACAGGTCTTTCTACTTGTCTTTCCTTTATTCTGCCAGTTTTTGCTCTATTCTGTTAATTTTCTTACATAATTTTAAGTAGTTGAGTTTATTAATTCATTAATATCTTCATACTATTGGAAAAAATGAAATGCATATCCTAATGTATAATTGCACCATACCAAAAGAAAAATAAATGGCCTTATTTTGTGTGTTTGAAATATGAAAACCTGCACATTTCTGAGTATTTAATAATGAAAGAACACACTGATGATTTCCAGAATATTCAAACTGCATAGAAGGCAAATATGTTTCTAAACAGCTTGAGTCCTCTTTGCTTCCAAATAAAAAAGAAATAACCCCAAAATGGGAGAGGAAAAAAGTATATGTGCAACTCCTTAGAAGTGTGTGTGTGTGTATGTTTTTATCAACTTATGTGCTTATAGGGTGTTCTTTTTTGTTGTGCTTGTTCATCGTGCAGATGTCTTTCCTTTGCACAAAATTTTTCACTTATGGGATACGTTACTGCTTGGAAATTCCTCCTTCCCGTTCTGTATTGGAGTTGCAATACTTCAACAGCTGAGGGATCGTCTTCTGGCTAATGGATTCAATGAATGCATTCTCCTTTTTTCAGACTTGCCAGGTACAGAAACATCTATTTCTTCCCTTTTTCTGTCTTCCCCTGTGTGTTGCTGAAGAAAGTATGTACTTGCACGTGAATATATACTGAAAATCTTACATGTGTTTTGAAATCATGGATTTAGGCAAATTAACTGTCAGAGTGTGACTATAGCTTGATGAAGTTAGAAGTCTTTTTGCTGTCATCAGCAAGAATTGGGTGAGCTTGTTATTATTTCCAGGTGAAGGTTGGAGTACTTTCTTGTGAAATTTAGAACAAATTTAAATAATTCATAAAAACTGTTTTGTAGACATGCAATGTATAGAAACAATCCAGTTGATAGTGATTTCATAGTGAAAAAAATTCAGGGCTGTTCTGAACAGTGCTTTTCCACTTTGATGCTGGTGCTAGCCCGATTTCCTTTCAAAAATAATTAAACTTTTGGTGTTAATGTAAAAGGATTAGGGAAAGCAGTATAGAAGCTATTGGAATTGCTCCGTGTTAAATTGGTTTCCATTCAAAATGTAAAGCTTTCAAAAGAACCTTCAAAATTGGATTGGAGGCTACATGATAATTGCACAGAAGTTCTATTGTCTCGTTCAGTGGGAGATAGTTGACCTATCCATACAAGCAAGCATTGAAAAGAAAAAAAAATTGCAGTTAACCATGAAGATTGGGTCCTCTTTCTGAGCAAGTTTCTAGTGAGCCAGTGGAATGCATTTGAACTGAGTAAGCCCTATCAACTGAAAGATGTGTTTCCATTTGTGATGGTCTAATATTTACATAACATTTGAATTGGAAGGCTACTGCACCTGGAACATCCTTATGTTCTTGTATTAATTCCCCCTCTCCAACCCAGGATCTTACTAACATAATATAGGTCTTAGTTAAGTGGTGACACTGTTTTCATTGTGTGGACTTTCTTAAGGTAACTTTGGGTAATTATTGGGCTAATTATAGATTCAGTGGGCTCTGTTTGAACACCATGTGTGCAATTCAATAAGTCATACTTAAGAAATGAAGAGTGCTCGTAGTGGGTTTATGCTCCTGCTCCCTGCTAAGAGGCACCGAGGCATCCATCTGCCAGCCTGACAGGGAGTCATGTGAGGTGTGCTGTGTTCAGGAGTTAAGGTCTGAGAGGGTGCCCCAAACTGTTGAGAAGCACAGAGTATTATCCACTGCTACGCTTTAATGTTGGCACAAATGATGCCACAAGCTAGAATCTGGGCAGAATCCAGGAATGCTATAAAGCCATAGTGGTGCAAGTGAAAAATATTGGTGCCCAAGTTATTTTCTCTTCCATTTTACCAGTTAGAGGAAAGGGTGCAGCCAGAAAGAGACATATGCAAATCAACTTCTGGCTTTGTGGCTGGTGCCATCGTGAGGGTTTTGGCTTTTATAACAGTGGGATGTGCTTTGATGACTATGACCTGTTAGGGAGGGATCCACCTGTCTAGAAGCAGTAAGGGAATCTTTGGCTAACTTTGTGAGGCAGGCTTTAAACTGAAGGACTTGGCAGTGGGGTCCCTAAGTGGCAGTGCTCATGCCATCACATCCAACTGGAGAATAAGTCAGGCCAAACAGAGCAGTGATATATGTTCCTTAGCTGCCTCCCAAGATAAGCGCCCGAAGGCCAGCCACCTCAGGGGTGTGTGCGTGGCTGTGGTGGATCCACTTGCACACCTCCTGGGAAACCTGTGTGCTTGATTCCCTCTCTGAAATGCCTGCGCACCAATGCACGCAGCATGGGGAATACACAGGAAGGATTAGAGATCTGAGTGGTCACAGGGCCATGATCTCATTGCAGTTACAGGGACATGGTGGGAGCAGTGGCAAGGTAGAGGAGTTGTTCTTTATGGGAGAGAACAACTGGAATGCATCAAAGGCGTTGATAAAGAGTGAGTTGAGAGCTTACAGGTAAGGATTAAGGGGCAGGCCAGCGTGGGTTTCACTGTTGGTGTTTGCCACAGGCCGCCTGATCAGGAAGAGGAAGTTGATGAGGCCTTGTACAGACAGCTGGAAGTAGCTTTGTGATCACAGCCCCTAGTTCTCGTGGGGGGATTTCAACCACCCTGATATCTGCTGGAAAGACAACACAGTGAGGCACACACAGTCCAGGAGCTTCCTGCAAGGCACTGATGATAACTTTTTGACACAAGTTGGGGAGGAGCCAACAAGGCAAGTTGTGTTCCTGGACTTTGTAGTAACAAACAAAGAAGGACTGGCTGAGGGTGTGAGGACTGGGGGTAGCCTTTGCTACAGTGATCATGAGATGGTGGAGTTTGGGATCCTGTGTGGAGGAAGCAGGGCAGTAAGTAGGATTACAGCCCTGGATTTCAGGAAAGCAACTTTGGCCTCTTCAGGGACCTATTTAGAAGAATCCCGTGAGTTCGGGCTCTAGAAAGTGGGGGTGATCCAAGACAGCTGGCTAATATTATAGCATCTCTTCCTCCAAGCTCAAGGTTGGTGTGTCCCTGTGAGCCAGAAATCAAGCAAAGGAGGCAGGAGGCCTGCATGGATGAGCAAGGGGCTCCTGGAAAAACTCAAGCAGAAGAAGGAAGTTTACAGGAGGTGGAAAAAGAGACAAGCCACTTGGGAGGAATATAAGGAAGCTGTCAGAACATGCAGGGAGGTGATGAGGAAGGCTAAGGTCCATTTGAAAATAAATCTGGTGAGGGAGATCAAGGACAACAAGAAAGGCTTTTTCAAGTACATCAGTAGCAAAAGGATGATTAGGGAAAATGTGGGCCTGCTGCTAAATGAGGTGGGTGCCCTGGTGACAAAGGATACAGAAAAAGCAGTTACTGAATGCTGCCTTTGCATCAGTCTTTAGTAATAAGACCAGCCCTCAGGTTTCACAGGCCCTGGAGGCAAGAGAGAAAGACTGGAGAAAGGAAGACTTTCCCATAGTTGAGGAGAATCACTTAAGCAAACTTGACACCCACAAATCCATGGGCCCTGATGGAATGCACCCCCGAGTACTGGGTGAGCTGGCAGATGTTACTGCTAAGCCACTCTCCATCATCTTTGAAAGGTCATAGAGGTCAGGAGAGGAGCCTGAGGACTGGAAGAAGCCAATGTCACTCCAGTCTTCAATAAGGGCAAGAAGGAGGACCCAGGAAACTACAGGCCAGTCAGCCTCACCTCCAGCCCTGCAAATGTGATATAACAGCTCATCCTGGATGTCATCTCTAAGCATGTGGAGGAAAAGGAGGTTATCAGGAGTAGTCAACATGGATTCACCAAGGGGAAATCATGCTTGACCAACCTCATTGCCTTCTATGAGGGAATGACTGGCTGAGTAGATGAGAGGAGAGTGGTGGATGTTGTCTCCCTTGACCTCAGCAAGGCTTTTGGCACTGTCTCCCATAAGATCCC
>JAVJGJ010000001.1:69199365-69243456 GCA_035590215.1 Microhierax caerulescens
GGGGGGTTGTGTGGGGGGGGGGCTTGTTGAGGGGAGTCGGGGGTGGGCATGGTTTTGGTTTCATTAAAATTATGACCATAACAATTGGTTCAGGATTAGACTAGAGCTTAGAAAGCAAGAGTGTGCACTAGATGTTTGTGGGGGGGTTCCCTTTTTATAATTACAGAGAATGTTGCTGACAGGGAAAGGTGCCTAATAGGGTATCTGTCTATGTCTTTGATATGCTGAATGTGCATGTTTGACTGTACAGGTATAAATGGTCTTCTCAATAATCTTTAGGTCTCTAATTGTTAAATGAAGAGGATTTTAAAATGCATTGCACAAACACTACAGTATTAAAATTCCTTGATTAAAATGTGTATTAGCAGCACATCTCTAAATGGTTGTAGATACATTTTCTAGGTGTGTATATCCAGTGCTGTCAGTAGAGATACACATACCTGCTTAAATACAGTATTGGAATGGCAGTGTAGTCTGAGAGCTAGAATAATCTTGCTTTCAAAAAATGGGCTGAGAAACAAGGTCTGTTTAAGTGAATTCTTAGTGCTGTCATACTTCAGGATATCTGTCAGTTTCCTTTGGTTTACTTTCCCATATTCAAGAACTTAAACTCTTGGCTATATAAATCTACATGATGTATTTGATTCTGTCTGTCCAAATTTATTTGTTCTTAATATATTGAGAGCTAAAGTTTAGTAGAAATCAACAAAAAGATCAAAACCAAACATGGAGAGCTAGAGTAGTGTTTCTACCGTAAGCTAACACTTTGTTGATATTGCAAGCTTTGAATAAATTTCACAACTGGATTGTTAGCATTGAAGGGTAAAACCTGTTTAGGAGGGACAGGCATCCCAACTGGGAAAAGCTCGCATTGTATGAGAAGAATGCTGTCTGTATTCTAAAAATGGTGATAAAGGACTAAGTACCCATCAGGGGTGTGCCAGGTAAAGTCTCTGTCACTGAAAAAATCTAAAAACTCTAGACAAGCATCTGTAGAGGATAGGCTAGTCACGTATCATTTGGCTTGAGAGTAAGTCAAGGAGCCAGACAACCTCTTGCTGGTTTTTCAATGCTTATGCTTAAAAAAAACCCTGAAAACACTTTTTTTTTTTTTTTTCTTTTTCTCTCACCAACATAGCATACCATAGCGTAGTTCTAAGGAAACAAATTTAGCAATCATGTAAGCCGCTAGAGTATAAACCACAAACATTGCTGGGAATGTAACCCTGAAATGACACAAACCTAGAAAATCTTAAAGATGATGGGGGTTTAGGGTTTTGTTATAAAAACAGGGTATTTAGGAATGTAGTACTTAAATACTTTCATGTGTAAATTAAGATGGGGGCTGTTAGAAAGTTTTTTTCATGGAATAAGGGAATTTTTCTCCTTGACTTCCGAGTATGTTAATTACACAGCAAACTTTTAACTCATTTAAAAATTTATATTGACAACGTTGGCCTGATAGATACTTTAACCTACTAGTTTTGCACTGTGAAATGCTAACATAGACTTAACTTACGGTTAACACTGAATGTTTCACGTCTGTAAGAAATTTCATTTGGAAATGAAAGCAGGTTTTAGCATGGGTACATAAGCAAAATGGTTATTATTCTTCCCATTTATGGTTGCTGTATTTGTGGGAAATAAATAGCATTTCAGTCTTGAATAATATGTTTCTTTCTTTGGGGTAGTTTGTGGGTGTTACATGGTTCAGGATACTCTTTAGGCAGATCTAAGTATCTTATCTACATTAAGCTTTACCCAAAGTTTTTCTCTTACTGGTCTAGGAACGAACAGGTCAAATGAGAAGCTTTGGTCTTTTTCTCATAGTAACAGGTACTCCTTTTCAAGGTCACTTGCCTCTCATTTCAAAAACAGAAATTCTAAGTTAATTCATATTATTGCCTTCAAACTATGCTATTTTTAGCTATGCTAATATACAGGTCTTCTAATTATGGCTCTTTAGAAATTGATCAGTCTTGCAAGCATTTAGTCTGGTCAGAGTTTTTGATTGCAGAGGTTTTTTTACAAATTTTTACCTGTTATGTCTGGGAAACAGCTGGGAAAGTAGCTTGTAGTTACCACCCGGCTAGAAACTTAACAGCATGATCTTTACTAATGCATATTGAGCTTTAATACTTGCATATTACTTCTGTGAAACACAGGGTTAGGATAAAGGAGGTACGTTTCACTAGTATTTGAGATTGCTAAATGTCTGTTGAGTCTGTTTTAGAAAGATTTTAACAAAAATACAATATAGAAAAGCCAAAAAAATACTTTTCCTTCAAAAATTGAATGTTGTTGGACGTTGTGTTGGTGGCACAAGTTCCTCATCTCTGTGTATTTCTAACAAGTTTCTCCTCTAAGCTGATCCCTGCAGTTCTGTAAACCTGTCCTTTTATGCACCTTCTATACATAGTTATCATCTAGCTATGAAATAATCCTCATTCTCCTGCTGATCTGTTCCCTTATTGTTTTGTATCTATCGGGTTTTGCATAGTAGCCTTCATCAGGCTATTTCCATTATATAGTGTGAATTCCTGTCCTTCTGTCATTGGCCAATATCTGAACCTGATGTTAGGGCCAGTCCAGATGTCTTAAACATTTTGTTTAGTTTGAGAGACGTCTGCTGTTAAACACCCCTGGCACACCTCATAAAACTGTTTAAAGCCCACTTCCCTGTCGGAGCTTGGCCAACATTGAAGTCTATGTAATCTATTTGGTCGTCTTTCTCAGTAAGACATAGCATGTGGCATTTGGTAGTTCACTTGCAGTAAACCTTTACTCTTTGTACAGTCATTTGTCATTCTGTGTCTTCCCTGCTTATCTTTATCAGTGCAGGACAATGTGATTCCATACAGGAAGGCATTTTTTTATGAAACCTTTCTGCTAAACTGCCAAGCCAGAGCAATTTTTACAGTCATGAGTAAGAAGAGGATTCATGCAGTCTTAGGGAATAACTCACCGTATGTACTGCTGCTTCTCTCTATTGCTCCCAACTAAGTGTTGTGTGAACTGGTCCAGGTGGCTACATAACTACAGGCACCATTACAGTTCTACTTCCCATAATTCTTCTCTCAGCTTCTCTTGTTCATGTACAGGCTGCAAACACACCTACTGTTGTTCTCACATAGATACACCCTTTCTACTTGAATTGTATCTTCATAACACCCTCTGCTACCGAACTCTTTATCTGTATGCATTCTTAATTTCTCAGTCCTCAGACATCTCATTTATGGATGAAGGCAAGAGACCAACAAACTACTTCTAGTCTTTGGACATTGTATGTGATTTCATGACATATAAACAAAAGTCATTCTTTCCCCAGTGTTTCAGAACCCTGGTGCAAATGGTTGATGTGCTTTTACCAAGCAAGGGCCTGGACCATTTAATTTTTGATACACTAACTGCTGCTTGTGGGCATTCAGGCTCAAGAGTAGTTTAAATTGTTGCTTTTCCTTTCCAGCAGTAAGATAACTGTATCATGTATGCTGAAAACAGCAATGTCATCCAGATGTAGTAAACGATATTGGCTATGGGGAACTGTCTAAAGAATTATTTTTTTTTTTTATTCCAAGATACTGAAAGAATTGTAGAGTAATGTGTCAGACAAGGTCACCTGTCAATGCAGCATTGAAATTTCTGATCCTTATTACAGTCATGCAACTTGAAATCTGTCTGAAGACAGTGCTATGGTTTGTTCCTTTGCTTCTGCATCCAATTGGTTTTTTTCTAGCCAAGTGCAGCTCCTGTACACCTGCTGTATTACACAAAAAGTATGATGGCTCCTGGATTAACAGCACTTGTCCTCCCAGCAGCTCTTGAAAGATGCACACTTTGCATCCATGTAGAAAGAAAAACAAAGGCTTCTATTGTATTAGCTGAAGGATTTAAAAATTAATGAGTAATATTTGTGGCCTTTGAAATTTTGTCCCAAGGTGCACTGAAAGGGATGGTGATGTGTGTAAGTATGAGTAAATTAATATCCACAAAACAATGAAATAACACAACTATCCTATAATGGGTGAAATAAATTACATAGAATAATTTTGCATTGACCTTTCCATTTATAGCAACCTTCTAGCAGCAATAGATACAGAGATGTTGAACAGAAGTGTCACTTCTCTTCCTAGATTTGTCCTTGTAAATATCTGGGCTTAGTGTATCTTATCGTATGTCATCAGAAAATAAAAGGTATATGGCCTTTCACCTCTATTTTGAGAGCAGGAGTCATGAGATCAAACTGAAGGACCTATTCAGCTTCCCAGCTTTCATAGCACAGAGGTTTTCTGGTCTATTTATGTGGCTATGTGATGAAAGCTGATGTTGTCTGGCAGGGCATTTGTGATGGAGAGGTCAAACCAAGCACATAATTCTGATAATTTTTTATAATTTTCATAATCTTTTTCCAAAATGCAAAACCAGTTTATTTTGGCCAAATTTCTTAACTGGTGTCCTGTTACCCAAGGAAGGGGCTCTGGAACTGATTAATTGCACACAAAGACTTGGTCTGTGTACATTTTCATTAAGAAAAAAATTTTGTGTTATATTTTCCTCCATTACTTGCTTTCATTCATTGTGAACAACATATGCACATCCAGTTTTGCTGTAAAAATAAAAAATTCTATGTGCTTTTGTCACAGGTGTATTGCCTTGAAACTGGTATTGTCTTTTTAACATCTGTTTCAAGTGCAATCTATTTCTCTCCTGTATCTATAATAACAAACACTAAATATGTGTAATTTAAAAAGCAGCTCAGTCAGGCTGAGCCATCCTTTCTGTTGAGGCTGTTGACAGAAGGAGGCAGCAGCTTAGTTGGGAATGATAATTTGCCATAAATAAAGCAAAATGAATAATGTGTTAGAGCAACCAGGAAATTTAGTTAACAGAAGGAGCAAAGCATTCCAATAGGCTTAATGTTAGGATGGGGCCATGCAAGATCACATGGTAGATCGCTTTTTGTTTACTTCTCCACCACTGCCTTTTCAATTCCTGTATTATTTGCATGTTTAGAAATCTCAGGAAATGTCTTTTGATGCCACGTAAATGGAGTAACTAGCTAGTGCCATAGAATTGTTTCCTGTAGGGCTTGGGTGCTGTTTGACTGAAGTACTTGAGCTCAGTTGAGCCAGAACTCCCAAAATCAGTGTTTTAAAATGAAACTTGTGATTTTTAAATCTGGGTACTTGGGTGCCAACTTTGGCTGTTTGAAATGCAGGTGCTCTGCGCTATTTGAAAACCAGACTGCTTGAAGATATAGTAAATTTTGAAATGAGAACTTATTTTTATAGTATTATGTTTAAGGTTAGGCTAAAATTTTTTCCATGCATGCTTCACAGTTAATGATGCCATGTTACATCAGCACGTTTTCATTACAGATTTTCCAGCAAAATAATTTGTATGAGTAAAAACAAAGGGCACGTGTGTTTTAAACTACAAAACACCTCAGTGTTGGGACCTTGGAGAGCACAGAGATGTTACATGTACATCTCCGTGAGTGAGCAGGCCATCCCTGTCCTTTCTAAGTGTTTCTGTTAACTTTTTGCTGATGCCTTGAAATTTATACAGAGCCGGCTCTCAGAAGAGTGTTCTTCTAAGTTGTTTGCATACATGAAGTAGTCTGGCATCCTGGTGAGATATCTCCGTTCGTTTGTTCATAGTCCTGTTCAAGAACCTAGGCACTGACTTGATATATTTAGACTTTTGACATACCAACAGTATGTTCTTAATGATGTGTAAGCTTTAATGTTTTCTGGCTTATAACAGTTAACTTAGGAGCAAGAAGAGTACAAACGGGATTAACGCTGTGTGAATGCAAAGCCTTGATGCAATAACAAAAGATGGACATTTGATTGGAGACTGGCTCATTTGTCACATGTATTTGAAAGGGCATGGGAAGAAATCTGAATTGAAGTAGTATAGCAGACCCTTATTAGCCGAAAAGAGGAGAAAAGATCTTATTCAGCAAGGTTGCAAAAGATTGCATTGCATTTTAGTTATTGACAGGAAATTATTTTTCTTAAGACAGGCTTGAAGGTTGCTCAAGTGTGAAGCCTGTTCATGCAGTGTGGATAACAAATATTCTGTAAATATTTACACCAGTTTATTGTAATTATAAATTCCAGTATCCTAAAACGAATTTCTTTTCAAAAAAAGAATGCAAGTAAATTCTTTCACTACTGATAGTCTTGTCTTGCTGTGGGTGATAAATGTTGACCGTTCACATATATGTGTCTATGTGTGTACTTTTTTTTTTTTGTTATTATTACTATTTGTGGAAACTGCAATCTCCTTGTTACATTTTTATTCCGTGTTATTTAGAAGCAGATCAGTTAATCAGCAGACTGTAAATGAGTATTAGACTTTTGATGACCTCCCTCCCAAACCATTTAAAATTCCCTCTTGTTACATGGTATTTCATTTTCAGCCGTGGCCACTGTCCTCCTGAAATGCTGCTTAGAAGAAATGAGAAACCAAACAGCCAAGAATGACAAAACAACAGAATAATTTTTTACTTACACAAGGATGTGTGAGAACTGGTTATTGTTTTTAGGGACACCCATTGCTGCATTTTCCACTTCTCTAAATGGATTTTCTTTGGAATTACAGAGCTTGTTTCTAGGAATAATATTTTTATAGTCTATCTCAGTGCTTAACTCTGTCAATGTCAGTTTCTGCTTTCAGCTTTTTCATAACTTTTTACTGCACATAGCATTCCTATTCCATCCTCAGTTTTCTGGTTTCACTTTTCAATATTGGTAGGTTTTTCTGCCCTCTCACAACCAAATGTTTCTCATGCTATTATTGGTTTTCAGCTTTTTTTTTTTTTTCTGGCTAAATTCTGCTTTCTACTTATTACGAAAGTGCTGCAAACATTTCCTTAGCTAAGAATCTCAGACAGAGGTATAACTCATGGTTACAGCAGTCTCTTTACGGGGGGGAGGGGTGAACCAAAACCCCAAAATCACGTAACGTAAATGTCCTACAGTCTTGAAATGAAATTCTCAACTTCCAAATAAAATGAGTCTTGGGAAATGTAGAGCAAGTGTGACTTTACTGACTGTGCTTCAGAGTGTATTCTGAGCTCTAGCAATAATAACCAGTGAAAGGCATCTGCTGTCTTTACCTGAATTTAGAAATTCTGTAAAATTCTCTGCGTGGATTTTCCTAGGGAATGATACTAACTAACAGCCTTCCATTACAGTATATTCAAAATGAAAAATCTAATGTTTTCATCACAATGAAAAACTGTTAATTACTGTTGAGTCACCACATTGTCCATTTATCTCTGAAAAGTATTATCCTAAGTAGCTAGGGAGCCTGGTATGGTTAAGGAAAATTATGATTTACTTTCACATCCACAAAAAAGTTTGAGAGCTACAATTAAATTTAGGTAAAATACAGCTTTAGTCCTAGATCTTTGAATTTCAGAAGCAGGATAGTGCATGAGTATGTTGTCTTCAATAAAATTAAAGCACGTACTGCAGGTTGTATTCTGCTTGAATATGGGCAGCTTTTTGAATGGAAGATTAATAGATCGCATAATTCATTCAGATTTTAAACACAGTAAATAATCCTGTCCAACTGAAACACTCTGCCCCAAGAGTCAGTTTCAGCTTCTTTCACTCACCACACTGGTAATAATTGAGGTTTCTGGAGTAAACTCCCTGATTGATGGCAATGCATAAAATCTGTTTGAGATCTACAGATGAAGCCTAGCTAGAGTGCCTTTGTTTCCTTCACAGAAGCTGATGTTTCAACATTCTAAATTGTGAGTGCTGAAATGAATCATCCAAGATGCTTGGGACAGACACAAGAAGTGATAATATGCCTGTTGTTTGATTAACTACACTAAGTTTCTCATAAAATGCAAGTTAGGATAATTTTTTCTCTTCATGAAACTGCAGACAGGAGGTGCAAAACTAACCAGTTCTTTATAGTGAGAGAAAAGTAAATGTTTTTTACATTACATATTGTTACAAGGTAGATACATGTGGGATGCTTATTGTTGTAAAAATGGTGTATATATAATAAGTTTACTCTTTTTTTTTAACATATGTTTTTCATTATGCTTTGGTAATTTTTATTTGGTCACAACTTATTTTAGGATGCTTCCTATTTGACGGGTGTCTGCTTTGCTCCCAAGTTGAGTAATATTTTATCACACATGACATTTGACTTCTTCAGCCAGAATGTTTCACTGCAAATGCCTAGTTGAGTTTTGGACTGGTTTTTGCGTTTTGGTTTCGTCTCTGTGTGTGTCTATCCAATCCTTCCCTGCCCCACAAAAAAACGCAGGAAAAAGCTCTAAAACAAATCCATTGTGTTTGCCATCAAGCACAAATTAGTGTTGAGAACTTCTGTTTTCCACCAAGCAGATAACGTGTAGCTTTGTCAAAATGGCAGGCCACGCAAAGTTTGACAACTGAAAGCTTTCAGGTTTATAGTAGCATTTAACTAACAAGTAACATTCAGTTGATCCAAAAATCCTGATGTTCCTACACTGCATGAAATGTACTTTTGATGTACTGCATGTCTTACATTTAAGAGTGAATAGTCTGACCTGCAAAGACATTTAATGAAGATGCCTTAAAGTGACTAGGCTTTGATTATATTCCTGTCTTTGCAGGTTAAAATTCTGTTACACTTCTCTTAAACAGATTTCCATACATAACTAGGGATACAATTAATAATTAAAATGTCTTCACTAGTGTTTTTTATAAAAAAAATCGAAGTGGTTTTTTTTCAAATGGGAAAATGTTTTTGAGAATTGGGTGCCCTTTTAGGGCCGGGGGGAGGACAGAGTTAAGGATGGGTGGATGTATATTTAGCAATGTAATAGCTAGATTAATTGGCTTTACTGATTTTTCATGCTTGCATTTCTTGTTTTATCTTTAAACCCCTGATCAGAGATTGATATTGAGCGTTGTGTTCGTGAGTCAATCAACTTGTTTCGCTGGACACCAAAAAGTGCTACCTACAGGCAATATGCACAGCCTCCGCAGCAAGCCAGTGAGAGCAACAGCACAAGAAGTTCCATGTCCTGCTTTTCAGCAGACTATCAGGAAACACCTCGAAGTGACCTAGTAAGTGACCTGAGAACTGGGGGGGTGAATTGTTCAGATTGCATGCTTCTCCTGCCGTAGGTGTTTTTTTCTCTTTAAAATTTAATCAGGAAGAAAATACCTACCAAACCTCAGTTACTAGAATTTATGTTGTCACTTCCAAGTGCGGGGGTTTGACACATTCATCAGATGATCACGTTTGCTTGTCGGCTAGTGCACAGCATTAGAGCCAATGCCATGTTATTAATTTTGATGAACAATCCAATGCAGTGAATGGAAATTAACTGAAAGGCTGTTCAGTTTTGTGGGGTTTTTTAACTTGGCTGCTTTGAACTTTGGCTGCTTTGATGTACATGCCAATAAAATTATTTCTTCTTGTGCCCTGTTACTGCCTCTCCCAACTCCTGCTCCTTTGGTTCTGTGGTGTTTGTTACCACAACAAACCAATGTCCACAACTGACCTGCAGAACTACAAACAGGGTTTATCTTAGGAGAAAAATAGTAAAAAGAATAGTTTGCCAGTGAGAAATAGGTAACTGGAAAGTGATGCAGATAGCTCAGGTGGCTTTTTCCATCTTGGCATGTTAAGTCGAAGGTATGGCTCAAATTATTTTGAGAGTTAGTACGTGAATTATGCCAGTGTTTGTCTTGGCAAAGAATTACTAGTGGCTAAGCGTATATCTGCATTAAATACTCAGTTTAGCAAAAATATATTTCCTTTCTCTCTCCAGTAAAATCTGATGATTGTTTCTCTTGTCAAATACATTATCTGAAGAATGGTGATTTGAAAATATTCCTTCCTCCCTCTCAGCAGTATAAATCTAGTCAGTCTCTTAAAAAGTAAATTTTTATTTGGGTTTTTTTCCTTCCACATTCTCCTACAATCAGAGTTCATTCATGTGAGTATGTCAGAATAACAGGGGAAGTATATATAGACCTGCCATATCTATTTGGTATGGCATATCTTTCCATCTGTTTTTCCTAACTACTAAGAAACTAAAACTTGTATTGTCACTCGAGCGTATCTTACTCTTAAAGTACTCCTTAAACCTGAGACTGATATTCAGTCTTTTTCTTGTTTGTTTTTTTTTTTTTTACTTTAGCTTTGATATTTTTTTTCTATTGTTGTATTTTCTGGAAGCCTTAGGCCCAAATCCAGGACGCAAAGTGCTAGACATACGAATGCAGAATAAAAGGAAACTCCGAAGAGCTTACAGGATTTAAGAAATGATAAGTGGATATAGAAAGGCAATTGGGAAGAAAAATGAAATGACAGGAGAATACTAGTTGTTGTCATACAGGAAGTATAGCAAATACAATTCCTGCTGAGCTGTTCTAGAGAGATGTGGAGAGACTTTCTGAAGGACCTAAAGGCTGCACATTCATACAATAATTGAGACAAGACCTTAGGAAGTCATCTGCAGAAAACAGGCTGAACACTGAATTCAGATCAGGTTGCCCAGGGCTTTGTTCCATCAGGTCATAAAAAATTCCAAGGAAAGAGATTATGCAGTCTCTCTTGGCAGCCTGATCTGATGCCTGACAGTGCTCACGATGAAAATGTTTTAGTGTATGTGCTAGCTTTTCTTAATGTTACAATAAAGAGTTAAAAGACAAGTCTTCTCAGTCCTGAGGTTGTGCTTGTGCCTTTCTGTGTCCAAGCAAGAATGAAGGGCAAGGAGGGAGACAGGATAAAGTAGCAATGGTCTACTGAACTGGTCAACAGAACAAAGATTTGTATGTGTCGCAGAGACAAAAATCCATTGTTTTGGGTCAAGCAAAGTTTCTTTCAGTATTCTTCTATTTCCTAGAAATTTTGGGGCTGTTTTTTTACCAAAAGTAATTTTATTTTCGTACCAGAAGTTGTGTTTGTTTATGGTGCCAGCAACTAGGCTCACCCATCCCATAATTTCTAGGGAATTAAGCTAATGTTTTTACTATGTTGTAGAGAAGAAAAAAAAAAAGTAACTTCTGTTGCCTTCTCTTTCATTTTTACTTCTTTCTACTTAACAGCAAAGGACTCTTCATTTACTGCAGTGTATCTGATGGTTTCATTTCTTTTGAAGCTCAAGTGTATTGGACCTTTGGGGTACTGCTGTAGTGGTGGGGTTTAGCTCATCATATGGAGCAGCGCTATGTGATATCAGAAGTATGTGAACGTATTCAGGCTTTTTCTGTAGCAGAGAGGAGACTAATCTCAAGGACACCTGAATGACAAGGAAGCAGATTCATATGTCAAGTTATAGTCTACAAATATGCTTGCTCTCATCTGCTGTACTTTTGTGCGTCGGCTTTTGAGACAGATACGTACAAGCAATGTATGTTAAGGTTCTGTCAGGACCCATAGTCCAGACTTTGAAAATTCTACGTAATGTGAGCCACCGATGAATTACCCCTTATTTGTGACCAGTTCTGCACTTCTGGATATTTGACTTTATAAGATGACATTTCTCAGGGGTTTGAGCAATGTTGCTAAAACAAATTTGAAAGTATTTGTGAAACACACTATTTACACCAAAAGGCGTTTGGTGTTTTGGGTTTTGGTTTTTTTTAATCTTAAACCTGAACTATCAATCTGTTTCTTCAGACATGTCCTCTACTGGTGCTCCCTTGGGGGAACTTTTTTTATACTTGAAAGCTGTAGAATCTGAGTTCAATCTTTAGTGCACATAGTAGCCTTTAATGGATTTCCTAAAACACCATTGTGTCCTTGCTGGTCAGTCTAGCTCTTAAAAAAAGTACTTTGCTGTTTCCCCACCTGTTTAGTTGGCCGTTATTTGGACAAGCTCTTTGCGCTATATTTGTATCTCCAGTTTTATATTTGTGGGTCACCTCTGTATTTGAGGGTGGGTAGAGTAGGAAACAATTCCTTTGTAAACAAAGCTGTAGGTTTCCTTCTGAAGGGAATTTAGGACTTTTTGAATCATTGTTTAGTGTACTTAAATCTAAACACCATCTGTCTCCTATATTTGTATTTTCTTTCTAAACTGTTTCAGTTTAAGTGCTTTTTATTGTATACTCAATATTTGTGTGTATCTGCATGTTCTAGTGCTTTAGTTAATAATAACATGAGAAGTATTTGCCCCTGGGTGAGCAGTTTTCTCCCTAAATCAGCAGCCAGTAAACCAGAACTGTTTTGACTCTTTTTATCACTAGCATTGCTTGGTTTTCATTTTGGTGGCATCTATTTGCAACTTCATGAATAGGCTTGGATGCTGTCTTCCCTCCTGAACTTGTGTGTTGCTTAATCTTTTACTCTTTCAGCCAGTAAGCATATTTCTACTGAGATAAAATCTCAAGGAGGAAATAGTCTCAGAGAGAGTGAATATACATCTTAAGTGGGTTTGAGTGTTTATTTTGAGAAAGATAAAATGTCAAAAATAAGAACAGAAAACACCCTTTAAATTCACTACTGAATTTTAATAGTAGTCTACTCAAATTTATGTCTGTAATTTTTTCATCACCAGTACATGGATGATATTTTTTCTCACTCTTTCTGAAACTTACCTTTATCCCCTGGAAACTCCCAAAGCGTTGTTCTTGAATGTCAAGGAAACACAGAGACAAGTAACACTTGTCATCTAACAATTTTCTGCTATGCCTGTATCTCCATTATTATAGACATGGTAGATGTACTCTTTCTCTTTCTAAATAAAAGCAAGAGAAAAAGAAAAGTTTCTTTATCAACGTCGGCTCAGGTATGGCAGGTGGACTTCCAGAAATCCCGAGGCTGATACAATTATGCCTTCATCTTGGTCTTCTACTGCCAATTCTCTTTTCAAGGGTGAGAGTACCTGATGAATGTTGGGGAATGAAAGCATTCAACTGGAGAAAAGTCTACCTTAAGATTATTGATCCTTGAGCCAATTTAAATGCCACCAGTCCATTTCATCTTTTTGGTTTTGATGAATATATAAGTGGGAAGGTGACTTTAATGGCTTGATGAAACAAGGCAAACATGAAGAGCATTTGTTTTTATCAAAAATTGTGTGAGCAAATTTTCCTGATGGTGACTTTTCTTTGCAGATAATCAAGGATAGCTTGCATGACAGACTTCTTACAGATGGGAATTAGGCCCCATTTGCAGTAAATATGCCAGTACTCAGTTGCTTCTCATTTCCTGTGTGCACCTTGGATATATTTGTCCATATGTATTGACTGCGTTGATATTAAGCCCTTAAGTAATTGGTGTGTGAAGTCTATCAGCTCTTCTAAAAGAAGCATGATGAGTAGTGTATACCAAGATTTCTATTTCATTGTACAAGCTAGGAGATGTCCAAGTGCAATGGTGCAGTGTCCATGCTGTACATAATGGCTAGTATATATATATATATATATTCTGCTTCAGGGCTCTTAAAAGCCCTGTTCCTCAGATATGTCTTTAGTTCATGTTGTTCAAAGCATTAACTGACCAAGATCTAAGTTATGTTTCTAATTTATTTTGCACGTGCCTCTGATGCTTCTGTTTTTCTGATTGTAGCTGCCAGCAAGCTGCCAGCAGCTTGAGTGAGAAATTGGGGTTATTTGTCATTTTTGAGATGGGTTGGTTAAAATAAACCTTTTATGTCATTCTTCTATGAGTGAATGAACAAATCACTATATAATTAGTCATGTCATAAGCTCACCAAGTTCTAGCAAATATTTTCAGGAATTATTGCAAGCTTTAAAACTTTCTCTGTGTATTTGTTAGCTTTTTTAAGTTTTTACAATACTCATATTATACAAATAAGCCAAGCAGCCAGCAATCAGAAAGTGGGGAATTTAAGGAAACCTCTTCTTCAAGTGCTTTGGTTCTGCAGACTAAATTAGCTGAAGGAAGCCTTTTTTAGTACTTTACTCTGCTTGGTTTTGAAACTGTGAATGTATCTTCTTATGTTTTAGGACTTTTTCTGATAGAAGATTAAGTATTAAATAAATTACCAGAGTGGATAAAAAAAGAAATATACGGCTTAGGAAATAACTGATCTTGAATATTAATTTCAGAGTCTTTAATGAATGTTGTGGTGTTTTTTTAAGTTGTAATATAAATACCAGTTATTTTAATTGAATGTAAACTCATTGGAACAAATGTGCTGTGTTTTTTCTTAGTTGAGGCAGAATTAGAGTATGTTTATAATAATGTAAATATGATTTACATGGTGCTTTAATAGTTTGTTAGATACTCACTTAGATCATATTTAAGGACTGTAAACATATCTTGTACACACTTTGTTTCTGAGTCTCTCTGGGATGTGTTTAAGTGGGGCAGTTGGAGCAGCCACAGCGCACTGCTGCCTTAGGCTCAGGTTCTGGATTCACTGATGGTCCACCTAGTCTTTCCTCACAAGTCTTTGCAATTATACTCACTTTGAAGTTGAAAGCAGGGTGTATTTGACCTTTTTGACCTCCCACAATTGCGATTCCATGACTGATTAACGAATGTGCTGGGTGGGTGGGGATAATTATACCTGTAAAATTAATCTTTAAAGAAAAAAATAAATCTAGCTAGTTCTCTTTCTCTGCACCTTGTGGGAATGTTGTGGTTTTGGGTTTGGTTTTGGGTTTTTTTTTTTCCTGATTTGGAAATTGTTTTAAAATCAGATTCTGAGTTTAAAGTCAGATTGTGAAATTGATCAGTTAAATATTGGGAGTTTCATTAGTTTCATTTGTCTTTTTTTTAAAAAAGTTTTGCCATATTACTGGGGGTGGGTGTGGGGATTTACTTAAAAAATAATAAACAGTAGGCACTGTATAGCAGAGTAAAAAATATAGCAGCTATCATTGCCACCCTTTAATGTGTGGAATTTACTGACAAATGAGCTGTTTACAAGATAGAGAGGTTTGGACCCATAGTAAATTAATAAACACAACAGAACAGTTCATTCAAGTCTGCTACAGCTGTTAAATAGTTTGGATTTCAGCCAACTCTGTTTTTCCTTTCTGTGCCCAATCTTAGCCCCTGTGGGGGGTATCCTGTGCGAAGACACTGTTTGAAATGCATATGGTAGTACTGGTACTGTGGTCTGAGGTCAGTCCTTGCCAAAGTAAACCATTGGAAGATTCAAATGAAAAGTGGAGGAAAACCACAATTTCTGAGTTCTCTCTGGCCAGTGTTATATGTGCCCAGCTGTACTCAACACTCAGCTGGCAATCTGAGCTCTGCAAAAGTAGCACGGTGGCTTTTACCTGGGCTTTTTCTATCTGCATTGATCATGCCAGTTTTTCTCCCTCATTATTGGTGGATGATCTCTGTGGTATGTGAGGTGGCATGGTTCCATTCTTGAAAGCTTGGTGTTGTGCAACTGTTTCTTTCCATAAGTACAGCTGGAGCAAAGCCTTATGTTATAACTAAGTTTTAGCAAGCAGAAATTTGCTCTGTTTCACTAACGAGTAGCAGCAGTAAGATATTTTTCAAGCACTTCCTTTTTGTTTATGCACATCCAGTGCATGGAGAATGTTAGGATATAGTTATACACCTTAGTGTTTTAAAAATTTCACTGGTAATTATTTATTGGATTCCTGATAATATGATGTAAAGTTAATGTTTTGTGAGGGATGCTTTAGAATTTTCTCCTGAGAAATACATAAAGAGATCAGCTCATGAGCTGCTGAGGAGAGAACAATTTCAGACTGTTGTGGTCCTGAATTGCAAGCTGGCTGGCTGGCTGAAGACACAGTTATTTTGCTTGTTCCCACATCTTTTAGCACTGACTGGACTTCTTTGAGAGGGAGGACTATAGTGGAAATAAGTCTTTTTGGCAACCATTATAAATACTTGGTGTGATTTCATGGGTGACAGTTTCATTTCATACTTAAATAATCAATATTTTATCAAAAACAAATAGTGGCCTACATCTAAAAAGAAAGGAAAATGAAAAAGCAGTGCAGTGTTTATGTGAAATTTCTTTATGAGAGAAGTAACACTCAGAATAACCCAATGAGTGTGCTAAAATTAGCTTTAGGATCAGCATGGATCTAAGAAGATTAATGGTTTATTCAGCATTAAGTAGAACTAGATACTGCAGAAACAAATGGTCCACTTGGTATTACATTTTTGATGTGTGTGCTTGTAGCATTACAAGGCAATGGAGTTTGGGGGAAAATTTTGAAGTCAGGTTTTGGAGAAGAAGTAAACTCAAGGATTTTAATAGTTTATTTCATGGACAAATATGCTAAGGTGCACAGACGTAGCTACCTCCTGCCACTCACAGCAACTCTTAATTCCAGCATGCACTATCCCATGTGTGTGCCTTATATTCCTGCTGTGGAAGTTATGTCTTGGAGCACAGTGCTGTGGAACAGTGCTATTGAGAAGACATGATAAAAATGAAATTTCACCATATGAGGTGGGGATGTATTATGTTGGAGACACATATTTCTATTAAAGCCCTAAGGTGGGTTTTTTCCTCTGCTCTGTACTCCTCTGTCCTACCCTATTCTTTTTCTCTAAATAGGTCTCTATAGGATCCCACCTTAGGCTAACCTTGAATCCAGGATTCCATTGCATCCCTTAAATGCACCTCAGGCCAGGCTAAGTGCTGTGCATTTTCTCAATTGGGTCAAGATGCAGTGTCACTATGATCTAACTTTATTGGGAAGTGCAGTGAGATGATGAAAAATACTTTCCTGAATACAGCTCTTTTGCCTGGTGCTGTTGCTGTATTCTTGCAGTAGACAGGCTAGTACAAATTGGCTGGTGGCCTATGTGATCGTGTCATCATCTTCATCTACTAGTAAAAAGGTTATGGCTATGTAAATGTATTTTCTCATCTGCCACTGTTGCCAGTGGAAAATCTGATTTTCAAATATGTGTGACAGCATAACTAGAAAAAAGGGTACGCATTGATTGTGAAGGTGAACCTGCAGCAAGTGCTAGTCACGGAGCCACATGAATGAACACATTTTATGTTGATGGGCATAATGTTTCTGTTGATGCTGTAATGATGACTTACATGTATCTCGCCAAAACTCTGGCCCAGTTTTCTAAAATGAGCAGAGTGGTACAGAAATCCAAGATTGATGTGAAAAACACATACAGCTTACAGGGTAACTGTCTGGCTAACCATATTATCAAATTTTTTGATAGTTGCTCAAATTCGACACTCCTCTTAATTGTCACCAGTTAGGGTAGAACCTTAACAGTACGTTCTGCTCCTTGGCAGGCTTCACAGTGGTAAATAACTGAAAATAACTCAGCTGTGCTGCCATTATTAAGTTCAGAAAACAGGAATCATGGATGAATAGCAACTGCACTTGAATCCTGAAAAAAAGATGGATAGTCTAAATCCAAGGTCTTTGACACCAAGTGACATACATGATCACATTGTGAGGGAAAGGAAGTTCCTCTTTCAGTTGCCATTTGCATTGAGCTGTGATATTAAATTCCTGTTGGTTTTGTTTTTGAAGAGAGCAAGGGAATACGACAGTTCGTATTCTTAACATTCTGTAGTATTTTTTCTCAAAGCAAAGTAATAACGTCTTGTCAAGGAGAAAGCATATATCAAGGAAAAACAAAGAGGCACTGATGGGAAGCGGGGAAGGCTTGCAAGATCATTCATGCTGCTGATTTTACTTCATTTTATTTCATGTTAAAGCATCTTGTGGGTATTTTCAGGCAGAACTGGATTATGGCTCAGCTTTGTATTTTAGAATGGTTCCCTGCAGTGGTGAGAAGTGTTTACCCATTTTATCATTTTGCATCATGTCTGTCTAGCTGCAAAAGGGAATAACTTGTCTTTCTGGTCTGCTGACTCAGCTTATTCACTCAATTATGTTATTCCAGGGAGAAAAGAGAGACAAGTTTCTATAATAATGAGCTACTTTGGCAAGCAGAGCTCACTTACGTTTTTGTAGACTGCCTACAATGGTGTTTGAAGATGTTTGGAGGATATTTATGAATGATAATTAGCTACAGGTTGCTGTTTGTGCACTCCTTAAGGTGTGGGTTATGGAGAGTCGGGGTGGCAGAGGGGGTGGAAGAATACCGCTTGCAAAATGAAATGGAGCAAACTGAAGAATTAGGAAGTAGAGGGAGATAGGGAACGTAGAGAAGGTAATCATCAGTGTCTTCACTTGGAAATGTGACAAGCAGAACAGGATGGCTAGGGAGGACTGACTCTGAAGTGTAAGAATGGGTTTGCTAGAGAGCTGGTGTAGAGAAGTGGCTCTTGACTGTTCGAAAAATTAGAGAAACCAGTTCCTGAAATCTGGAAATTTGGCTGCTTTGTAAGTAGTCCTGATTGAACATCAGAAAACATTGAAGCCTTTTTCTGTGATCCTTTGCTAATAACGGTCATAAAAGCCAGGGAGGATATGATTAGGGAGTGTGTCAAGAAACATATTCCTTTTTATTTGTTTATGATCATTAGACTACTTTCCTTCCTGTATAGGCCTCTTTCTGTCAGTAACTGTAGATTTAAGCATCGTTCTTTCTCCATTGGTGCAGGAATTAAGTACTTTTATCTGGCCATCAGAATTCAAGGGAGCAATGGGAGTCATTCTCTTTGTTTAAAAACAAACAAACAAAAGCACCCCACCAAAAATAAACATGCAAAGTTCCTGGGGAATGAAGTACTGCCTTGATCTACTTAATTATGAAGGATATAAACAAAACCATTTACATGGAAAATAGTAGTGCAAACACACTGGTAATGATAGGTTTCAGTCATAAAATCCTTTTAGGTGATGCAGGTAAGATCCAGTGATCTTATTTGGTCTTGTTTTCAGATACTTCCTGAAAACTGACTCTGCCTGTCATGAAAACTGCTTTTTTGATAAAAACTTGATAGCAGTGGCTTTGTCTACAAATCTATCCTGAAATGTCCTGTTCTTGCTTACTCTCCCTCTTCATTTCTACCAGTTGTTTTCATCTGACTGCTATGTTTTAGTTGGTATAAAATAACACTACTCTGTATAAATATAATTATCCCAAAGCTTATATGATGGCACATGACATTAAGTATTATGTTAGGTGGAATTCACTGTAAAAAAAATATATTAGTTTTCTTCCATTATGGTACTTTAAACTAAAAACAAACATAAACAGCAATGTCTTTTACAAGCTAGTGGACCCTTGATTCAGAGTTGCATCTGTGATTGCTATGTGAATCTGCTTTTGTCTCTTTCTCTGTTTGATTAGTTCTTCAGAAATCTTTTGAAACCATTATCTTCTAAGCTGGCTTTAAAATATTTTTCTCATCTTATTCCTAGGTATACGTGCATACATTGATTTAGAAATGAAACATTGTTATTCCAAAAATATGGAATAACATCTCCTATGAAGCATGTTTCTTTACAAAGGATTTTGATACTTCAAATAGATTATTTTACTTGAACCCCAGATTTTAATTATACTGACTTTCAGGCTGAAGTTCCTTCTGTATTATAT
Organism: Microhierax caerulescens; assembly: GCA_035590215.1. Classification (NCBI taxonomy): domain Eukaryota; kingdom Metazoa; phylum Chordata; class Aves; order Falconiformes; family Falconidae; genus Microhierax; species Microhierax caerulescens. Next base: position 69,218,797 of record JAVJGJ010000001.1, read on the forward strand.
TTGCTGCAGTAAGTTTTGCCAACTTCAAAGACAAAAGCAGGGGAACCCTGCTACTATTCAGATAAAGCTGTCCTTCACATGGATAAAAAGTCGCTTTACAGCTCCTGTGTTTATCAGATGAGACTGTTAGGTTCAGATTCAGCAGAACTAAAGATACTTGCTTATTTTCTCAAAAAAACTTTTATATCTCCATTAAATAGCCAGGATGAAATGCCTGTAAGAGATTACAGACTAATGGAACAAGAGATAGGAGCTATGATTGTGCCAGCCTCATGTTCTTGGAGCGCTTTAATCTTTCCGAAGCTTGACTTCTAATTTGAGAGTGCTTAAGCAGCTTTAATTCCTAATATTAAAAAAAAAAAAAAAAAAAAAAAATTCTTAATGCCTGTTTCTTCTTATTAAGAGCAGTAAATGCATATGGCTTAGCAATTCCCAGGCCTATTTGAAAATTAATGGGGTGAGAAGAATAAGTACTTTGAAAGTAAAGAATTTAGGGTGTTGTCAGAGAAACTTTTAGGAGGCAAGTAGACCTCAGACTTCAGCTTAATTACTCTTTTTCCTATTACCAGCCCACTGATTAAGCAGTCTTCCCTGATAAACAATTTCTTATAGATGACTAGTCTAAAGGAATATTCAAGGATATGCTAAAATAAGTCTTTTTTCTTTGCAGGAAAACAGACAAAGCAATTTAAGTAGTAAACTCAGTATCTTAGCACATATGTACATGTGTGTGAAAATGTGTGTGTATCTTTCTGATAATTCTTACCTTTTCTAAGTAATGGCAGTCAGTTTATCTCTGTATATGAACACAGTTCTCAATATTAGTGCTGTAGTCAGTATACAATTTCTTACATTACCTCTAAAACCATGAGTATGTTGACTAAGCTGTTGGAGCGCTACACAGATGTGCAACTGGACTTTTAACTACCCTCTGGCACTGTGCTTAAAGTAGAGCTTTTGCCTTTTTTTGAGAAAGAGTAAAGGGGTTTTTTTTAGAAATTATATACCATGTTTGCCTTGTAAAAGATAAATAGATCACAGGAGAAGGATAATTGAAGGGAAGAAACAAGTGTCTTATGTATGTGATATGCTATTTCGACTTAAGCTTTTCTCAGTTGTTATCCTGGGTGTTTTTTGTTAATTGTCCTGTTTGTACCCCTCCCTAAAGTAATAAGTATTTCTAGTGTGGAAGTTCTGATTTTTAGAATAGTCCTTACACTCCCTTCATTGTTTAAAACAAACAAAAAATTGCAGATGAGAAATTGAACTAGATATTGTAAGCAGCTGTCCTGACATGTGACTATGTGCAACTTCATTTAGCTGGAGTCAAAATCTCAGTTGGGTACTACTTGCTCTTCACAATTTGTTGGATGTTTGTAAATAATTACTAAGAGACTGTCAGTGCCATAAACTTTTCCCAAAAGAAGCTAACCTTACTCAAAGGATTTGGTTTAAAGTGGGCCCTTTCTCTTCCTTCACCTGTTGTTTCCCAGCCAGAAACCAATGCCTGCAGTGACATAATAAAGCCTAAACAGGGAATTGAAGCCAGCGGTCAGGACAAATGTTAAGCCTCCTGTCTTAAAATATCAGCCTGCATCTCATGCATCTCCTTTTACTTAGCCTGGCTGAGGCAGATAGTACTCGGTGAGGTAGTAGAAAACAGCTGGAACACCGTTGCGGAGAGGAGTAGGAAAGTGTTAAAGTTTCAAAAGAAGTTGCAAGATTTGGGTGCTCAGGGGCCATGACCATCTCCAGAGCTGTCTGAACTCAAGTCCAATTCCAAACTACAAGTATGTCTAGCAGGATGGTGGTATGAAGAGGAGGTTTGAGCAGGACTGGGGAGAAGGACTGGCAGCTTGATGTTAGCTGTGTTTAGCTTGTGGTGCATGAAAGTTCATTTTTGTGAGAAAAACTCTGACGTGAAATGTAGTTGTTACCAGATACAGAATATAAAGTCAAATTTTTAAATGTAGTTAGGAAAGATGATCTTGTAAGTGCATGCACATATTTCACTTTGCAATTTCAAGGGAAGAAATTAGTCTGATAAAACAGTTGTTAAAATAATTTATTCAGTAATTCTATTTCCTGCAAGTCTGTCAAGGAGCTTTAGGCTGCAGCTTTGTATCACTGAACATTTAGGCAGATCTGGACATACTAGGTCAAAGCAAAACGAAGATGGTTCTCAAATTTACAGTGGAATCAGTTTCTCCTTATTTTCAGCCCAGTTAAAGGAGGAAAAAAAAATAAATCCCTGTCCTGGTTATTAAAAACTATTGACATGACAAATAGGATCTACCTGTGGAGCACTTCTTGTGTTTTTTATGTTTTTGGCTAAGGAGAAACTGCTTTTACGTTAGTATAGGTGAGTTTTCACTGGTTTGTTTTCTGCTGTAGACTTCATGCTTTCCTCTTAAACTTTTATTGTTTCCTGAAGCATTCATCCCATCTGCTGAATTAGGCAAGAATTTTATAAATAAAAGTAGGAAGTGGTTGTGTAACTAGACTCTAGCATAATGTAAATGTTTCTCCAGAAGGCTTAATTCAGGTCATCTCAGCCAGCTTCACTGGCATAGTCTGCATTTATAATGCCTGACTTTGCTACCTGAGTATTTATTGTTACCTGTAATCATCTGACCCTGCTTCAAGGATTGAACTCTTTTTGCAGAGGACTTGCTTCCCTTCCTTCAGTGCTGCTCCACAAATTTCTCCTGGGGGAGAAGCTGTCGGCATGAAGGTGTAGTGATGTCTGCCAGCTTTAGTCATCAGGCAAATTAAGCTGTCTCAGCCAAATGTGTACTTATGTAATCACTACTTTACCTGCATTACTACCTTTCTTGGATATTGCAAGGTTGTGTCTGCTGTGAAGCCCCTGGACACGAACTGCTAGATTTGTTTTGCAAGTCTGAAGTTTGTGAGAAGAGTTTGACTACTTTGTTCCTTCTCCTCCCCTTTGATGCAATTCATTTCCTTGGACTCCTTGGGGAAATTCAGCTACTCAGTTGGAAAGTGACTTTAGACAGCAACTGGGAGTTGGTTCTGTCCTCTGTTGTACTGTTATTTTTATGGAAAAGGGTCTCCCTTGACTATTTTCTATTCTGTTGAAACAAATAATACGTTATCCATAAAATCGAGCATTTTTCTGATTATAAAGCATCACAACCTCTATTATTCTGAACTTGGGAGGAAATTACATGCTAAGACTAGCAATTTGTAAATTCTTTTGTTTTGAATGCTGCCATACACAATGGAAAAGGCAGTTTGGTGGACTAATATATTCCATGAATTACAATTACTGACTTTCTTTTTGATTTTGAGTGCTTTTTGATAACCAGCTTTACAGCAGAGGTATTTCTAACTGCAGAAGGACTGCCTAAGTAGTCTTTTTTTCAGGGATATAACTCAGGAAAATATGTGTATGCCTCTCTGTTCTTTCTAGCATGTTCTCTAAACTACTAAAGTAGTTTAAAGTAGTTTAGTTCTCTAAACTAGCATGTTCTCTAAACTACTCTAAATGAGTAGTCCTCAGATTAAATGAGAAACTATTATGTTTAGAAACCAAAACAAAAGCTAGAGCTAACAATAGTCAGTTGGGTTAATACAGATTAGTAATGCCTCCATTTCCTTCAGTGTGTTACTCCCGTTCTCTTGAATCTGTTTCATGGATTATAAGCACATAGTGTCTTGAATTGGTGTGGTTACTGCAGTCTAAAGGAAGATGACAGAAATGGAATGTTTTTTCAAAGCAGAAAATTTGCTACTGTGATGCTCTTAGAAAAGACCTGTATTTTGACTGCACTGTATAGACTCGTTCTGTTTGTTCAGTTTATCTGTTTATTTTTATTTTTCACTTTCTGTAGTCCATCACTATGTCTGTGCTTGTTCTGAACAACTGCAGAGTGCACAAGCAAATCTTTATGATGAAATGGTTGGCTGTGTCAGTAATATAAGCCTTCTTCCTCAAGAGTAAGATATCTAAACAGTCTGAATATCTTTCACAAGATGCTGTCTGTAACCAATCCTAGTTATTCTGTTTGTTCCTGTCTCCTGACAAGCCAGAATAACTCACTAGAAACAGCTGTGGACTTGGTTATAAACAACTTCTGCCTCTATTTGACCTCCTGCTGAACAGGAGTACAGTGGTTGCACAAGACAAGCTAATTCTGTTTTAAGATTACTAAGCTCTATCTGTGATGTATCTTTGACGTCATAACTCTTGCAGTAAGTTGAGTTCCATAATGTTTGGGGTTTTTTTACACATGTAATCACTCTGTTAACTCTGTATCTGCTGAATTAAAGTATAATGAAAACAAGCTGCTTTAAAATCTACCTGTGATGGCGAAGACACTAACAGGGAAAAAAAAAAGTTCTTGCTTCAGAAGGCTATAAATAAGCATAACTTACTAGCTCCTTAACTTTACTGTGCATGCTAATGTAGTTTTAATTACATAGGGTATGAAAGTTTAAAAAAAAAAAAGTACTTTCAACGTTTAATCGAAGTGATATGAGGACCTTCATGAATGAGCTGGAGGTTTCCTTTATGTGTTTGTTGGTTTGTTGGTTTTTTTTCAGTGAGTCAAGCTAATTCCTTTAGGGTGAAAGTATAATTATAATGGCACTTATAAGTTTCAGCAGTGTAAAACCTCTGAACGAAGGTGGAGACATGGCTTCAAACATTCCACAACTGTCTTATGGTGACCATATTTTACGTTTTCTCCTGCAATTCAGAGATTTGTATGTGTTGGTAATTATTGAAAGTACAGGATTTTTGCATTCTCTTTATTCACAAAAATAAGGAAATTTTGTTGAGTTTTTTTTCCTTAACTTAGATATGCATGGGTTTTTAATAATGTGAAATGAAGAAAAGCTAGCACTTAGAAATACTTCTGAGATAATTCACAGTGAAGGCTCTTCTATGAAAAACAGTTTAAGTATTATCAAGACCAGTTGATTGAGTACTACCAAGTGTGTGGCGTTGTCATCATTTGTTGTGTCCCCCAATTCTCCCATCCCACAAAACAAAGGAACAGATTTTCTGGGTTATAATACAGGGCTATTTCTTACATTTCTGGTGTCCTGATTTATGCCTAGTCTTTCGGCTGGGGTAATACCTGGTGATTAGATAGCTCTGTATCTTACAGAGGCATCCCTGCATTTTCTGTGTCAAGTCTCCAATGGCTACCCTTCTTTCCTCCTCCAAGCACAAGGTGTTTCAGAGAGGGCTTTCTAGCTCATTTACTTAATTTCTGATGCTGAGAAACTTTCTGTGAGTTTTATGACCCCCTCATCACAGTGAATAATTCGTTAAAATAATTCATTAAGAAATTGCAAACTAAAATAGTTTGCACAGATGATCAAACAATTTTATTTTTTAACAACTTTAACAGAAAATAGGGCTATAATAGGCAGACAGGCATTTGGCACTGCACTGGAGCTTCTCTGTATGGCTAGTTTAACTCAGACTAGTTCAGAGTTACAAGGAAAAGATCTGTTTCTGTTTAACTGGGTTGTTAGGCTTTGAGGTTGTCAACTAAGTAGAAGTTTCAAAAACAGTGTCTGTAATTCTGTCACCTCTAATATTATTTTTTCTTCTTTTAAAGTCTAGGGATTCCATCAAGTTGGATGACCTGAAGGCAGAGGTGTCACCCCGAATTTCAGCGGAAGATCTGATTGATTTGTGTGAGTTGACAGGACCTAGTCATTCCAAAACACCTGTAAAGAAAACAAAGTCTAGCAAGCCAAAGCTGCTGGTGGTAGACATTCGTAACAGTGAAGAGTATCCTTCAAATCTGAGTGCCAGCCTTGCCAAACCATGCTTGTGTCAATTACTTCCTCATGGTGTGCAGCCAGTAAGGTATTAGAATGGTCACTAATGGAAAGGGATGTGGTAGAGGCACAATGGAAGGACTTTTGTCATGGAGAGGTCTCGTTTGCAGAGAAGAGGACAGATGTATTTTTACCTTCCCATTTTAAGCTGTGGGTCTAGTGAAATCACTTTGTACCAGTAGCATAAGTGCTTTAATACTACCTCTTTTTGTGACAGGTGTTGTCAGCAGACCTTCCCCATTTAATATGATCAGTATTTTGGAATGGTGTGAGGCTTTCCAAATAAGTGGAAGGGAGATAGAGAAGAGTTGATAGCTCACGTGCTTGGCCAATCCCTCAGTGGAAAATCAATTCTCATTGAGCACCTTTTTGCTACTGACAGGTAACGCAGCCATATAGCTGCCCTAACTTACGTTCTTTAGTTAGCTTATAATCAGAGAAGTCTTAAACGTGTCTTGAAGCTGTATTTTTATCAGTGTTGCTACACTGTCTATACTTACCAATTTGTTCTTTATCAAATATGTAGTTCTTTACATGTGGAGTATTACGGTTTTTTTACTGTTATTCTGAACAGTGTAGTTATGGGACTGGGTTTGTTAAGTTTTAGAAGGGGGAGTCCATACAGGTGTGCTTTGCCAGAAACACACATCTTCATTAACATCCATCTAAAAGTGAGAATAATTACAAGTGTTATTAGAGGTAACTCTTAACGTTATGCCAAGTATTTTGGAAAATACTTGCTGTTGGTTTGTGTCATTTTTTTTTGAAGTATTGCTCCTTTCATAATAATAAAGGTGATGTAGGTAGCTGTTTCTGCTGTAGATGTACTCTTAGCAGCTTACTGTGTTACAAGCTATGATTCTTAATGGGAAAACAATACGCAGTAGAAAAATAACAAAAGACTCATGAGGTTTAGTCCACCTCTTTCTTTGAGAAAGGAAGATCATTCCTTTTGCCTATCTCTGGCTTGTTCTTAAAGAACTCCAATGACAGATTCAACTGTCTCCCAACATCTTTATCATTAGAAAAGATCCTCCACTGTCTTAACAAATGTTGCTAACATACTGCATTTGTATTAGAAATGTGTAAATTATAGGCAGTGAAGTGAGTGGTGAAATGGTGGATGTCAGTATTTGGGCTAAAATACATAGTAAAAAGACAAATTATGTTTCAACCTCATTTTTTTCCACGTAGTTTGTTAAAATACCACTTTAAATACATTTGTATATGCAGAAAAATACTACCACTAACATTTTTCTCTATTAAATCTTTAGCAATATTTATGACAACATGTGGTGAAATAGAAAAATTAATATTATTGTTACTACGTAGAGGTACATTTATTTTTTACATAGTAAACAGAGTAGTATAATGGGACTGTTCTAAATTAATACTGTTATTTTCAAGGAATTATAATGTTATTATATGCCAAACTTGAGCCTGTAATCTGATCTGCTGCGTAGATAAAACAGAATGGTCAAAGAAACACAAAAAAGTAATTTTTCTTTTACTTGCATGTATTAATTTCATGCATCAGTTAAGGATTCCAATTAAGTAGAGATCCATGTGTATGAGAAGTTTGACTCTTTATTTTCTGGACTTCAGCAGCTGCTTTACCCCTGGATCTAGATTGTTGAAAATGTGGTCACCTTTATTCAGAAGACACTAAAAATGCAGCCTATTTTCTGAGAGATAAATTCTTCAAGAGATAATACTTCTTAGACTTCAGATTAAAAGTGAGGTCCCTGGAATTAAATACTATAAAACGTTATTGTTACTGCTTAGAAGGCCTTGATACTACTGACTTAAATCTTTCTGTGTCTACATGCATCATTCTGTTGTTATTTAAGCTACTTCCTAGAAATCATCAAGAAGAATGCAGAAGGACAGCAAGTAATATAAAATGCCGAGACTACAATCATTGCACTGAAAGGCTATTATCTGTATATAATAGTGGATTTATGTATATTATAACCAGGATCAAAGGCAAGGTGTTTGCTTAAATGTTTCCATAGCTTTCCTTATAGCTTGATGTTAGGTTCTGCTTTACTGTTGTATAAATTCTGTTCTACTCTAGCAGAGTGGATTCAAAATTTCAGTTATTTTAAAATCATTTGACTGTTATGAAGTTTTATGATGCTGCCTTTCATATTACAAAACTTTAATCAGGCTTTCCATTTGTAGTCCTTGAATGAGGAGGTATGCCAGAGAGAAAATTTCCATAGCTTGAACAGTGTACTGTGATGGCTGCCACTATTGTTTTGGTCTGATTGGAGTTTGTGGTAGACTAAAGTGTCCTGTCCTTTAAGTAAGAGTGGACTTTATCCTAATACCTATCTGTTGTTAGTAGGTTGGAAATGTCTTTATTAAAAAGACTGGTAGGTAGTAAAATTACCCCTTGAGTGGGCTGGTTTGTATGTCATTTGTAGAAGAAAACATGGTGTATAGAAAACTTTTAAGCTGTCAGCAGTTCTGAATGTACATGGGAAGCCATAGGAATACTGTGTTCAGTGTCCTGTTCGTTTTTGCAGTAAGGAAAGTCTTTGTGTTTGTCACAAACTTTCAACAAACTGTGCAATAGGATCAGGCAATCTGTATATTACTGTGGCATGTTTAGTGACAGACCACTGTGAGGCATTTCAAAAATGTGATCATTTTTGTCATTAGTTTTTCCTCATCATCGATGCCTATCATGCTAAACTTCACTCTCACTTTGTTTTCAGTGTGATTTGAAAAAAGCATGCAAGGATTTTTAACATCTATCAAACATGCTTCATATTTCATACTAGGATGCAGTTGAAAGCTAAGGTACTGTTTTGTAATGAAGCTCATTGTTGCAAGGCTGAGAGCTGCTAGCACTTTTTCCCAATAGAAAACTTTGTCACAGCAGACTGATAAAAAGGTAATATACTCAAAGCAGTGTCTCTGGCCAGCAATTCATCGAAGGCTCATTTCATTAAGCATGTTAGCAGAAATACTGGCAGCCTTCCATACCTGTTAGCAAAGTTATAGCTGCATACTTACAGTCTCTCAGTCTGTAGCACAAAACTTTGGCTTTTTCATTAATTGTCTTAGTACTGGAATGCTTAAGGTGGTCATTTAACATTAGGGAGAATGTAAATGACAGCAAATACATTTTGGATCTGTCCGGTTTGGTTCTGATGTTGATATCAAATGTGTGTCTTTGTTAAAAGATTAGGTCAACTTTCCTGAGTATTTAAGCATTCTTAGTGGCATAAGTGTGAGCAACTAAATCTGTCCAAAGTAATTTTCGGTCTTGTGATGGTTTCAGAACGTTTACACTCATTAGTAGCAATGAGCGATGCGGTTTCCCCTGGGGAAAAGGAGGTTGGCACAAATTAGTGAAGGAGGGGTGTCATAATTTTCGCCTTCAAAATAGAAGCAAACTGGCAACACAAGTGAATGGTACATGATCATATTTTGTTCATTCAAATGTTTTTATGTAGCCACATTTTTCCCACAGTTAGCAATGATGATCATAAAGCTGAAACTGTTACATAAATCATGAGAAATGAATGCTAATATTAACCTAAGTCAATTAAATCTTTCCTTTATTTATGGCAACTCCTATATTGAAAAAGAGCCTGGGATTTAATTATCAATTAAACTTGCTTTTTGCAAGTACAGTAATAAAGAGTGACTAATGTGGTTATTTGATATTGTGTATATTTTTGCAGAACTTTGCTGTTTCCCATCTCTCCAATGCTATTCTTGTTTATTGTTGGGGAAGGGGAGTGCTCTAGGCATGTGTGTACAGTCTATGAAAGTAATTCAGAAGTTTGTGCAGGTCATGGTGGATTTTCAAATTCATGAGAAACTAGGTACTAGTGGTCCAACTTAATTTTATTGAAGAGCCTCACGTTCAGTATTTGTTCATAAAATCTCACTGAATGATCATCCTATGAAAGTGAAGCACAACTAACTATAGATCAGAGTTGCTGGCACTCACATGTTGCTTGCTTTTCAAGACCCAATACACTCTCACTGTTAGTGGGACTACAGATAATATATATGATACTCATTGTTTGGGAATCTGAGTGCGTATACATTAGAATTTCAGTTTGGATCAAAGTGTAGGGGGCTTATGGGAGTTGGCAGAAGGTTTAAGCACATTTCCCAATAATCCCTGTTTAGTTTTGGTTCTCATTGTAAGTACTTCATTCCTTTTACATAAAACTCTTCTGGAAGAGGTGCTCCAGCTGCTTATTGGTATTTGGCTCCTGTTGTCAGAGTTGATTTGCAGTAAAATCCACAGAAATACATTTATTGTATGTATGTGGATACTGGTTCTTTAGCACTAAGCATTTAATTTAGCAGGTCAGTTTCTGTAGTGGTGTGCTGTGTCCTTTATGAAACAACTCTTCTGTCCTTTATTTTCTGTGTAGCATCAGAAGTTATTTTCTCTATATGACTAAGTAGTAAAGGAGGCTTGTCAAAATATACTAGCACAAAAGACCAACAGTTGTATCATGACAGCCAGGGTGAAGAGCAGGTTCATCCTACAGCTGTGCGTGTACCACAGATGTCTCTGCTTTTCAAATGTCCTTAACTGATCTTCCTAAGCTTTAACCGTGGCCACATTTCTGGCAGCATCAATATTCCATTTGCATCAGCATTTACTGCAGAAGGGGATCTTGTCCAGTGCCCAGCAACTGCCATGCTCCAGAGCTTTAGAGGAAGAGTTGTGGTGATTGTAGGAAATGCAGTGAAGAACACAGCTGCCGTAAGTATATTGCTATAACATACATGTTTATTCCTAGAAATACGGCAATGGCAAATACAGACAGTAGTAAATAAATGCTAGTCTAGGTAATCCAGTTTAGTAACTTTGGGTATGATGACAAGATTTAGGGTGATTTTGTTGTTGTTCTTTTCTGCTTCTAGACAAAGACATATTTCTCTTCAAGTAATCAACATCTGAGAGAGTTGAAGTTTTGAAATGAAATTATTTAACATTACCTTTTTCAGGTTTGAAATCTTTATTTTTGGCCTGTCATAGAAGTGTCATCAGCACTTCTAATGTGCATCAGTAATACCTAGTTTTCAAAACTGACTGGCATTTAATTTCTGTGGTGTTCAGTGCACGCAAGGTAAGTGGAGTGGGGACAGATGTGTTACAAAGTCCAAAGGAAATAAGATATAATTAATATTCTAAGTAATAAAAACCAGTCTATTGATTAGGGGGTTTTAGAATAACTTAGCTCATGCAGTTGTGCTCAGTGTAGTGCAGAAATGTTCCTACTGTTAACTTCTGTTTGATTCTTCACTAGACAGAATATTCAGACTTGCATGTTCCTTTTTATAACTAAATAATTGATGGTGTTGTGGACCAGCAGTATAATTCTTTTGCTGTTCTTCTCTCAGGTGAAGGAAAGTAATCTTTTGGGGGGTGGTTTTTGAATTATTTTTGGTTGGGTTTTGTTGGGGTTTTTTAAGACCTACTCTTAAGTGTGGTATACTGTTAGTTCACCACAATTTCTTAAGCCTGTTTTACTCCAGGGGCATGAACTATAATCCTGATATGACAAGGAGGTCTATGGACCATTAAAAGGTCTTTGTCATGGACAGCAGAAGCATCAGCATGACATGTTGCAGTTTTTTATACATATTGGGAGTTGTAAGTAGTGTGAGAAATCTCTTTCATTAACCTGCATTTCATCATTTAGAAAATCAACTTGTGATATATATCATGCGGCTTAAATAGTAACAGAGGTGGCATAAAGGAGACTGTATAGCATATCTCAAATAGTTTCAGTCAGTGAATATCTAGCTTTGTGCATAAGACCTGGGTAAGTTCATGATAAGTATTTCAACATTAAGTCAATCAACTTGAATAATCACAATAACTCACTAAATGCTGAATGTCTATATCCCCCCCCCAAAGGAATAAATGCAAAATGCATTAAATGCTAAGAGCCAAATGGAGATGATTTAAGTGATGCTGTACACATTTGATGGTAGGTTATGCAGCTGCTTTTAACAATTACATTTTAAAACACCAAACATCCTAATTTATTCCAGTAAGAGCCTAACCATTCACTAACCTCCTGAGAAATAGTAACAGGGAAAAAAGTGCTTCGGTATTCACTAATGAGTGTCTTTATGGGAGATATCCCACATACTACCAAGTCATTTTCTGGGAGTTGTTTTCCAGGAACAGGCAGAAATGTTTTATCTGAAACAAAGGAGCACTGTAAGTATTCTGTCTAAAACAGAACAAAGAAACAAATGTCTGAAGGAAAGAAAGGGCAGAAGCTCTACAGTGCAAATTCTGTGTTACGCCATAGCTAAGAACATACAATTTTCTCCTGTAATTAGTGACACTTCTTGTGCAAACTGAGATTATTTTTTTAAACATTTTGTTAAATGAAAATTGAATGTTTGCTTTGCAGCGCAGCTAAAGAAAACTTGCAGTGTGCTTAGTAAGTGCAAGTACTTCAGTCACATGAGAAGGTGCTGCCTTATCCTCTAAACCCAGACTTTATGCAACTGAGACAATGTTGACCTGGTTTACCTGGAATTGTCAATATTATAGGTTTCCCTAAAAGAGAAATGGTGCTTTGTCTCTTTATTTGCTTTTAGAGTTCTTGGTAGTCTAACTAAAGAGCGTAGAGTTTTAAATAGCAACAAAATACTGGATTGACCAGTCTGACCACAAATTAAACTGGAGCCTAAATGCTAGTAGGCACTCACCACCTCTCTCACGCCTTAAAGTACATAAAAAAACAGCCTAAATTTGACTGTATTGATAAAATTCCTTTCTTTTGTGGATTATTTTTTAAGGCCAGTTTGGTTTTACTCTGTTGGCTACATAGAACTGTCTGCCACTGTTAATGAACTTAACTAGTCCAAAACTATGTAGTTTAAGGCTTGAGAAGAACAATAGCTGTTACTCTTTGAATTTTACTAGGTAATCCAGTCATTTGAAAAATTGCAAAAGTCAATGTGTGGAAACAAAAACAGTTTTGTCCAAAGAAATGTTGTAAGAAGTTCAGCTTAAAATGTTGGGGTTTTTTTTCTAAACAGAGTTATGTATTTCCAACTGGAAAGGAATGACCCACAAACTGTAGCGTCCACCATAAAGGAGATTTTTCAGAAGTGTTTACTAATATTTACTCTATTAAAAATACAGAGATTAGCACTGTTAGATGTTTGGTTTAAATTTATGCAAGACTGAGAAAGTTGGGGTAAGTGTGAAAAACTGATTATTTATGGTGCTGTTTGTAATCAGAAGGTGGATCTTTCAACTTTCAACAATCTTTCAACTGCATTTTGTATTAGTAGCCTACTTGGCATCATTTAAATAAATTTAAAAAAAATTAAAAAAGGCAAAGTTAAGGGTACTGAACAGACATGTAGAAAAAGCCTTTTTCCCCTTTCCACACTTTTCTTTTTTTCTATCTTTTTGTATTTGATTTGGTGCCAGATGATAAAACATTTAAACTGGCAAGAAAATGCTGTCTAGAACTTGATAGGTGAGAGGGAAAACTGAAAACTTTACCACAGCACTGTTGCAGCAGCCAAAAGGAAGCCAGCTGTGCAGCAGGCTTCAGCATAGCTCTGGCTCTAGTCTTGGGACAGAATTAGAACAGGCTAATCCTGCTTGTTAAGCCATTTAATTTGCTCGTGCTAAAAGTTAAATGAATAGATTGGCTGGCTGGTGTACAAGAGCCTTACTGAATGTGCCATTCGCAGCATAAAGGTATTGTAAAGAGGCGTTTGCACTGGACATGGTGTGGTGGTGCTTGGCTCACACATCTCTGCAGAATACTGCTGCCTTGAGACTGGTTCTCACTTTGCGTCAGCCTTTCTTCTCCTGGGGGATTCTGGGCACTTGTTTACAGAGCAGATATTTGTTTGTCTCTGAAACGGCAAGAAACCTCTACATAAAAGGCGTTATTCTGGAGCTAATCAATCAGATTTTGTTTTGATTTTTAACTTTTAAATATGTTAAGTGCAGCATCTTTTAAATGAATTAATTTCCCCTTTCCCACATCCATTGATGGATATATACCTTGCAAATTCCAGTATGGGCAAGGGTTCATTACAGTTGGGAGTATAATAGTTAAATATGCAATGAGTGCCTAACTGTAGCTTCTTTTTTTTGTTTATTCATTGCAAATAGTATGTCTCCTGATTTTTGTCACTTTCAAAGTCTGAGATACAGCAAATGCAAAGGTGGATCATAGTTATGCATATGCAGGGTGAGGACTGGTTTGGGTCTGCTTTTTGAAAGGGTGACATTACTTCATCTCCCCTCCTTCAATCAGCTTTGATGTGCTAAGACATTACCTGTTTCTTTTTCCAATTTTTTGTCTGTATTACTGCAGTTTTGACTGAAATTAGAACAGGATAAATACCTTACCTGATATTAACATGTTCCAGCACCTCAATTTTGACAATGACACACTTCCACTTGTGTGATGTGGTGGTGTAATACATATGTGTTTCCCCAGTGGTTTAATACATGTGTTTTATTGTCAGTTAAATGCTATAACAGAATAAAGTATACAGGACACTTTAATCTGTTTAATAATTAGCAACTCATTTATTTCTTCCCTTGGAAAAAGAGTTAGATAAGCTGTAAGTCAAAGCTTATAAAAACATCTGTCTTTATAGCAGAAAAATTCTAAATGGTAACTTGTAATTGTTACACTGATTATTTTTTTCCTGGATAAGTTATGCTGCTATAAATACATTGTCTAGACAAATTCTACAAGTTCCTGAAGCAAAGTAATAATTCTTATTGCATCACAGTAGCTAATAGATAAAATATATGAATTATCTCCAAAGCAAAGACAAGCAGTCCCAATTTCTCTGTGAGATCTTTCTGACCCTTTTCAAGGCAAGAGGGACAGAGTCAAGTTCAAGATTCTTTTTGCATAACATATTCTTAGCCTGGGGGAAAAAAAAGCTACACGAAAGTAACATTTTCTCTCTCTCAGCCCACTGTCAAAAATGCATTTCTTATATGAAGGCTGAGACACATAGGTTAAAGTGTCCAGTTACCACTGAATTTGTGTGATTCTGTTGTCATCCTCCTCAGGCCTTTTAAAAAAGCCTTGCCAGAGAAGTAAGTCCCTGCATGCTGAAGCTGGTTTCTTTCTACAAACCTGTTTTAAAAACACGGGTACCCGTGAAATTTCATAGGGTGATCTTAAGATTAGGTGTTGCATAGAATTATGAAGGGCAGCTGCATTCATGCCTCTAAAGACAGATAATGTCTAGTTAGAAGGGCCTAATGAAACTTCTGGAGTGATATTAAATAGAAGTTAGGCAATAAACTTCTTGAGATGTTTGCACTTATAAATCTTTTTAGATTCTGTATTTCTATGTAAATACGCTGTGCAGAAAAGTGATTGAACAAGTAGAATGAAAACTGAGGATGCTTTCTCTTTGCAAGGATGGAGGGGCTCCTTATGGTCCCCAGAATGGGCGTTTTTTGTGTTTGTTTTGTTAAGGCATCACCCTCCCTTCTGCATTCAGACTCGGAGCCTGCTGGAATCATCAGGCACTTCTTCATTGCCTTTAAAGAGGAAGAGATTAAGGTATTTTGAAGAGATTGAAAGGCTTAGTCAGTCAGCAACAATCTGATTTTGTTTGTAACTGTTTGTAACTTTACCCAAGACATGGTCAACTCTTCATTATTCTGTAAAGCCTGTATTACTTTATTTAGTCCTTTTTATTATTGTAACATGTATGTATGTTTTCCTTCATCAACAGAAAAGTAGCTCAGCTGCTGTTGCCAGTACATTAGTCTTCACATGGCATGAGAAAGACACTTGGGCTGCCAGCCAGGAGTTGTGTTACGCTGTTGCAATTCTGCACCTCTCAGTGGCTTTGGTTAGTTTAGGCTGAATGCCTCAGGTACAGCAGAGATGACCTAAATATTTCCCCCTTTCCAGCTGAGGACCTAAATATTTCCCCTTTTCAGCTAGGTATGAAAGAGGAAAGGGGGAAAACAAAAGATGGAGGCTCAGGAGCAGAATTTGGGTGTTCCTTTTCCTTGTCTGAAGTAGGTGCAAAGGAAAGCAAGCTATTTCTAAATCTCCAAATAGGTTACCTTTTCTAATTTTTGCTGAGACCTGACAGTTACAGTCATTGGAAATTTTAGTTGGTGGTTTGATGTAGACGTTGTTTGGCCCATCTGTGTGCCTTACTACACAGAGGTTTGGATGTTTCTGAGATGAGAAATTGCAGAGCCCTCAGCTTCACCTATCAAAATATGTCTGACTTCTGAGAGATCCTGCAAGCAGGATCTCAGCTCTTTTTGATCACCTAGGAGATCTGTAAGGACAGGGAAGATGGGAGACTGTGAACCTGAATCCTGGAGTGGTGCTGGGTGCTGTCAGGTTCTAGAGTTTCCTTCAGGCGTGTCAGCCTTGGCTGTGGTTATACTGGCTTTATGGGCTGCACCTCTGAAAGAGCACCCTTGTCCTGGCCTGAGCTTGTATGGATTAGATTGGTTGCATATCACTCAAGGCCGCTGCATTATAACATAGAATTATCACTTTCTGGGGCTGTTTTTCAGCTCTTTTATGTTTTGTATTATTTTTATATTTCCTGGTGTGCGTATGTATATATATATATCAGAGAATCTGATAGTAGTGATAACTGAAATGGAGGTGGTAATGAACTAATAAATATGTGTTAAAAGTTCAGGAGACTTGTGTAAAGATGCTGCCAGCTAGAATGATGTTGGTGAATTTGGCAGTTCCAGTATCAATACTGCTTGGTTTTGGGCAATGTTGTTTTGCTTTTTTTTAAACTGTATCTGAATCAGCTTCTGAAGAGGACTGGCTGACTGACTGCTTCAGGAGGAAGTGTGTCCATTGTGTAGGAGGTCCAAAGGCTTTTGTCCTGGAGTTCAAGAAGAAATGTTACCAAACTGCAGTTTGGGTAGTGTTAGTAAAAAGTACTGCGAATGACAATGAAAAGGTTTTCACTGTCAAGTATTTCTTTGAACATTTTTCAACATCTAGGTCAATCTTTAGACTTGAAGAGTGGAAAGACTCATGCTTTCTTTTTTATATTCAAGCCAACTGTTATGCAGCTTTTTTTTGTTGTTGTTTCTGTTCACTAACAGCTTTTTTATTTTCTTTTGAATAAAAAATAGAATAGGGTTGCTTTCTGCATTTTAATTTTACAATCCATCCAACTGTATTTGGTGTATGGAATGTATTTTGGTCAGTATAGATTAGCTGTGTTAGAACAGCTATATCTCTGCAATTGGGTTTTCATTTTCAAATGCTCACTTTAGCTGGGTTTTTTTTAATATATACTTTCTAAGTGGAAAACTAAAAATGCAGGTGTTTAAAACTTTAAAATAAAGTTTATTACTTGGAGAAATTTGAGTGTTTACTCTTACTTTCATTCTCAGTAAAATTTATTCTGAAACTAGCTATTAAATACCTGATTGTGTAGGCTTATTTTGCAATCTTTGCATGTAAGTCCTTGCTGTATTTTTGTACTGATGGAAAGTGCTCCTTTTTGGCCAAGTCTCTGTGTAAGGATTTTTTCCTTGATCTTGTTAGCACAGTAAGTTCTGTGCGCTTTTTTTTGTCATTTTTTTTTTCGTAGGATGTGTTTGCACATGGTTGTGCTTTTTATGTTTTGTACTTCCATTCAGTTTATGCTAATACTGTAAGCATTAACTAGGCAGTATTTTGATACAGGGGCTTTAGGTGCCTATCTTTCCCTTAGTGTTAAAGTGTCATTTCATGTTTCTAGAAGCCTTTAATATAAGAAGCAGCTGAATAAAAATAATCTTGTGTGCTGGATCTTTGTGGCTTATGGAAGGGGTTGTTTAAAAAGCTCTGGACTGATCAGCCTGGCTATGGTGTGCTTTCAGAGTGGTGAACTCTTGACTGAAATCATATGGCAAAACAGACTGCAGCTCCTGAAAGGTTTGTGTAGCACGTGTTTACAAATGAAAAACTAATAATGATTGTGTGACAATGGATGTGTACTACAAAATTTGGTTGATATTTCTCCTCCAGCTTCTAAAGTATCTCCTTTTCTTCTGACTCTTCCAGAGTATGATATGAACATTTTCACCTTGGTAACATTTGTCACAGCAGTCTTTTGGTATTCTGGTACAGTATGTTATTCCTCCTTCCCTCCCAACTTGCCCTTTAATTACAACCTGTCACAAGAATGTCTGTGAAAGTGAATAATGTGTACATAGCAACCCTGATGGCTAGCCCAAAGGGTGCTGGGAGCCATGCTGCTCAAGCTATTGTGTTACTAGACTCCTTGCTGTACACAGTCTAAAAATGTGGCGTCCCTGGTGTAATTCATTCAGCACTCTTGAAAGCTGTGATTTTACTGCTTGGAACAGCGTAGTAGAAACATTTTGATAAATGCTCTGATGTTCAGATTATTAAGGTTCTTGTTGGTACTTAAAGGAGCAGTTCTGTTATGCTGTCTGTATTAAGAGTGAATACAGGGTAAAATGTTTAATATTTGCCCAGATTTTGTGATGTATTTGTTGTGATCTTATCTGTCTTTGAGAGCCTGACTTCTTGTATCTGCATGAGTCTTAGCTGACTGCTTTCAAATGCAAATTACAGTTTTCTGGCTCAGTTATCCTCACCAGGAAGGGTGTTTTGTGTGGAATTAATTGATGCATTACTTAATGGAAGAATAGTATTTCCAAAGTGTTCACCAAAGCCATCACACAGTAGTCATTAAACAAGTTGCTCATGTATTGATACTTTCATAGGTAATATTTGCTGTGAAAGTAGCAAGGGGAAGTGCAATTTAAATGCTAGGTGTGGCCAGTAAAAACACAGTAACTGAACTTGGGAAGTGCGTTTTGAGGAAAGGCCACTTGCAGCAGAAAGGAAGAAACTTATCTTGTAGAATCCCTTTAATTCTCTACCTCAGATAAGTGTAACTGTTTCCTGCAGGTAATGTTGTCTAAATGGAAACAGAAGCATTACAGAGGGTTGTGATCCATTGGTGGTGTGGGAAAACAGATATTTCAGAAGTAATATCAACACAAACACTTGATAAATTTGAAAAAATATAATCACCTTACAAATGAGAGAGGTTCATCTCTATTTAAAATCGACCTGTATAATGGAAATTTAATTGCGCACTACTTTTATATGTTTCAATAAACCTCTTTAAAATGTAGGTGATTTACAGGTTACTAAGGATGTCATAACCCATTTGCTTATCTCCTTACCATGTTATTTTCTGTCTTAAAAGCACCTCTGTAAATTCAGTTATTTAGTGGACTACACATTACATATTAATGTGCCTGTTATTAAACTTCTAGTCGACACTTTATGATAGTATTTATAAAGGAAATGGAGCCCATGTGTGAAATCCAAGGTGGCAGTTTCTGCTGTAGAAAGTCTGTGGCATTAATTCAGAAGGGCACCTTGGGCTTTTTTTAAGGCATGAAATTTTACTCTTTTTGTATCATTGATTTATTGAACTTTTTAGGAAACATTATTTCTTTTTTGATCTGTCTTAATTTCTTGAATTTAAGTTACTGGTATTTGAACAGAAATGAAGGTTACACTGGGGAGGAAATCTATGTAACTATTTCAAATATTCTTCTGTCTCGTGCCCCTCCATCAGTGCACATGCCAAAAATAACACTTTAATGTGTTTTGAAAATACTAGCTTCATACAGTGTACTTCAGCAGGGAAAGATACTGAGCAGTGTTGGAACACTGCAGAAACATGGTGAGCGAGTTCCCGTTCTAGTCTGTGATGGATGGACCACTGGGAGTGGAAGGCACAGACATTACTGAGGAACAGAACTATAGAAAGTCAAAGCTTTAATTAGGAAGACTGCAAAGCTAGTAAGAGACTAGTTCTAAATCTTTACCAAAAGTTATGTTTCTATGTTCAGTGACACAATGTGAGAAGACAGGAGGTGAAACTAGGAATGCCTTTAATCATATCAAATCCTATTACCTTATGAGTTAAGCCTTGATTTTTTTTCTTCTTTACTGTGTGGAGACAGATGTATGTGCAAAGTTCTTGGAATCTGATACTTGGAGTTTGATGGCAGCTCTCAGGTTATGGCAATATATATGCCTCTGTGTCCCTGACTTGCAGCTAATTCCCACAGTACTGAGGTATCAATAGTTGTACACTCCCTGCTCACTGGATTTTCCCTGTCCAGGATGTTCAGATGTAATATTTGAACTGTGTTTGCAGTCTTTCTTACTGAAGCTATGTAGAAAACTGCAGACAGTTCTAGGTCAACATAAAAAAAAAAAAAGTTCATCTTGTGCTATCTGCCTGACATTTGCTAGCAGCCACAGATTCTGCAGTGCTTGCTTTGCAGGGACCCTGCAAGAAGCAAGAGATTCCTCACCATAAGTTTACAAAGGTACCTCTTGTCATATGCAGTGAAGAAAATTTATTTCCAGCCATACCTCGGTTACTGAAGGCGTTCTGTAATACACTGGGATACAGGCCTTAATGCTCAAATCCTAAATACAAAGCATTTGTTTGCATATTTTCTTTTCTGATTACATGGAATGGTAGTTATATAATGGCTAGGGCATCCAAAACCTTGGAGCAGAGTTTACAGTTTAATATCAGAAGTGTAAAATTATCAGTAGGTGGAGAGTGGAACCTTTCTGCTGACACATGGGACACTGTACTCAGCAAGTGACATGCTGCTTCCTGTCAGTCTGAATGCCTGTTGCTGGTTTTAATTTCTGCCAGCTACAAGCAGCACTGGTGTCCAAGACAGGTGCTACCCATTAGTCATAGGTGGAGAGCAACATCTGAAGTAAGTAACATCTGAACATCTGAAGCTGTCTGGTGGGAGTATTTCACTAGGAATATATACTATTTTTGTAGTTCATGGTATGCACAGCTGAGTGCTATTTTTGACAGAGAAATCTTTGTCTCTGGTTTACTATACACCACGTCTTTATGGACTGTGATTATAGCAAGAGGTAATTGGATTCTCCTGGTGACATCTCTGTGCATATTCCACCACCTGCATCAGAGAGCCTCTCTCAAATCATGGCATTTACTTTTCTCATGAAAACTGGCATACATATATATGGTTTAACTTTAATGAACTGGTTTGGTTGGTTGTGGGAATTTTTTAATTTGATCCTTTGAATCCTGTACTGACTGACCCAAGCTAATGGGGGAAGAGATGATTGAACTTTCTTTTGGTCTTCTTTAAGCAAGTACCTGAAAGAAACATAACAGCCAAAATGTCCTGAATGATCCATGTTGACCCCTTACCCTGCCTCAAGAAGTTTGCAGTGGTTACAGATCATGTACTAGTTGCTCACTCCCTGGTTACATACATCCTGAAACACAGAGAGAGGAATGCAGTAGCTGTGTTTGACACAAAAGCGGACAGAAATAAATTCCTTGCATATATAAAATACCTTCAGTGTAAAGCAAAAGTTCTGGCTATGGAAGGAGTTTAAAACTTTGCTGATATGAACTCTTGCATGTTAAAGAGATTATTTCAGTACTTGTACTTGATAGGGTAATCATGTAGTACATCTTGTTCTGCTTTAGTATCTGTTATACTATCACAGGTAATTAGAGGGAATGCAAATGTAAAAAGAAATCCCATGTACTAAGTTTGGATGGCGTGCCTACTGCTGTTCTTGAGTTGGGAATTTGGTTGTTCATGCAAAGCTAGTTATCTGGACATCATGCTTGCACAGGGTTCTGGAATAGTATTAGAAATAGTTTTGAAGAGTCAAAAAAGGATTTACAAATGTTTTACATAGCCCATTTGGAAGCACTTGGAGATTTTAGAAATGGTGCCTATTTGTCAATCAAGTATAAAGCAACAATCTCAAAGACTGGTGGCACGGCAGTCTTTCTCACAGCTGTTGGAAATAGAGAGAAACTACAACAGTTTTACTTTGATTAATCCATTTTGATGGCTTGCTTTTGAATGTATCTTGGTCGGTATTTAAAAGGAAAGTTTCACATGTGATACACAAAACAGTGTTCCTTTGGGTTTGAATTTTGGTATTTTGATACATAATTTTTGCTATTTTGATTTATCACTTTTATATACAAAATATAGTTTGTCAGCGTAGCAACTTTTCATTAAGTTGCTACATGGAAACTGGCAACTGCTGGTTTTGGTTTATGGAATGAATTAATTGAGGAGAGAGGCTTTCAGGGACTGGGGGTGGCTGTTTGTGGTGGGTTGTGTAGGGGTGTGTGTGCTTGCACTATGTAACTTGCCTGTGGGCAGACTGGGAGTGGGGAGTACACCTACTAGACCACAAATTCATATCCGACATCTGTGAAAGTCATGTCAGACAAGTTTGACAGGTAAGCAAATGACTATAGCATCAAACTGTGATGTTTGTACGCGTGGGAACCTACAGAAAACAGCTGGGAATTAGATTAACACAGAGAAAAATATCAGTTATTTCGTGCTTTGAGAGGGGTTTCAGTGATTACTCTGAGATTAAATAATCCTGTTAGAATGCAGTAAAATCCTGCCTAAACAGAGATAAATGAAGTTCAGGGTTATCAGTGTGACTCTTTCATGTCCATCAAATTCATCGCAGCTGTTTCAAGAGACAGGCTTGGGTTCCCGTGTTAGACTAGTTGGTTCAAAGAACAAACTTCGTCCAATATTTTTTTTCTTTTGTTTAACTTGCCTTACTTAACACAAAGTTATTTCGATTTAAGGGCTATAATATGCAGTATGCTAACAATGTATCTGTTTCAGTTTGCAGCTCATCTAGTGAAAAACAAGTACCCAAGGGTCTGCATCTTAGATGGAGGAATCAACAAGATCAAGCCAACTGGTCTCCTCACTGTTCCTTCTCCACAAATTTAAGTGACTGTAAACACTCAGGACAATCTGTTGAATAGGAAAGTGTTACTGTACAACAGGGATATCCTGAACCCAAAGGGCATTATGGCATCGTCACTGTACAAGCTATTCTGATGATCAGTGTCTTATCCTGCAGATCTAGAGCATGGGAGCTTTGCATTTATTCTTTGATATAGAGCTTCAGTTGGAATGGATGAACTGTGAAGCTTCAAGCTTTTTAAGAAACTTTTTTCAGCATTGATGTAGTGCACAACTAGTTGCCCAAGTCTGAACACAAAAAGAGTAACAGCTGGCATTTGATATCTTACAAATATTTCTGTAGAACAAAATTAACTGGCACTTGACAGCTCTAAGCTGCACTTAAATAGATTACTTTTCAAAAAGTATTTTACTGTGAACACTGAAAGTAACAAGCTGAAACCGTACCCTGTGAAAAAGTGTGTTCTCTAATATTCCAGAGTCATTGCTGTATCTTGTGACCTACCTTCCTTTTGAGAAAGCATTTTTTTGTCTGGATTGGAAATAAAGATTGGAAGTCACTGTAAGAGCTGCTGCTGAGTCAATCCAAACTGTATCAGATCATGCAGAAGTGAAGAAGGCCTACTCCTCTGTGGAGAACTTAACATTCTATTTCTATGAACACAGCAAATGCAACAATTTCTGAAACAATTCCATTTACCAGAAAGGTGGGCTTTTGACAATACTGTGTCTTTTGACTACAGATCACTTATTCTGCAAATAATAGTGCTTTTCCATTTTAGATGCCCATGCCTTAAAAAGAAACAATGCAATTTTAAGTTTCATATGAAAAATTTCTAGAATTCTAAAGTAATGTCACATGGGGTGGGGGGGAGCAGTTGGACTGACTTGTTCCAGGAAAACGTGCCAACAGCATAAAGGGGACCCCTCAGCGGATCTTTCCACTTTGTTTGAATATATTACCTGCTGCCAGCAACTGCTAGCACCCATGAAGGACTAACACTAACAGTTTATGGAATAATGTTCTTTATTAATATAAGACTGTGACAAATTAAGGTTCATGATTGCCAGTGATAGGGGCTGTCTGGAAAAAAAACCAAAAACACCAAAACCAACCACCTTGAAGTGATTTAACCAAACTATAATCACTAATAATAGCTAGCGTGAGTTCTTTAGCATGCATAAGATAAAGTTCTTACCCAGTAGGTGACCCTGTAGGGGAGAAGACAGGTTCAGCCTGTCGACTGATCCCAGAAGTTACGATGGAGCCTTCTTCCCTCACCTGTTCAGTTTTTATACTTCATAGTACATTGTGTATTCCTTTATCATATGCAGGATTGGTTACAAGTTTCTCGCTTCTAATGCAAATTAGTACGCATCCTCAGATAGCATGACTGAAGTTCTTTATTAACTATGCATGGTCCTCAAGCGGGGCTTTACCCTCTTTGGTGGGGAGCTATTTGAGTTGGAGGTCATGATCTCCCACTACCACAATTATTTTTGTCCCATTTTCAACTGATTTTCCTGTTGATGTCAGTGGACTGCAACACCTTACCAGCCTCTCTCCTCTTATAGCCAGAACTTTCCTCACTTGAAGGCTTCTTTCTATATAACTTAGGTAATGGTGTTCTTTTCACTATCTGTTCTTTGTTTCTCATCCTTCCCAAGGCTGACTCCCTTAATTAGAAGTCCCTTCATTCACAACAACTTAGAGAGTGGGTCAGCTTGACCTAACTTAGTGAACACTAAATCACAATTGGGTAACTTGGGAGTTCAGACAACAGTTCCCCCCCTTTGGACTTATTTCAGTCCAGGAGTAGTCCATTTCCTTCACACTTAGATGGAGTGTGAGTGACTCTAGTCATACATATTGTTGTTACTGATTGGTGTCACGTGCCCAGTGTAGTTTGGTATGGAGGTGTGCATTGGTGTTACAAGATTATTACACCTGAGGAAAGTCATTTCGCCACAATGGTTGGCTCAGCAGTGGACATCTCTTCATGGATTCTTCATGTGACACCTGAAAG
>JAVJGJ010000001.1:69250994-69313070 GCA_035590215.1 Microhierax caerulescens
TTCCTGAGCTCACCTATGGGGATCTTATGGGAGACAGTGCCAAAAGCCTTGCTGAGGTCAAGGGAGACAACATCCACCACTCTCCTCTCATCTACCCAGCCAGTCATTCCATCATTGAGTGTTAACAGTTTTAATCATGTTAATAGTGTATAATATACACTGGTGCATTTAGACTAATAAAATATGATATATTTTCAATTGCTAAATATATTTTTTCTTTAATGTTGATCAAGATTGGCACCTTCTGTAAAATTAACCAAACACTAAACTTTACAACCGCAGAGTACCAGCAAATAAAATCATAACCTCTCTTATAAAGCAGAGGTCAGATCATAATAAGAAAGTATTTTTATTTTTGATTTTCAGTTCTTTTTTCTCTTTTAGCAATTCAAGTGAGTTTGTGTTTTGTGCACAGAAGTTATGTGTAGAAGGAGATCAGTTGTATAGTGCTTTTGTGCCCTGCTATGGCTAATTAAAGCATAAAAACTCTGCCTGCCTCAGCAGTTAGTAAAATGCCAAATTCTTTTTGCTAACAGTTTTCTCACAACTTCTCAACAGGGAAATACAGGCACTGAGGCTTGCAGGGAGGTCTGGTCTTACTGACATGTTTATATGCTACACTAAAATATCACAAGCTAGGAAGTTTCAAACTTTTTGGATATCTCTCTCTTCCTATCCCATCCGCCTTTTCTACACTTCAGATCTGTATTAAAAGGACTTGATAAGGAACAAAGGATCTGTGTTAACAGAGATAAATCTCGACCAGAATTTTGGACCTAAGTGTCATGCAGTTGATCATGTTGATTATTTAGCCACTGGTAGTAAGTCATCATTTTAGATAAATTAACACATTTTATCCTGTTATTATTCAGTTTTCCATAGTTTCAGACTGTCACTGTTCTTATACAAATTGAATACATTCATTCTCTTGGTATTCTTGACATGTTCTAACAGCTGTTGAAAGACATGATTTTAGCCTTAAACTTTTTTCATTTGACATTCTCGCAGCAAGCTGACTCAAGTCAGAGCTGTACTTTCTTTTTCAATCACGGCTGTAGAGAGAACTTTACCTTACTATGAGCTTACTATGTTGTTCTGGCACCAGTAAGCACAAGAGTAGCACAGTCTGTCTTCTGCCGTGTAATTATTACTTCAAAAATATTGTTCAAACCTGGACTTTCAGAAACATACTTCTAGTGATCACACAACATTCAGCTTCCACAAAAGTGTTGACTGTCTTGCTATTAGTCAATTAATCAGATTTGCCTCGATTCAGTTCCTACCCTACGTGCAATTTTTCTCAAACACTTCAAAACCTGAATGAGCTGATATCTCTGATTTTAAATTGTTATTTCAAGTTAAACTGTTTTTTTTCAAGCACTGTTTTTTCTCCAGCTTCAAAGAAATAGATGATATCTGATGGCAGCTCTTCAGCAACTGGGACACTCCTTCCCTAGGTCTGGAAAGGTGCCCCATTTATAGTACGTACCTGGAAGAATGAACGCGGAGAGTTTAGTATATATGCTATGTATATTATAGCTATAACAATATAGTTAGCAAACAGCTTTCTTTAAACTGACAAGGCTGTTAAAAACTGCCCGCTCTGTTTGGAGGACCCTCTAAACCTAGCTAGAATAGCTCAATGAAGCTCAAATAGCAAATATTCCTCCTTTGCAATGTTTGTATAGACATGTACTGCATGCATGTACACATGACACTGAGTGCTTTGCTAAAATAGCCAAGTCCTCTTGCCGCTTCAAGCAGAGAGATTGCAATTACTTTTGAAGGAGAAACCAGCAAAATGGGTAGAGTTAGAATCCAGTGCTGTTGCAATATATCTGAGCTCAGTTGTCAAATATTCTTACTGCTTTTGAAATGTTTTATGTCTCTTTGTACTATATGTGCAAATATATATTTGCCCTACATTTCTTCTTAAGTCCTGTAGGCAAACCAGGATTTGCTCTTTTTTTCTGTCTTTTTTTTTTTTTTTTTTTTTTTTTTTGTATTTGCTCATTCCTGTCTTTCATCCTGCCTGATAGTGCTTTTACTGTGTCCTTTACAGGCCCACTGTCCCTCCCTCCCTCCCTCCAGGATTTCATTCAGCTTTTCACAGGCCCTTGCCTTCTGCTCACCTTCCCTATCAGAAACATGTGATGGGTTTTCCTTCTCAGAAGAGTTTAATGCACTTTTTGTGACTCCTGTTCCTGGAAATTGCTTGTTCCTTATTAGCAGTTCCATGAAGCCACTGACATTAGAATCCTGGGCTTGTAGTGAAATGAGATTGCGGCTGTGCCGGGAGGGAGGGAGGAGTGGAAAATTCCTCTCAGTGCCTCCCTTGGAAAGGCAGCCCTGTCATAATGAAATCACTGAGAAGTCTTCATTATGATGGATGAGAACCAGTGGGGGTGGCAAGGGACAGCTGAAGGCAACAGGGAGTTATGCTCTAATTACTTTTTTTCTGACTAGGTAGAATAACTGACACCTAGGGTTGTGATTCAGACTACTGCTTCTTGCTCACTGCTAGTTACAGAAGTACCGACATCCCTCATGGACCGTGTCTGCTCTTGGGTTAACACATCCTGAAACAGTGGCATGAACTGTCACCTCCTGTTCTAGCAAAGATAAGGTGGCTACCTTCTCTGCTCCCTTGTCTTCTCTTTTTTCTTTTCTTTTTTTTTTTCCTTTTTTTTTTTTTTTATGTGAAGTAGTGGGAAAAAAAGCCAGCAGTGAGAAAAGGCAAGCAGCCCTACTTTGTGTGCTGCACATAAAAGCTGTGCAATAAACTGTCACAGTAGCAAGTAATCTAAATATGGGTGTTAGGAATTTATTATACTGAACCTGAAGATAGCCTGAGTTTCTGGTGGTCATCTGGTGAATGCCAAAAGCAAAAAGGAACCTCAGCATTCCTTCACTTTCCACTTTATTCAAGCTTCTCATTTTTTCTCATCTCTTCTCTGTAATACCCCTCCATATGAATCTAGGACTGGATGAGTCCTGTTAAGATTGCAGTAGGGCAGACCTCGTATGCCCAGCAAACTTGCTGAGAATTTGAAGTATTAAGGCTGATTAAATACCACACTCTGGCTGTGACAGACTGGTCACTAGGATGCCATGTCACAAAACAGAATGTTAGTGTTTTGCAAACGGAAATTTTGTTAGTTACAGAGCCCTACAAGTCTTTTGCCTTTGGGTCTTGTGCAAATACAAATAGGTATGTAAACTGAATACTCCTCATTTTTATACCTTACCTGTATATATGTGTGTGTGTCCAAGGAGGGAGAGGGCCTATCAAAGTGCAGAAAGAGAAGCTGTCCAGGAAAAATCACCACATTCCCTCTGCCAGTCTTGGAAAGCCAGAACTGCCCTTTCTCTCAGGGGTGGAGAGATCTTCCTAGAAGAAGCATTGGGTATCTCTGGTCCCCTGAGGAAGGAGGGAGGGCAGACCTGGCTCTCCTGGAGCCTTTCTGAACCCATCTTTCCACCACAGTTCCAACCCTTCTTCTCCAAGTTCCATGACAAGTGACCCCAAACCAGGCTTTTCATCCTGCAGGGTGACAATTAAATTTGCCAAGAACACTGAGAATCCTTCATCTGGTGAATGTAGTGCAGTGTGTGTATCTCCCTCTTTCTCTATATTAAATGCATACACATAGTCAAGGGTAAGTCCCCAAAAATGAGGTGAGGTCAGTCTAAGCAAATGGGAAGAAGCGTTAGCTGTTTAGATTGCAGCCTTTAACTGTTTGTTTTAAGTGTTTCTAAGGAAATGATGACTGAGCCTTGAATAAATGCAGGAACTGGAGCTTAAATCCACAGTTAAACATGCTGTAAAAGGTAAAGAGTTTCTGAACTTTTCAGAACTGGTGTTAACTTCAGTCAGGAGCTTAGTGCAGCAGAACTGCAGTGGAGGGGCGGCAGCCTGCTGAGAAGCTCTTATCTATGAAGAGCACAGTTAAACTGTACCCACCCTGACCCTTTGCCACTAGCACATGGGACCCTAATTTCTTTATGACCTTCAACTACTACTGGAGTTGAAACAATAAAAGCATTTAATAGTTCTGGGTTACAAATTACAAAAGAACATGTCCAGCAATTTTTCTCAGAGTTTGGCTTGGTGTTTTCAGGATTTTAGGTTTTTAGCACAGACAAGCATGTATTGTGAGAACAAAATTATGCTGAAGAAGCCCCCAAGCAATATATCCTCCACAGGTTTTGAGTGTGGTTGGTCATCCGTAGCAAGCAACCTAGATGAAAGTTCGGCAGGTGATGGGTCACCAATGCGAATGGGAAGCTGGGCAGGGAGGACTGGGAGTTTTGGCTTGGTGTGAGGAAGTTCAAGGTGTGTTTTGTTCTCTGCGTAAAATCACATCTAAAACTTGACTGAAGTAGGCTGTCCCAAGAATGCATAGCTGGCTCTCATTACTGCTGTATGGAGTAGACGAAAAGGTCTGGATGCTTGTCCCAGCCAGCTGGTGGGCATAACTGCATGTTTACTCCCTTGTTCCACTACATTAAGGGTTAGGGTAATCTCCAGTGTACACCTTTTCACTTGCTGTGATGCCATGTCGTCTTGTTGCAGAGCATCACCTGTTCATGATGTATAACATCTTGATAGGTTACTACAGCATTGGACTCTTACCGTTTTGTGCAAGGAACATATCAGACTCTGTGCTGCTAGGTATGAACCAGGTTAGGTAAAGGTTATTTTCATGCAATAGAAACTGCTGCTTTTAACACAGCCAAATTTCAGAAGTCCTCAGTTACTTACACAAAGGACTTGCTAAAATCCGAACCCTTTGTTAAATGTCTAAATAGGACCCAAGTTCCTGAAAATCTGGCCTCCACATTTACTGCTAAACACTTAAAAATTTGGACTTGAGCTTGGAAAATTTGTCCTCATAAAGGATTTACATACGGTCTGTAAATGGTTTCAGTGGGAAATGCTGGCAGAGCTATCCGTGTAGTGTTAATTGTTAACCTGTTTTGCAGACCACCCATTCTGCCTGTGCAATAGAACAAGCCTAAATGGGCCATTGATTGCTGAGATTTGCCCTTACCAGTTTCATTTAGTTGATTAAAAAAGAAAAGGAATTGAATTGTCTTTTGCCTCTATTTTCCTCATGAAATCTTAGGCTGACTACAAAATCCTCTTAAAGTCTCTTCTGACCCTGTTTCAGTTTCAGAGTGCTTTTTAGTAAGAAACCTTAAGAAGTTCAAATATTAGTAGGTATGAAGGTTGCTTTCCTACACTGTTTTACTGATTCAGCAAGATACTTATGCAGATCACAGGCACCATCAGGTTGAAGTTCATGTCATGACTCCTAGCTTTAAGTTAGGCATAGGCTTAAATACCTTAAATAATTTATTCTGATCTGGCTAGAAGCAATTACCAGGGATGATCACAACATCAAGCTTTGCCTGAATCCACTCAAAGACCTGAGGGTTCTTTGCTGTGTTGTTGTTTTGTTTTA
The DNA here is from genome assembly GCA_035590215.1 of Microhierax caerulescens. Lineage (NCBI taxonomy): Eukaryota > Metazoa > Chordata > Aves > Falconiformes > Falconidae > Microhierax > Microhierax caerulescens. Next base: position 69,256,463 of record JAVJGJ010000001.1, read on the forward strand.
TTAAACCAAAATTAAAAATCCCTCCTATAGCCAAAGAGCCTTAATCAGGCTAAGGATTAGCAGTTAGGATAATAGTAATAACAATGATAGTACTTTGAGGGAAAGAGGAGGGTATTGTAACAATCAAAAACAAAATGGAGAAAGGCCACCCACCAAAACATGTTGAAGGGGTGTAAACAGCCTTGAGAGTATGCACACACACCCTGGAGCTTCTCACGTTCACTTGCAAGCAGTTGCTGTCAGAGACAGGAGCCTTTCTTGGCTGTAGTAGTTGAATTGCAGCCTACAATTAGGTAATGTTTTGTTTCAGGGCCCTGCTTTATGGGAGGTACTGCTTGTGCAAAGGCTGCCTTTACTCGTGGAATTAACGGTGTAGCCTCCAAGGAGGAAAATTATCTCATTAACTCTTGGTGAGGAGACGGTGTGTAGCCAGAACGCTTTACATGTGTACAGCATGGTCTTCATCACATAATGCAATTTGTAATTGCTGATTGCTTTTTGGCTGATGTTGAAAGCCTGCCTGTCAATCCCCACCTAGAGTGCAAAACAGTAAGTAATCGTGCCCACCCACCCACCCCACCTCACACTCAAGTTCAGTGTGAGCTTCACAGAAGAGACAGGACAGGCAAGTCTTGCTGCAGGAGAGGCTCATAACATTTGATCATATACAACTTTCCAAAACTATACATTAAATTTCAGAAGTACTTTTTCCTTCCCTCTTTCTTCTTTTTTTTTTTTTTTTTTTTAACCACCTAGTGGTAAAAAAAGTTGATAGGTTTTTTTGGGGGGTTGTTTTTTTAGTGATAACCATGAACACTGAGAAACCATGCAATTTCTCATATGTAAGTACATCTAGGATAGGATTATTCTTGCTTGCAGTCAAGCATTAACAATTATCCCATCACTTTTTGGAGTATTTAGAAGAAAACAGGATTTAGACCAAAAGTCATTTTTTTATTGTAGCTTTTAAAAGTAAAGTATTAAGAAAGTTGAAATTATATAGTTTTCGTCAAGGTCATTAAAAGTTTGGAAGACTTATGTCAGTGAAAACAAATTTGAGTGTGCAGAAGACAGGTACTGAGTATAATAGATGTTCTACCCAGATTTGTCAGTTGGTCAGTCAAAATCTTGAGACTTGGAAAAGAATTATGATTCACCAGGTGCTCAACCTCTAACCCCAATTCCTTCTCAGGCCTGTCCTGCACGCTCCCAGGTTTCTCCTTGTACACGAACATAGACTGTCTTTTCCTGCCTCCTCCCCTGCCTCGCTTCCCAGCTGCACGAATGCTCCTGAAAGCCCAGACAGTGCTTTTAGAGAGTTTGCATAGTACATTGTGTTGTCTGTTATTCCCAGCGGATAACTAATTTATTTTTTTTTTTAAATGGATACTTCCAGACATAATGACGTAACAACTATAAATGGAAAATTATCTGAAATCAAAGGTCAATTTGAAACTCTCCTGCAGGAGGAGAAAGGGAGAATCTGAACTTCATATTCCCTGCATTTCTTCAGGATTGTCCCCTTAATGCTGGAACTCCATTTCCTGGAGAAACCAAAGAGTGTGAACCTGCTGATCTCCGACACGCTGGTGTCCTCGCCAAAGCAGGTAGCAGTGTGGTTAGACCGTTTCTGTACCTTCTGTGATGCGGCTGCCCCTGTGTTACAGCAGTGTGGCTGTGGGTAACTGGCTGTTGCCCTTCTCGAAAAGCAATGAGCCTTGCACACACAGTCCTGCCAAAGGCTGCCGCTCTCGCCTGTACAAATGACAGCTACTAAGGGTAAATACTGACCAAATGGTTCCTGTGCTTTTTTTAGAGCACAAATGGCTACAAGGAATAGTTATTTCTTTATGCCGCTGTGCTTTATAAGGGAGACCAGACTTATTTTGTGGAAAGATAGTATAGGGTTATTCAGAATTCGTGACAAGAGGCAAGAACAAAGAAGCATTTCAACACAGACCAAGGTTCCTTTCTGTTTATCTAAAAGAAAACATCATTCTGGAGGTGTCTGTCTGGTCTACAGCTCATATAGATTAGCTGCTGGGGAAACATTGCTTGTGACACACTGCAAACCCGTGACTGTGTTTTGCATGCCTGTGCTCAGCTTTAGCTGCAGGGTAGAGAAAACCTAAAAACGCACAAATGTATGGCACCCAGCATGGGCTGGAGGCCTGAGATGTCTTTTTGCTTTCAGTTTTAAATATTTCCTTCTGAAATTTTCCTTCCCTCTCCAGTGCAATTGTTCTCGCCACAACAGCAGGATTGGGAGGGTGGGTGAGGGCTGTTCATGCTGCATGAAATGAATCCCAAGTTACTATTGTGATAGAGTACTTTCCTCTTCCAATGGAAAATAACCGAGCTGGTGCTGAAGTGGGCATCTCTGCACACACTGTGCTGCACGTCTTTAAGTACACCAGGCAAAATCCTGCGCAGTCTTAATAAAAGTGGAAGGCAGCCTTGATTTTAATAGGTAGGAACAGGACTTTAGGGAACAGTTTTCCAAAAAGGGCATGTCTGGGAAACTAGACTGCCTAGTCACTAGGGTTGCGGTTGAGTTGGCTCCTACTGATGATTCCTGGGTTGCTGACATATGGGAAACACCAGATCTGTGAATGGAGAGCACCTCAGCGATGCTGAGCGTCTTGTGGCAGGGCTTGTTTTTGCTGAGGGCTGGAATTCGTGTGCGTGCTGTATACGGCAACATTTCTGGTTTGATTAGAAGGAGTGTGTGGGAAGCTCTTTGTACTTGCAGGCTGTGTTATTAAGGTACAATGATTTATAATGATAGATACGGGATCATCTGAACTGTAAAGTTTTTCTCTGCGGAAATCTGAGATAGCAAGATAACTTAATGCTTTCTGTGCAGATTAATTATAAAGAATTATGCTTAATTAAAAGGAATATTTTACTGTACCTTAATCCAAAAGATCCAGAGTCTTCAGGCTCCCAGTGGGCCTCTTGATATATCAGTAGAGCTGGAGAATATTGGCAGTGCAGGTGGGAGTTACAGTTGGGTATTACTTGAAGAGTTTGAACTTCTGACCCATTCAAAGGGGAAAGAAGGGCTATGGGAAATCTGGGAGAGCTGCAAAGTTAAATAAACTGTTTGTGTAGGCATTCAGAATGTACTGTCAGCACGGAAGGCTTTTTGCCATTTAAAAAAAAAAAAAAAAAAGTAGAAATTGTGCTCTCTGTTCAGTATTCAGAGTACTTGCAGCTAACAGACAGCTCCCCGTACTCTGCTAACTACAAAAAAGCACAAGGGAGAAACTTAATACGTACAGAGAACAAAGGGATTAATGTCAAGTACTGCTGAACAAATTTGTTATCCAGAAACTCCGAACTGAGTGCAAGAGTGGAATGCATCTGCTCTCCCAGTATTGCACTAGTGTAATTATTTAAGAGGTTCACATCTTTACTGTTTTTGCTTTGCAGAGACCCACTGGTAGGTCTGGCCTCTGTGAAATCTCAGGCACAGTCACGCATGAACGAGGTACACTTTTCATTGAGTGAACCAACAGCTCAGGTTCTCAGAAAATGTTCAAATCATGACATGCAGAAAAGAAACGCAAAAGAAAATAATATCAGATATGCACTTAGATGCTGCGGAAAGTCATTTAACATGGCAAGTGTTGTGCTGTAGCACACATGACATACAGTTATCCTGAGAAATAAGAAATTTATTTGATACAATGTAGCAGTTTGTCTTTTCCAATGTCTTTGTCCCCACCTTTTTGCAACCATCAGCTATTTCAGTTGTTATTTACAAGATCTATCGCTGCTGGCAGCACTGTGTTGGTTTTGTGCCTAGGGTTTTTGGTTTTAGCCAGCCTTCATATCCTTCTGTTTCCCTTACTGTCCTTGTGATTTGTATACAGCTACTGAGCAAGACTTCAGTATCTCCCAGTGGCAATGCATTCAGCTTGGAGCTGAAAGGCAGAGTGCTGACTAGAATACAGAGGGATGCAAGTCTCCAGTGTTCCCCTGTGACACAGATTCTGCCATTTATTGTTTCCTGTCTCTTTCCTTTTTACTGCCTCTGAAGATACAAATGTTATTTATACTCAGTCCATGATCGGGCCTGATGATTACAGCTAAAACTGAACACAGGAAATCTTCTGACATTAATGCAGCAAGTCTGATAGTGAATAGCTGCAAAAATTTACTACCTTTAGAGTAGTAGCTTGGTCTGTTGTTGAAATGGAGCAAATCTGATAGTCCTACTCAAGGATCATTGTGCGTTTTTAGCTGAGAACCAAGCTGGTCGCTGTCTCCTGTTGGTAGATGCATCTGCTAAGAACAGCAATGTAAATTGGGACCCAGAAGGAGAAAAGTAAAATGAATTAATTCAGACTGGTTGGTTTTTTTTCTGGATGTGTCTCATTCCCTGTGTCTTTTATTGGGATTCATGGTGAGTAAAAAATTGTCAGTTAGACAGAAAACTGCTTAAATCTGATCTGCCCCTGAATGAACACTGAGGTGAGATGCTGAAGCTGGTAGTAAATAAGATTGTTTTGGCCAGAAACTTCCATACTTAACTGTAGGAGGAAACGACTATGTGCTCGTGTTTCATCTGTCTGCCTTTCCTGCTCTCTAGCACAATGATAGCAGTCATGTTTGTCCTGCATGACTTCTGTGCGTTGTTAAGACTTGTTTTTCTGTCATTGTTGTGATACGCCGCTGCTCCTGCAATGAATCTGCTATTGTTACCTCCTTTTTGTTGTTTCCTGGGGTTATTATTTTTGCAGCTTCTGAGTACGTGCATACATTCCTTGAATGCATTTCAGGGAGTGTATTCCAGTGCAAGTCAATGAGATGATATGATAATTTGTCATTTGGTACCACAATTTTGGCAGAGCTCTCTGAGTATGAAACTTCAACAGACTGGGCATTAAAAAGCAATGTTGAAGTTCCCTCATGTGCTATGAACTGATGTTTGTGTGAGCTGTGAGAATCATATTTCTTGAGCTGTGCTGAGCTGGGGATGATGTTTCACCACTGTTTCTTTTAACCGCCAGTGAGACAACATGAACACATGGATACAAAACTGCTCTGGAGAGACTGAAAGTTTATTCCTGCCTCTGCCACCAAGTGGAGGCTGCTCAATTAACTTCATTAGAACTTAATTTCCTTTTTCAGTGTGTGCCTGATTTGACTGACTTTAGAGCATATGCCATCTGGGAGATGGATGTGTTTTCCTATATGCTTATGCGAGGTCCAGCTGCAGTTGATTTTCTAGATGCTGTTGTAGTTCAAATGATAAAGAAAATACAGTTTCAAGGCATTTAATACCAATATTTGAAAAGCCATCATGGAAATTTTTTTCTGGGCTGAACGTGTACCTAATAACTCCAGTAAATGGAGACTAAGGACTGTCTACCTTAGTGCAGCATCAGTATCGTGGTTTGTATGCAGAGAAATAGAGTATTGCTGATTAAATTGTCCAGTGATTTGTATGGGGATCCAGAACTAAACATTTACCTGTTTGTTACAATACTTAAAAATGTAAACCGAGTAGCTGCCACTGTAATGGTCACAGCAGAAGATCTTCTGTGTGTGTCTAGCGTAAGAGCTGCTAGACCCTCTGCAGGAGCCTGGAGAGTTCCCTGGGGTGGGGCTTCCAAAAGTGACAGTAGAATTAGTTGCAGATCCCTGGTTCTGGTGTGACGTTTGCTCTGTCTGGCTTGAGGCGTGTTTCTCAACTGTCAGATGTCCACATACAGGTTTGCTGGTACTGCTTACAGGTATCTTCTACTCCCGTGGTCCCCCTGCAGTGCCTTCCTTCAAGGCTCATGGATGAAAGGTGTAGACAAAGCACAGCTCTTCATCTAGCAGTGCTAAACCCTGCTCACCTAGATTTCTGGAAGGAAGATTTTACTTGTGTTCACCAGGTGTCCATGGTTTTAACCCTCTGTCATGCTACAGAAGGAATCCTGTAGGTGTATTTTTAAAAAGTACCATGTCTGAAGTCTGTTGGGTAGTTTCAAAAAAAGTAACCACCTCTTTAAAGTAGTTTGGGGTGATAAGATGCCGCCACTGAGCTGAGTAAAGTACGAGGTGGTTCGGTGTGTGCTACTGGCATTGTACAGTCAAGAGGACCGATAGCTTGCATGTTGTATCAGTGGCAGGTCTGTGATGAGCTCATATATTCGAAGAACAGAAGCTGGGAAAATGTATGCAGTGAATGACAGGCTTTTTAGTTGCCTTTTGTCTGTTTTAAAATACTCTTAATTAAATTAATGTCTTCTGAATGAGAGACTGCAGAGCCGTGCTGGCAGAGCAGCGTTCAGTAAGCAGCCGGGCTTCCCGCTGACCAGTGGCAGCAGTGTCAATTGATGTTCAGATGGAGAGGGCTGGCGCTGAACACCTGATTTCCCAACTATAAGTACAATTAATTCATTCAGCTTTTGCTTTAATCAGGCATTGGGGTAGAAGCATGATGATAACTACGTTTCCTTTGCGGTTGTGCCAGTATTTTCTCATGGAAAAATACACCCACTCTGATTGTAACAAGGAGGCAACGTAAAGCAGAATTCCAGTTAAAGCTGAGTTTAATTTGGCTAAGAGACAGGATGCAGTGGTTTTAATCAAATGGAGAGCTTTCCTGTGAGAGACTGAGTTACTCCACACTAGAAAATGTCTTGTTTTATTTTTTTACTTTTGATGTGGAAAGTCAAGAAGTGGAGCTCTAGCCAGCTGTATGGCTGCTGTGTTGGATCCATGGATTTAGTTTCCTTTGAGAATTATCCCTTGCTCCTTTACAACATGCTCGTTTTCTGTTTTGTTGTTTTCTCTTGAAAAGGGAATTATCAAAGGTGACAGCTTTTCATCATTTATGAAGTGTGTTCTATGTAGTGTTTAACTTCCCTGTGAAATGCTTTTTTGGGAAAAAGCCTTCATCAATTACAACAGAACAAGAAAAACTGCATCTCTCTTTAAATTGAAAGAGGTAAAGTTGACACCCAAGTCGATGAACTCAGGGAAGACCTCTCTCAAAACTGAAAAAATAGATCTGGTTTATATTTTGCCAGAAACCTACAGTGAGGGGAATGCCAAGTGTGCACACTGCAGTGGGGGGAAAGGGCTGTAACCCTCTCTGTGACGCTAGATCAGCAGCCTGCTGCCCGGCCATTGCATTGCCCTTGTCTGCTGGAGGTGTGAAATAATTGTCTAAGCAGATGGATGGAAATGAATAGGTGTTAAATTTATTTTGACAAGGATGAGCTGTGTGCTTCAGAGGGGGAAAACTGCAGGCATAATGCTTTCAGGAAATACAGTGAAGCAGTCAGAGCTCAAATGTTTGTGAAGCATATTTAGATGTCAGCATCTCTGACAAGTCTCGGTAGCTCATGCTGCTGCTGAAAATGAAAATGGGCAAGTTTTTCCCTAGCTGTCTGGAGGTTTGTTGGACACATTGAGGGCAGGATTCAGAGTTAACTAGACCTAATTAATCTGCTCTAGGTTGGCAGCGCAGGCAGTAGTAGCTGTACTGACAGTGAAACTGCAGATTGACACAAAACTGTACAGATGAGAGACCAACCAAGATAAACTCGCGTCGTCTTTTCATGCATGTGTTGGTTCATGTCCTCAGGTACGAATTTTCTTCTCTGGGCTTAAGAGATTATTTCTATGAATGACTTCTCTATCATTATGAACTTAATTGAGTAACCAAGACATTTTGAGGAGTATGTAGATTTCTGAATTATAAACAATTTTCAGAAGAAGATTCCAACTTTTTGCCAAATAAAATGTACAGTAGTGACATTTCAGAGAGACGTCATTGCACTTTATCAGGGAACATACAACCGCTATGAAAACATAAGGGTTCATTTGGAGAAAAGGTTAACTATTCAAAGTGGGCCAGAGTTTCTGTGGTAAAGTGTTAAAAAATACATACTGATAATGTTGTTATTAAGTTATTAAAGATAGATCTATTTCTATGGGGAAAAAATGATTCTTAGGGAAGGTATTCTGAGGAAGAAAATTGATCTGTGTCTGTCTGGGGGCAGGGGGGGTGGCTGGTGGTGTTCTCTCTCATCTCTCGCCCATGCTCTCCTCTCTGCTGCCCGCTCTCCTCTCGTGCTCTCTTTTCTTCCTTTTTCTTGGTTTCTGGCACTTTTCTTGGAGGATGTTGGTGTGACAGCTGTTGTTCAGCTAAAGCTCTGCTCACAGCCATCCCTATAAGAAACACTGAGTTCTTTTTTTTTAGTGTTGTGAATTGAAGTATCTCAGATTTACAGAGGATTGCTGCTTTTCAGTATGAGAGGAAAGTAAGGACAGAGTAGGTGAAATAAAATCCTGCTTGCATTCAGAAGTCTGACATAATTTAGGATATGGGATGTTGATTATCATGTTTCCCTGCACATTACATAGCAAACTTAAGGTGTTTAAGAGAGCTCCCACTAGGCCATGAGTGAGGAGAGTGTTTATCCTGCATATTAACCTTAGCAGGACATGAAATGAAACTCTTGCATTCAGGAGACAATTTTATAATGCTCGATGAAGACAGCAATGCCTGAAGTGCTGTCTGCAGGCTGTGCTGAATTCATCTGAGGGGAAAGTTTCCTTTGGATGATTGCACTGTAGCACTGTCAGGAGGGTATTACAAGGGTTAAGTCATTTTTCATAGAACACTGTTTCTTTGAATGGAATCTGTTCAAATGAAAAATAATCTAAAGAAGAGATGAAAACACCATTTCAGGGCTTTTGTCTGTTTAAGCAAATGACATAATAGGTGGGATTCCCCTGAACACAAATCTCCCTGTTCTTACAGCATCTCATGTAAGATCTCTCATGGATCACTATGGCACAGTATGGAAGTGTATTAAATATCGTAGCATCACCTATTTGGGCACTACTGACTTTCCAAAAACAATCTATTACAGGATTTTCTCCATCAATTCTTTAGATGTTTTCTAGTCTGAGCTCAGTGCCTCCTCTCCCACTGCTTCATGGTACCACTTCTGTATCAGCACAAAGGTAGTAGGAAACACACCCTAACCCAAACCTTGGTATTTTGGCGTTCAGAGCATGCTGATGCTGACAGTAGGACAGTGAGGAGTTGTGTGGTAGGAGGAGCTGCCTGGAGGCATCACTAAGATGCCATAGCCCAGGACTTCTGTCAGGCTTTGGCACAGTGTCAAAATATGGCAGAACTGTCATGCAGGAAGCCTCATTGCCTGGTTACTCAGTGCACAGTTTGTAACCTTCTGTTGGTTTATACAGTAGGACTGGTGGTGTAGTTTATGTTAGTTTTTAATATGAAATGCCACTGGTAACTGTTCAGTGTTAGGGGAAATCTGGGACATGTGGAATCTGCCCAGCACAGAGCCTGTATGCTGGTCATGGTGGTTTACCTGCATTACCTGCATGTTGTTATTTGTCATTTGTCTCTTGATCGTTTTTACATCTCCCTGAAGCACTCCCTGCCCCTGGTTCTCCCAGGCTGTGGGAAATAGATGGATCATGAACTGGAAGAGGAGCGAGGACTGTAACCGAATGGCTTGGCACTGAGCCTTGGGTGTGCTTAAGCCCTCTGACATTTAAAGTTGCTGTAGAAGCAGTTGCAGGGAGGTGCTGTCTGTGCCACGAACAAAGCAGGCACACGGCTGTGAACTGATGTTTGGTAATAAAACAGTGCGTCCACACCGCACCGCGGCACAGACAGGCCTTAATCTTGTTCCAGTTTCAAAAGCAGTCTAGCAACAGCAACAGGGACGTCAGCTCGCGCTGCTGTGCTCCAACTGGTGCGCCCTGCCCAGGCGCTGGGCCGTATTAGTGCCCGGTGTGGGATCGCACTGGTGCCTGCAGTGACCACGCTGCCCCGCTCCCTGCAGCTCCTGGGCAGGAGGAGGCCACAGCACGTGAGAGGAATCCCGAGCGCAGCACCGACAGCGGCAAAGTGACCGAGAAGTTGGATTAACCAGGAAAGATCAAAAGAGCTGCGGGACACAGGTTTGGCTGGGCGCTTAAGACGCAACCTAAGCTGTACAAAGACGTTTTGGGTGGTCTCCCAAGAAGAGGAGTTTCAGATTAGCTGAAGGTCAGGAAAAGTACTGCGGCATGAGCTCTCCGGTGTCTGTTTACTTCAGGTACCTGGGGGTGCCCAGCTCAGCTCAGAGCCTCTTAGGGGTACCATCTGCGTGCCCGCTGGGAAGATGGGGTTCAGCTGGGGCTTTCAAAGCACACCAGGCAAGGCAATGGGGCAGATACTGTTTTGGAGGCGTCCTGCAGGAGCGGGGCATAGGCAGGATGAGCCATTAGGCTGTACACACTTTGCTTTTTGTGATTTTGGCTCTAGAGTGGGGTGGGTGTGTATACCCCTTCCACGTGGTATTTTTAACTAGCTCATGTTATGTTTCTTTGAACCCTTTGAAAATGTCAGGAGGCTGAAAGCTTTTTTTTAAAACCAGCAGAGCCTGACAAACTGCTGAGGATTTGCACCTGTGAAATGGGGAAAAACTGTCACTAGGGGAGGTTGTTCCTTCCTAGGTAGCGCCTGCTCCCCCCGCAAGCCCCAGGGAGGGGGTCAGGAGGTCCTGGTGGCCCAGCACTGACCAGCCTTGGCAGCACTTCTCAAGCAACCCTTGTTACGTGTTTTACCTGAATATCTAAGCAAATATATAAAATATACATATATGTGCTGTCCTTCCTATATAAATAAGGGTGCAGTATTGGAATTGGCTGCCTGCTAGAGGTGTGTTCAGGTTGTCGTCTCATGCGCTTCACTGTGGCTTGTTCAGAGGGGAGCAAAAGTTGATTTTATTTTTCATTTCCAATGTCTGGCAGAATAAATAAAGAGTCTAGAAATGTAGATAAATTAACCGGAATTGTTGTAAGCAATGTTGACCGGAGGAAAAAGATGCTTACTTTGTTTTCTTGGGATTTTGCTTTTTTTTTGGTTGAATGGAGTTCTTCCCTTTTGCCCTCTGAAATTAGCCAGAAGTTGTTGATAACTTTTTGTTTGTTGTTTTCTCATCCAGCAATTAGTGTTCAGCTTTAGAGAGCTCTGCAACCCATCACCTATTTTTAAGTTTGATGTGGAAGAAGCAAAATAAATTTTGTGATTCACGTATAAATGAAAATTAAATATTATTTCTGAGTAAATGAATGGTGCTGAAATTCATGGGCTGGAAAATTAGCTGATGAAACCATTTGAATTAAAACCTTTATTATAACTTTGCTATAAGCTGAATTTATGTAAATGTACTTTCCTAGCGTAGCAGTAACACTAAGCTTAGTCCTGCCATCTCTGAAGTCAGTGCCTGAGCTCCAGGAGGGAGGTGGAACACATGGGCTGCACCGATGGGTGAAGCTCTGATCTGCTCGTATCTCACAGTATCTTACTTTCAACACCTTTCTAGGGCAGAGTTTGAAGCTGGACTCATTAGGTAGAGGGAAAAGAACAATAACGTGCAGGTAAAATCTTTTAAATTTCAAAATCCACCTTTAACAGTTGCTGGACACATTATATGTCAGTAGGTTAGGTTTCGACTTGAAATAGGCTTTGGGCTCAGGGTGCGTTTGCAGTTGCAGGGGGAGTCTGACAAGATGTGAGCTATTGCCACGAGGTGTTCTTCTGGAGCTTGCCACATCTTGTGGCCTTACAAACATTGCTGTGGGCAGCTGCAACAGAGCAGAGTAGGGCGAGGAGGACAGACAGCTGCAGACTTTCTCGGGCAGCTAGAAAACATGGCAAGAGGCAATTTCTTCTTCATAAGGGCACGTTGCCACTGCCTCTTCTCTTGGCTCAGCCAGCAAAAAGGCAGATTTCATGGTTAGGAGATGGCCAGAAGGCTGGAAAATGTAAAAGGATGGGAGAAGAGAAATGGGGTCAGGAGCTGGGAGTGAAAGGTTGATTGCTTGGGAGTGTTATCCCCAGGCATGGACCGTGGGCAAGCAGAAATAAATTGTGTGTATGAATAGAAAATAGATGGGGTCTGACCTTGCTTACCGAGGAATTTAATGAGGGTACAGACAGTGAAATCAGGGGAAGGAGATATTTGTCCTAATCTTTGTTTATCTTTACATAGTCTTAGAAAACATGTTCTGTATTTTAAACCAGGGAACAAGTACAGAGGAGAGAGGACAGCTAACCGCTCTGTGTCTCTGAATGCGATTTTAACAAGAGGTGCGGGCCTGTATCACCATTTGCTATGGACTTTCTGCTTTTATTAGAATTACTAGCCAAGTCACAAACTCAATCTGCTTGTCATCTCCTGAGATGAAGGGAACAGTACGATTGTTGGAATGGCTGATGTTGGTGCCCCTTGGTCATTTTAAGCTATTAATGTTATGATTTCGGGTAGAGAAAGTGTCATTATTACATGGATGGGCAACAGTACTTCACATGGGGTTTGGTTCACTGGTTTTGCTTATTGAAGCACTGGCAAAAGGTACAGGTTTTTATTTTCTTTTCTTAGTGTGCAGAAGGTCCAAGCTGCAACATTTAGGACTTGTTCATGTCCAAGATGTGATGGAGGCTTATGGCAGGTACTAAAATATAGTTTCCTGCCAGCTCTGAGCTGCTGCCCAGGGGAAAGAAGTGATAGAACAAAGGTTACAAAGAGAGTTGTTTTTTTTTTTTCTTTAGACAGCTGGCTAATCTTTCTGTATTTGGAAGATCGTAGTCACAAGGCAGAGATGGAGTAATAATAGCAAAGTGCGTCTGAGAGAATGCCCCGCTGCATTATGGCTATTAGGAAAATACCACAGGAATTAATTCTTTAAAAATAGCTCAGCATTACAGGCACAAGGGTGTGACTGTGGCTATAGGAAAAAGTTCTAGCTTCTTAGTTCCTAAAGTAAAAAAAAAAAAAAAAAAAAATCCTGTTTGCTTCATATTTATCTCAAGGGGTAAATTGGCCTCTCGTGCCAGAGAAAACAGTCTTTGGGTTCAGCAGGTCCTGAGGCAAAGAAACTTTATTATTGTTGGGGCAGGATCTGGCAAGCGCTGCCAGCTGCAGTGCTTTATACCCAACGTGAGTCTTCCCGGTAGACAGAGGCCTAAACTTAAAAGTGTGCAGCTGAGGGTAGAGGCTTTGATAGCCTGTTTGTCCTGAAAAGCTCGAGACCACAGCAGCAACACAGAGCTGGGAGATGGGGAGAAAAAGTTGGGGTCCTGGAACAAACTGGAGGGTGAGAGAAAAAGTGCAGTTGGGAAGCAGAGAGTTGTGAGAGAAGGAAGGGGAAGAAAAGGTGTGTTGGGGGGAGCAACCTGTGTGGATGATGGGGAGCTGTACCCCCACATGGCATCCAGCTCCAAAGCACACACACAGGCTTACCATGGGCAAGATAAATAAAGACCCCAGTTCTGAATTCGCAGCTGTAGCTTCTTGCTGCCTAATCTAAGACTCGGTTACTCTTGGAAGCGACGCCAGCACCTGCTGTGCTGGGGGGGGGGGGCACCCGTCAGGACCCCAGCTGCTGGGGCTGCCTCTGCGCTCTGGGGTGAGTAGCGCAGGCTGGGGAGGCTGTGTCAGTTCAGGTGGCGGTTCTTTGTGGAATGCCCAGCCATGGAGGCTCAAAGGCATGTGGGGCGTCTTCCAGTTTAATTGATAGAGACTTGTTTTGAATCTGTTCACATCGGGGGCTCCAGCCCTAACTGAAGCCAGGGGCAGTGGTGGCAGGATTGGGTCCCACCAGGAGTTAGAAATCCCACTGTGTCAAGGTGTGCGGCGTTAACACTGGCTGTGCCCATGCTGGTTTATCCCACTGGAGACCTCGGCTCCCACTGGGAGAAAACTGGCACATCTAGGGCCCATCCAGAGTGGTGTTGGCTTGGCACTGGGCCCCCTGGTGCAGGAGCACTGTTAGCTGTGGGGGCTGCCCAGGGATGAGAGCCCAAACTCTGCACCAGCCCAAAGGGTTGTAATGACTGGAACCAGAGGAGGCAGCCTGAGCCTTTGCATTTTGCAGGTGAGCGTGCCAGTATTTCAAGTATAGTGCTTTTAAAATTGCTGGTAGGTCTGTTGAAGAGCTTCTGGCAGGTTGGTGTCACTGTGGGCTAGACTGGAAGCTCTGCAGCAAAACCGTAATGTGCTGAAATGTGAGGCTGCGAGAGCTCTCCCTTTGTCTTGCCCTGGTGCTGCCCTGGTTTAGTGTTGTTGCAAATGCGCTTTGTAAAAGACTTTGAACGTTGGTAGCTGTTGTTTAGTTAGAGAATCTACTCCGGAGCCTTTTAGAACACTCTGCCTAGGAGATAGGAATGACATGTTGTACCTAGGTAGGAAGAAAGCCACCTGTGGCACGAAGCAGAATATGGTGGAGGAAGGAGGGAAGTTGCATTTCAGTTCTTTGATGTAGGCAAAAGAGTTTGTTTGTTTTCAGGTACAGGAGAAACAGGTTTTAAACAACAGTCCTTACCTGGAGTAAGAATTCCATTTACTACATCTGCTTTAAAACGCTGCTTGGATGTTTGTTACCGGAGCACCGGCAGCAACTCTGCAGTGAGTTTGCCAACTGCTTGGCAAGGGGCAGGGGAAATGCCTGTTAAAAATTAACTAACAACTGAGATAAATCACATGCGAACAGCACAGGGAGCGTGGTGATTTCATCGTCTCTGATCTACTTGCTTGTCTCACGGCTGCCCAAGTTCCTTTGTAATGTGTTTTTGGTTTTCTTGGCTGTCTTCCTCTTAGAAGTGACCTTCTAGATGCCCTGTTCAGAGTTCCTTCAGGAGAGAAATCCAGATGCATTTCTCTGAGCAGCTAAGGGGAATCGTTTTAATCAGAAGCAAGCTGTTATATGTGGTACTAAGGAAGGACCTGACCTTGTGCCACAGAAGCCAGTGGCAGCTGGGTCCGAAGCGTCTCCAGCATGACTTGCTGGACTGTGACGGCAGCAAAAGGTCTGAGTTTGAGGTCCAGGCTTCTGGAAGTTACAGGCAAATGAAACTTGTTTGTAAGTTTCCCCCCTTCAGTAATGCGGGGTAATGGAGGCTTTTAACTGTTCTGCTGCTTGTAACTAACTGCTGCTGCAGGTTAGGCTACTTGACTTGTCTCTGCTGTGGTTGTGTCTGAGGACAGTGTGTAGCAGCAGGATTTGCAAGTAAGTTCAAGTAAATGGTGTTTACCTGCCTCTGGGTGGACGATATAAGCATTTGCCCAGTGCCACGTGGTTGAGTTTACTCACCTTGTTACAACAGTATCAATAGGGGAGTGGAGAGGTGCACAGAGAAAAGTTCCTACCAGTCCCTTGAACATGTTTGGGCAGCTCCCAGGCAGCCTCACCCTCGGCTGAAAGGCCCATGGGCAAAGCCTGGGACCACTGGAGCCAGCTGGGACCACTGGAGCAGCCTGTGCCTGTTCTGCTGCAGCTCTGTGCAGTTCCCTTACGAGTGCAAGACATTTGTCTTCCCAAAAGCACTGTCGTCAAAGGGTGACCTCATCTGCGCAGTCTGTACACGTGCCCTAAGGGAGCTGTTGCCCCGTCACTGAGATGTGAGACGTGCGTTGTCCGTACTGGGTGTCAGGACGCAGCCAGCATTCCAAGGATGTTTTTTAATAGCAAGGTTTGAAAATCCCCCTCACGTACTATTTTGCACGCTCAAGATCACCTTTTGTAGCCACCGTTGGCAGCCTCACGTGCTTTGGAGCTGCTGTGTTCCTGGGCTGCGCCAGGCAGACCCACCAGTGGAAAACTCCCCAGCTGCAGTGTGTGTCATTTCAGGCCAGGGATGGAGTCCGCTTGTTCCGCAGTCCTGTGCTGTTATGTGCAGTTGCTGGACTGCTTGCATTCTCCATTTGTGCCGTTTCACCCATAGCTGCCTCTTGAAGGGTCATAGTTCAGAGCTGTTCACCACATGCTCGGGGTGTTGCCCTGTTTGGGGGTTTTTGTGCAGCTTTTCACCTTCATGCTGGGGGGTCGGTGGGAGCAGCTCGTGCAGAGGGTGGTACTGAACGGGTCTCCTCTGTTGAGGGTCCCTCACTGGGAAGAAAGCGGACTTGCATGTCAGGGAAGGAAAATCTCCTTGCCTTCAGCAGGGAGCATGACAGTTTGAACTCGCCTGGTGCCTGTATGTCAGCTCATACCTCTGACAAAGGCTGCGTAGGAAAATGGAGAGTTGCACATGGCAGGGCCCCGGTCCCAGCCAGCCATGGAGGGTTCGTCGTCACTGGTATGTTTGCTGTGGTGCCAGACACGCTCTTTGGACTAAGTGGTGTCCTGGGAGGGGATGGCTGATCAAAAGGTGACAGACAGTGTTACAAAGAGCCTGAGCCAGAGGCCCGTGGACAGGAGCTCTGTGGCTGAGCCCGATTTGAACACTTCCAATTTTTGTCTGGCTCTCTATGTACCCATGTAAGCTCATCAAAGGCCATATGGTGATGAAGGTGTCCCTTGAGGTACCATCCATGTACTTCCTCTGCCTATTTTCCATATTAATGATATTATTTTTTTTCAAACCCCTGTCACATGTCTTTATTTGGCAAACAAATTACTCCAATAAAAGCTGACAGATGAGTTTCCCAGTAAGCGTGTGAGTGTGGCAGGGCTGCTGGCTAACACACAGTCGGGCTGCCAGAATGCCGAGGTCACCAAACACCCCACAAAACTGCCTCACGTACCTTGTGGGTAATTAAACACAACTTGGTTTTAGCAGTCAGCCTTCGGTAATGGAATTCAGCCAGTTAAAATATCTTTTCATAGGCAGGATAGAACCAGTGGCATATGACAGGAGGGTGACTGAATTGCTCCCAGTTTAATGACACCTCTAACTACGCAATTATGCAATTAAGGTGCCTGGTTTCTATGTAAATTGATGTACGTATGCTATGGAGTTGTGGGGTTTAATATTAGTGAGCAGTTTCATAGCCTTCAGGCCCAAGGCACGACGACTAAAGGGATCTCCTAGGCTGTTAACAAGAATCACACATTTGATATTTCAGAGAGAACACCAAACATCCTGTCTGGGCATGGAAACTTTGAAGAGCCTCATGGCACCACAACTTCTGCTGTCCTCCAACTGGTCCAAGAAACTGAGGTAAGATGGCAGTGTTTCCTGACCTAGCTCGGAACTCACAGGGGTGAAAGTCAAAGTGTGTCTCTTGGGTGCCCCTCTGAATGCTATTAGTCAAATTTCTCACCTTAGACAGTCTTCCAGTTATTTTCCTCATTTAAAAGCATAACTGGCACTGCTCAGTGCTTATTTGGATTTAGGTCTTTACTCACATCAGGCTGTACACCAAGGTGGTCTTTGCTGAGAACTGTGGTGGTGTCACCACCAGCTGAGATGGCCCACGTCACGTGAGCTCCAGGGTGGGGAGCTCCTGTGCTCGACCTGAACCTAGGGATGTGAGAGTGCATTTCACTGTGCCTTCAGTATTTACATCTAGATGGAAAAGTCTGGGAAAAGGGCAGAAAGTTTACTTGCACTTGGCATCCCAAAACACCAGTGTTAAGATACATTGAGTAAGTTCCAACATTTGCTGGAGCAAAATAATAGGCAAGAGACTTGTTCTTTTAAGTCAGCCAGCTTTTTTTTTCTTAATTTAAAATTTGTGTGTTGCCTTTGATCTGTTACCAATCACAAACCAGGGTATACTTTTGACTACTTATCTTTTTCTCTGGGCAGTTGTGCCACACATGTATTACTGTGCTCATCTGGGAAGAAAATAATGGAAAAACGTACTTCAAATTGGCCGTGGTTCCTTATTTTTTGGCAGAACCACTGAGGAGCAGCTGTGTGACAACCTGAAACGGGATCTGAGAAAAATGTGTTTTAGGAGTGGACTGCGCAGTTTTTCCAGCAGGAGCGTCCATGGGGCTTTGCATTGTGCCACCTTTGTGGATGGGGAATGTGCCACCAGGAGGAAGACTGAGAAGACACCATTTGACAGCTGCAGCAGGAGGGAGACCAAGGGCAAGTCGTCTTCCTCTTCCTTCCATGTCGGGCAGCCGTGTGGGCCGAGAGCATCTTAGAGGTACAGCCAAGAAACACAGCTGTCTGCCCCCCCGTTGACTTCAGTAGCTTGCAGGACCTGAGGGTTGTAGCCACATTTGGTGTTTTTTCCCCGGCAGTACAAGGTTTGATTGCACCTGGGGACACCAGTCACAATCCTTGTTAGTGACTAGACCCCGGTGTGGGGGGGTGGTGGATCCAAGGATCCTTGGGATTTTATTCATAGGGATTTTTGTAAGACTGTCCCACAGCTGCATCTTGGGCATCTGTGGTGTCTCTGTAGAAAGAGGTAGTAATTGGGGCAGGGGCAGCAACTTCTCCCCCTCCGTCGTGCCTGTTCCTCTTGCTCTGATGCCACCTCCCCAGCTCTGGCCCTTTATGGCTGGTTTCTGGCTCTGTTGTACACGTGGGGCTGCAAAGAACTTTTTGCAAAGCAGCCGTGCTAAGGGCAGGCCAGTGGTGCAAACCGACAGGCAAACTCTATTTGCATCAGCGGGGTGGCAGAGCATTTCTGAAGGAAAGGATGTGCCTTACTGTTCATGTGACACTGCGGTGTCCTTAGAAGGCACCCTCTTCACGTGCGGGTAGTGCACAGGGTGCACTCTCTTGGCTTACATCAGGATTTGCGAGACGGGGTCGTGCGTGGGTTCGGGGCTGTTGCTGTGGGTGTCATTCTGGGGCGCTGGGACCGGCAGGGACACATCGCCCCACAGGCTCCAGCTCCCCCAGCACACACTGGCACGGTGCCAGCCCTCACCAGCCAGCTTTGCTCCAAACAGCTCCTGGTGCGGCTGGCAGCCAGCTCCCCCCGTGGTCACCCAGCTCCCCCCGTGGTCACCCAGCTCACCCTGTGGTCACCCAGCTCACCCTGTGGTCACCCAGCTCACCCCCGGTCACCCAGCTCACCCCGTGGTCACCCAGCTCACCCCTGGTCACCCAGCTCACCCCCCGGTCACCCAGCTCACCCCGTGGTCACCCAGCTCACCCCCCGGTCACCCGGCTCACCCCTGGTCAGCCAGCTCACCTCGTGGTCAGCCAGCTCACCCCTGGTCACCCAGCTCACCTCGTGGTCACCCAGCTCACCCCCGGTCACCCAGCTCACCTCGTGGTCACCCAGCTCACCCCACATTCACCCAGCTCACCCCCAGGCACCCAGCTCACCCCCGGTTACCCAGCTGACCCCATGGTCACCCAGCTTACCCCCAGGCACCCAGCTCACCCTGTGGTCACCCAGCTCACCCCACATTCACCCAGCTCACCCCCGGTCACCCAGCTCACCCCTGGTCAGCCATCCGCAGAGAGAGCGCATGTGCACGCCCCGCCAGGGAGAAGGGATGTCGTAGTGTGGATGCACGGACAGCGATTTAATAGCATGGATACAGGTATCGTGTGCTCTCTGCCCTCGGGGCCTGAGGACAATCCAGGCATGTTTAATTGGCTGATAAAGCCATGGCCTCTGTGGAGTCCATGGAGACTTAACTTTTGCTAAGTTGATATTACTACAAACTGAGGCATTTTGAAAAAAAGCATCTTTCTTCCATCAAGTCGAACATTATGTGACTGTGCCACCAGACCCAAGAGGTTGCGCATTGTGTATCGAAGGTTAAAGTTACCACCTTCCTTGCAGAGGACAAAGATGGGCACTTGCTAAGATACACATCCAGTCCTTTTGTTGTTTCAGAGCCAATTGTTTTTGAAAGGCTTTTGTTGTTGTTTACAGTAGGAAGCCACAGGTACCGAACCCCAGTGTGTGCCTGCCACAGCAATCCTGCCCCATACATAGGGGAGTTCAGCCTTGGACCATCCGACAGGGGGAGGAATCTGGTGAGTCCATTTCTTCAAGTTGTTTTACCTAAAGGGGGTGTCAGGGATGGAGTGATGCACTTCACTCGTAAGACAGAAGCAGCAATATGTTTATTGATATAAAACAGCAATTTAACAAATTTTGATAGCAAATGTGAAAGTGGTACACTTGTCGATGGCAAGGTACACTTGATTATCCACCGCACAGGGGACAGGCTCAGACAGAACTGTCAGAGACCCTCCTGTTGAGCCATGAGTTTCAGAAAGGATTCTGAAATTCCTTTGCATTCTAAACTCCTCATGCTGTACCTCGTCCTCTCTGAATACACACTAGACCTTCTCTTTCCAGGGTTTGCCAGACTCTGAATGAATAGCAAAAGGATTCTGGATGAGAGTCTGAAATGAGATCATGGGCTGTTGAAATGTGTGACAAGGAAAAACCTGGGAGAAGGGTGTGGAAGAGGACTGTTCCTGGCCTGAACAGAAGATACAAAGTCATAAAGTAGGTGGTTAACAAAAATTACTGGAGAAGTGCTGTAGTATCTCGTGGTCGGAGGAAGGCAGCATTTGGCTGTGCCACAGAGCGAGGGGCGTCCTTGTTCTGTGTGCAATTATACAAAATGTCTCCTGGTACAGCGCAGAGGTGATGGAGAGATGGCCCTTTTGCTCTGGGGATGTGGTGTCTGTGATACCTGTAGAAGAGTGGTCTGGTGGCAATGGAGGCTTGTTCCTGGGTCTCAGGGAGTCCTTTAATAGCTGGATTATAGGAAAACAGTAACGTGGCAAAATCTGCCCACATACTACAGAGTGTGGTTAAATATTACTAAGAGCGAAGAAATAAATGGTTGATTCTTAACAGCTATTGGAAAGCAACCTGAGGAAAAATAATGATGAAGTGCCTGATCTACAGAGCAGGGAATTATTTATGTCTTTATCCAGAAAATTCATATCCACTTCATGTTTGACATGTTATTAAGAAAATGAGGAACAGATCTATACTTTTGACATGCATCAAGCATTTGTAAGCATGATATCCCATCTGGCTCACTGGAGTTAAATTTGAGATTTTTTTAGGAGAAAAAAGGCAACTTCTCATGAAAAGTCCAGTGGCCACTCACATCCAGTAATTGGATCAACTATCCTAATCTCAGTAACAGTAGCCAGGCTGTTTGTCAAGTTTAAGAAGAGAGATAAATAAAAAATAGCCTATTTTTTAAAAAATGGTTTATCTCAGCCCAAAGCAACAAGCAAGAGCCCTGTCTAGAGGAGAATTTGTTTCAAAGCAAAGGAACGAGGTTTGGGCTTGGAAGAGTTCGTACAAGTGCACAGGGAGAACTGGTAAGAGCAGAGCAGCTGGAATGTGATTTGATTGATTTTGGACATTGTTCCTGGAAACCTACTCAGAGCTGGCGTCTGAACTGTATAGGTGCCTCAGTCTGCACCTTCCTCAACCAGACGAAGCATCACGGACGCTCAGGATGCATTTCCTCGCTTACTGCGGGGTCAGTTCGATGCAGTAGCTGTGCTCTGAGCACACATGAACTTCCAAAGCTGGAGGACATCTCTGTGTTCTTTCAAACCAGTACTGGAACTTACCACTAGAATGTCTCGTTTCTCTCTGAAGTTGCAGGTTTACACCAATGCATCACTCAGTTATGTATTTATTATTTAATTGGTGTGGAAAGTCATAAAACCTTGTGTGACTACAGGACATCAGGATAAAACGGCAGACAAGAACGCGTTTTAACTACCAGGAAGACTTTGATAATTTGGTGTTGGGGATCTAGATCTATATAAATAATAATTGCATAGGATTTAACTGGGCCTCAGTTGCTAATTAATGACTCTCTAACATTTACAATTAAAATTTTAAGGGCAGCTATAGTTGTTTTATCTATAGTCTTAGAGTTAACAGACAGCTGTAGTTTCATCTTGCTGCCCGTCTGTTAATGCAGAGCGAACAGGCTGCAAGGTGGCTGTCACGATGCAAGGCTTGATCCAGTCTGTGATTTTCACAACCATTGTGGCAATCACTTGTGCCTCATTTGCAGGGAGGAACAACCTATAATGGGGCATAGAGAGAGAGACCTTGGCACCTGGACGGGAGGCGGGTGCTCTGTTGCCTCTTTTCTCCAGGAGGACGGAGCAGGATGCTGGAGGCTGTTGTCAGGAGCATTCTTCTGCTCAGGG
Organism: Microhierax caerulescens; assembly: GCA_035590215.1. Classification (NCBI taxonomy): domain Eukaryota; kingdom Metazoa; phylum Chordata; class Aves; order Falconiformes; family Falconidae; genus Microhierax; species Microhierax caerulescens. The sequence continues at coordinate 69,278,355 of JAVJGJ010000001.1, forward strand.
TTGTCATTTCGTGACTGATCTGGCTCTTACTAGGGTGGCTATTGTAATCTCCAACTCTATTAAAACCCATGTTTTGACCACCAAGTCTAGGTTTATTTACTGAAGGGAAACTAGGGAAGCTTTTCTCCAGAATAAATGGGCTTTATTGAAAGCACTCACAACTGGCTTAACGACGTGGCTCTGATGAGAGGTGAGGTGACTGTATAGAATGGAACCTGGAAACAAAATCTTGTCTCAGTCCCTTCTATTGTGCTCACTTTGTTGTCAGCAAATGCAGTAAGTGCGCTTTGCCACTGGTCACGGTACCTGTAATTTATGATGAATCTTTGTTTTCAATCTTACGAGGGGATAAAGGTTTAACATGTCTTTTAGACACATTACATTGTCAGCTGGCACGAGGTTACGCAGTGCATTTGATGAATGTTGCCGTGTTAATTTAGTGCGGTTCCTTCTGCTTGCCTACGTATTTAAGCAGGAATTTCTTTTGGCACAGCCAGCCTGTTGGTTAAACCCTGAGCAGGAGGCGCAGTTATAACCTACCCGCCAGGAAGACCTCAGGCCCTGGTCTCGTCTCTTTCTTGAGGCTCACATGAAAACGGTGGCGTCTGCTCTGGCCTGGCTGAGGTCTGTGGCTACACTTTGCTGCCTGAGGGGGTGGGCACAGCGAGGGCCGTCACGACAGAACCACTGGCCAACCTCACCTTGGCTCTTCGGAAACACGGAGAGGTGACACATGGAGCGTCGCATCACAGCACCACCAGTGCCAGAGGTGAGTGACTTACAGCCACAGCAGCTCCCTCAGAGCCAGACTTACGACACCTGCCTCAGCGTCCACCGCCCGCCACTTCAGTCGCTACGGCGCTTTACGGTGTTACTGGTCTGATTGTGACGATGAAACATGTTCGGAAAACACAGAGACCCCAAACCTTCCTTGTGGCACCGGAGTACTTGTTTGTTTACCTTCTGCATTCAGTCCAATTCGGGGTCCTAAGGGCCACCTGTAAAGGGGCAAAAAACTCTTTCAGTCTTGCACAGGTAGGCGATAAGGAGATAGATCCCTGTTTTAGCCAGGGGATGTCAGCTCAGAAGGCCGTCGTAGTATGTCGTAAAGACCATCTTCACCCGCTGTAGCTGAACCAGAGCAAAATGCGTTAATCTTGTTAGACGCCAAAGAACGTAACAGCTAGTGCAGGCTCAGTGCTGTGTGGAACTACGGTAGCTGCTGCTGCTGCATGGAAAATGCACGTTGCGTGTTGCAGAAGCTCTTAAATTACCTGAGAAACTGTTCTTTACAAAAGGCTTGGTTGAAAATCGTCAATCTTCCTTTTGAACAATACATATCATGCTCTTGTCATATTATAGTGAAATGCACTCTTTAAATTTGGTAATGAGCTACTTCACTTTGGTTGAATTGTCATATTTTGATTCATTTCACTGCAATAAAAATGAGACTTCCGATCCAGAAATGAAAACAAGATTTCTAATTAGTAGCAAACAACAGCCTCCTTTACTCATTACTTTAAAATAAGGACAAGGTATTTCAGCTATTCACAAATATTTCAGGCATATTACAAAGTCACGTAAGAGAAAAAGATCTTGATCATATTTGAAGCAAAACGGTTTAAAAATGTTTACAAATACATTGGTTTTTTTTTCATTTTCAAAATACTTGATACAGTTCTGCAGGAGACTATCTGTTTGGTCAAATAAACTTCTGCCATGCTTTGTCCTAGGGGACAAAATTGGAAAAGTATTTTCTAAACAGTACTTTGTCTGAGGCAGGGGTTTAGAACATGACCTCTAACGGTCTTGCAATCCTGTCTCTGTGGACTTTGTACAATGCTTAACATGATTTTTTTTTAATGACTGTTTTGTAACATAATATGAAGCTGACACTTATTTTACACTGTATTTAAAAGATCTGAGACCTATTTCTTATATATATATATACACACATATTTTTGAATCTTTAAGGCTGCACCACTGACATTTTATCAATCTTTTGTCATTTTCTTAAATGTTACAATTACGTCGTCAAATTTAGAATTATTAGCAGCAATGATGATGATGGTGTTCCTCATTTGAAAGTCCCAAACCAAACAGAATTCCCTGGGAAACTGCATACCACATGCATGATACATAACTAAAAAAATTAGTCCAAAGATCTGATAAATATGTAGTTCTAGCTACAGCTAATAGTTGTTCTAGTTCTAAAGAATAAAATGTTTATTATATACAGAAGAGTTGGGTGGAATACGGACATTTATAAAGATCGCTCAAGGCATTTCTCGGTGAATTGTTCACGACTCAGCTGCCCTTTTTGCTTACGTGTAGGCTTGTGGCACCTGTGGGAAGGGAACATCCTGGTAGTGTCAACAGGTCCAGTCTTACAAGATGCGAGTTATCTTCTCCAGGCTGCCCAGTCTTCAACTGAACCAGGAATTTCCTGCAGGATTGGGAGCCTTTCAGGCTTGCTCCTGAGCTAAATGCAAACTGGTACAGCACATCGGATGCCAGTTTACATCAGGTAAGGGTTTGGTCTTTTGCCTTCAGCATATTACAACGAGAAAAACTGCACCCGCGTTTTTCAATGAGCACCATTCACTGGCTTTGGTAACGTATCTATGGGCACGACCAGCGGGATCAAAGATTACGCTGAACTGTCCTGTACAATAAGAAAGCACAGCTGCCTATTACCTTGCGACTACAGTCTGTAAATATTAAAAGCATAAATATGTTCAGAACCACACACATATACACAAAACACAGCAGTAGCAATATTACAGGATGCAGTGCCTACTCTATATAACTGCTTTTTTTAATACAGATGCAACACCAAAATAAATGCTATTTAATATGAAGCAAGCCCTTCTTCGAAGGTCACTGGCAGTAAGCCAAAGTTCAGGCCCGGGCTTCTGCTAATCTGAGGTGACTCTGAAGCAAGATCCATCCCACTGTCTATCAAATCCAATCAATGCAAGAGTAGCGCTACGGGAAGATAATGACTATCAGTTAACACTAAAACTTTCTGAGCTGGAGCTTTTTTTTGCCACCAGTTGTGATGAATTCTCCCTTTTTCACAAGTGCTCTTCTGTGAGCACTCACCAGGCTTAACAGGGCACAAAGTTATTACATACAAAATATGATTCAGAGGTAAGGATTAATAGAAACAACCAGCACACGATCGGAGTTCCTGAATCCTGGGAGGTGCTCCCCGTGTTTTTAAATGAAGTTTCAATGAGATTGCACTTAACAGACCACTAGGAAGTTGTCACTCTCCAAATTTTTCTTCCTTTTTGTGCAGTTCTGTTTCAAAGCTCGGTAGGAATAGCACGAGAAAGGCTAGAGGATGTGACTGTGCTGGTCCATTGCCTTTGCTAATGCTCTTCAGGGCAGCGTCCTCTCCTCAAGTTCACATCATCTAGTCCAATATCTCCAGTTCTTCCTTTCCCTTTCTCCCCTTTGAAAATAACCTGGGAAGAGAAATAGAACGATTTGAGTGTAGAAATAAAGTAAAATGAAAGAAGCTTTGGTTGAGAGAGGTCTCAATGGTAAGAAAGCAAAAGCATAAGACAGCTGAGGCAACTGTAACTGTCAAAAAGCTATTAATTCTGCTCAGAATTATGGCTGGTTTTTTTTTTATTTCTGATCTCTCCCTTCTTCACTTTGGCAGGATCTTTGTGAAGAACCAGCAGTTGAGGGTAATTTTGCACTTTGTGCTGAGGTAAGATGAACTTCCACATACGAGTATCTTGGGTGCTTTCTGCATACTGTCTCTGCACTGCTTTCATTGTCCCTCACGGTAAACACACAAAATGCTCTGTATTCTGAAAAATGTTATCTAACAGAGGAGCTTTCCATTGCTAAAGCACCTTGCACCTGCCTTAGCTGTGGAAACTAGAAACACCCATCTTTAATTTAGAAATTATGGCACCTGCAGATTCATGGTAATCTACAGAAGTGCTGGCTCCTTGCAAAATGGCAGCAGAACTTTGGGTGTGGATTTCTGGGCAGATCACCAGCAGTCCAGATTTAGCCTGAGTAGAAGAAATTCAACAAATACAAAGCTTGACTGCAAGGACTGAAGCATCAGTCAGAGGCGGTACACAGAATGGGCAGCTGACCTTAAGAAACACTTGCCATAAATCAGTATTGCTCATCTGTGCTAGCACTGTAGATTCAGAAGCCTGAACTGTTGTTTAATATGATCAGTGGGTTTGACCATGGCTTAAAAATTCTTTGAAACCTGCAGTAAAACTTTGTCAGTCTACTGTTATCACTGAGCTAGAAAGAGTTCATACAGATTCATAGGTCAGAAATTCAGTTGTGTACTTCAAAATAATTTGAATGCTTGCTGAAAGCACACTTTTTAAATAAGGAGTGGGAACTGAGGAGGTCAGAGAAACTCTATATTGAATATAGTGAATTATTTATATTTTTTTTTTAGAAAGGAGTGATTTTCGTTGTACTTTAGAAATAATTTACACAGAGCTAATTCATTAGAAAGTGTGATGAAGGATTCTAGTCTCCATTCATATTTTCCTCAGGTTTCTATTGGGCCCCCCTAAAATCACTAGCATTAAGCTCCTTTTGGCTTTTAATTAGCTAGAAAACTAAATTTAATTAGCTAAAAAAAGAAGTTTCCCTATTCTACTTTCTCTGTGGCAGAGGCCTTCCCTTCAGCTTCCCTGCCCCCCATTCCCTGATCCTTGGAATAAATGTTGCGGTGGTTAAGGCCAGCAGCCCACCTACCGTTGCAGGCTGGAAAAGATCCCAAACCCAGCAGTTCCGTGCGGTGCCTTGCGGCAGCTCTGGTCTGTGGGCCAGCGGTCGGTCATGGTTGGCAAGTCACGCTGACAGCTGCTGCTGAGGTGGTCACGAGGGGCAGGGGACAGGGCAAAGGGGAACTTTTTTTGGGTCTCATTTGCTTTTCTGCCAGACAATATATCAGTCATACACACTTAATGAGCTGCTCTATCAGGTGAGACAGACCTGAGGATTGCCAGAAGTGTTAAACTTGGTGAAAAAGGGCAAGAACATGGCAAGAATATTGTTCACCTGTTACAGATTTCCACATCCTCACTCTGACATTCATTTAAAACTAGAAGGAGGTCAGACATCTTTATTACTGTTGCTGTGGTAAAGTTTTCAGAAAATTATATGCAGTAATTACAGCCTTATTATTAATTTTAGAACTTTATACCCTGTGTTGTAGCCTGCTGCCACCATGAACGTTATGATGTGTGAGCTTTCTAGACCACCTGATATATGTCAGAGCAAAACAGGCCCTGAAGCACCCAAGCCCCTTCTTCAAATCTGAAATAGAAACTACCTTCAAAGCTAAGTCGAGGTCAAAAAACCACTGAGCTTTTGCTATCAGTTTATCACTCAGTGCTTCTATGATTTACAGGTATAAAAAGATTAAAAGATCTGTTGCACTCCAAACAGCTTTTTCTAATTGTCTAAACCATTTTGTGTTATTGGCATAGTTAGGTCATCGTTTACCTGCTTGGCCAGATCAGCTACTGGTATGCTGAAGAGCATAAAGCCATGTGGGATTGTGCATGTAACCTCCCTGCATTATCAAAAATGACTTATTTTCAATATCTTTGCCCTGGTGCAGCCAGTTACTAATCCACAGGGGATGATTCTTCCTATTTCCTGGCACTGTATGTATTATTTAAAGCTTGTTTATGTGGAATCTTGATACAGGCTTTTTTGGAAATCCATGTCCAGTATATTGATTGTCCATTAAACTGCTTTCTTTTACATGACAATTCCCTTAAAACAGCCTGTACGAGGTAGCTCAGTGCAGGCTATTTTGTCATTTCCTATCCATCTATTGCTGTAGGTGGGATTTTTTTATTTTTTTTTAAATTTTTTTTGCATAAAACTGATTTGAGAAAACGCACAATGACTCTGTCCTGGCTTCAGCTGGGATAGAGTTAATTTTCTTCTTAGTAGCTGGTGCAGTGCTGTGTCTGGGATTTGGTGTGAGAATAGTGTTGATAACAGATGGCTTTTAGTTGTTGCTAGGTAATGTTTATACTAAGTCAAGTAGTTTTCAGCTTCTCAGGCCCTACTGGCTGGAGGGGCACAAGAAACTGGGAGGGGACACCTGACCCAAACTAGCCAAAGGGACAGTCCATACCACAGAACATCATGCTCAATATATAAACTGGGGGGACTTGGGCAGGGCCTGCTGATCACTGCTCAGGGCCTTGCTGGGCATTGGTCAGCGGGTGGTGAGCAGTTGCATTGTGCCTCACTTGGGGTTTTTTCCCTCCCTTCCCTTTGGATTTTATTCTTCTTCCCTTCTCCCTCCTCTTCATTATAATTGTTGTTATTATTATTATTTTCCTATTGTATTTCAATTACTAAATTGTTCTTATCTCCACCCTGGACTTTTACATTCCTTCCCAATTCTCCTCCCCACCTCTCTGGGGAGGGGTGTAGGGGGTGAGCAAGTGGCTGCGTGGTACTTAAGTTACTGGCTGGCGATAAACCACGACACTTCATTATCCTTAATGTGTTTCTATTGGCAGGGATCAAAGCAGTAAAACACAGGCTGAAACTGGACCCAGAAGACAAACAGTCCATGCCACATCGTCTAAGTGTCTTCAGCTTCTCATGCAAAACACCACAAGGCAGCACATACATCAGTACTTACGCTCTTGATGCCTAGTCCTTGTAAAGTTATATGTGTCTGCCTCCAGCCATGGCCCCCATTTCTTCCCCAGACAGCTGGTCCATGAGCACCGTTTTTCCTTACAAAGACTTGGAGGGCTCCAGAATGCAGTCCAGGCACCTTATGCCTAAATGACAGGCACAAGTCACCAGCCTGAGCCACGTGACCCAATGGCAGGATAAGATGTGCTACTCTTCCTTCTTTGCCTTTGGGGTCAGTGATGGTAAGGTACTGTCCCCCTGCAAAAGAAAAAGCAGTTAGTTTTTGTGGGGTTTTTCAAATTCTACTGTGCTGCAGCACAAGTTGTCAAAAAAAAAAAATATCAAAAAATAAAAAAGGGCTCCACAAGGTCCAGTGAGTCTTAAAAAAGCGTATGGTTTCTGGAACGTGAACCAGAACTGATGCACCTGCCTCCTGCAGGGTAAGATTTACAGTGCTGCTCTTCTGTTTACATTAGTACCAGGTTAGGTCTTGCCCATCTAATTTGTTTTACAAAGCAAATAAGACCTCTTTTGAAAAAAAACATTTCATGTATTCTTTCATTTCTGACAACCCCCTGGTGAATGCATGATTTTAAACTCACAGTGACGTTAAAGCTACTCTGTACGTTTATGCACTTTGAGGCTGCTATGGGGTGATAGCATAAATGTTATGATGTAAACTGGACTAGAGTCCTGTCACTTCCCTTTGGTTTGGGAACTGTGTTAACAGGTGAAGTCTCAAAGCGTATCCATTTGCAAATATGGATAGCATTGTTATTTAACCGTAATTAAAGTCTTAATCAGGATTAGATACAGAAAGATAGAAATAGTAACGATTTCCAAATGGCTGTTAACTTGATACACTCGCTGAAGCCTTCTCTAACAGTAGTAAGCTGTCAGTGAGCGTACATACTTAATTGAAACCCTACTGTTGTCTCTGATCATGTTTGAAGTAAAGATGCCTTCATAAAAACACCTAAACATGAATAGTAGAGGATGTCAGGTACGGCAACATCCATTAATCCTTGGGGGTGTTGAGGGGGGGGGCATATACTTACGTAAGTCCCACGCACCCTTTCATATAGGTGGTCAAAACTACAATAAATGTGACTTCACATCTTGGAGAAAACCCACATTTGTATTTTTTTCTTTGTACTTTTCAGTAAAATTTTTGCGAGGTGGATGATGACTTTAAAATTTGGAATTACCAAAGGGAGGAGGGTTATCTTAATCCAAACTTAATTTTTTAATTTTTTTTCAATGAAATCAGATTTTTAAAAATCTTTTTAGTCAAAAAATGCAAGTTTAATGAACTTAAGCTAAAGGTGCCATTTAGGCTCCTTAGTTGAAACTGATGATGTAGAAATACTGGGGGTTTGTAGTATCGTTGACAAACACAGTCTTTACGTTATTACAGGATAGAAGAATATTTTTCATTTAAATGGTTGAGCAGTAGCACAGTGATAAGGAGCTTTATTTTTTGATAGCTTCTTTTTGGAAGCCACAGTGATTTCACTCAAAAGCTGTGAGATTTAATGACAATGTACCAGGGCTTGTCACACACTTATAAGGAAAGCCAATCCTGTCTCCAATTCACTATTTCTACACAGACATTTAAGTTCCTTGGTCTCAATGAGATTTAACAAAGCAAAGTATTATGCTGCTGTCTGGAGCCCAAGATCTGCATTTGGGTTTAAAGTGAGATCTATTTGTCCAAGGATCTGTTAGTGTTTTCTGGGGATTTTGTTTTCTTTAATGCATTGGGTTTGCATCAAGGTCACTAACGGCTAAAATAGGCATAATAGAGTTTAAATAACTGCACCTGTTTTATAGCGATATAGTTGTACCTACAACAAAGTATGATCTGACTCATTAACTGCATCTGTTTCGGGTAGTTACAGTGACTGAATCCAATCAATAGGAAACAGACTTAGGTAAGCACAAAGCCAATGTAGCTGTAGGCAAGCCCCTGCAGGAAAAGGTCCCCTCAAATGAGCATTTTCTGCATGCAAGATAAGCTTATAAGGCTTCAGCATGACACCTGTCAAAACGCAGATTCTGATAAACCAACAAATAGAAAACTTTGAAAGGTGAAAGCAAACACTCAGGAACAAGCTGTGAAAATAAATCCTTGCAACAAGGTATTCCAGACAGGCGGGGGTGGGTGGGTGACTTCAAGGGACTAGTTTTAACAGGTTACGTCAACAGGACCAGAACATACACAGGAAACAAAAAGTTGAAATTGTCCCTGACTGGGAAGCAATGCGGGGGGGGGCAGGGGGGAAGTCTAATTAAAAACTAAAAAAAAAAAGCCAGTTAAAAATCATAGTTTTCAACCTTTAGTATGTATTAACAACAGTTTTTGAGTACTGATAATGAACATGCTTTAAGTGACTGCCTCTCAGAAACAATGCGGTTTAAAAAAGGTCATTGTTTCAACAAGGTGTCTGAATTGCGTGTGATCTCTTTCAAAACGCCAGTCTGCAAGCAGGAGGGGAGGCGGCCCGACCTGACCAGCAAGCGAAGACAGCGCCTCTGCTTAGCCAGCTAAACAGCCTGAAAAAGGTGCCAGGTCACCTGCTGCGGTGACAAACTGTCTCATCAATGGCAACGCAAGGACAGACATCTATGATGAGGTGGTGCATAAGGACTCTCAGTGCCCTCACCCTCCCTCAACTTGACCTGTGACATTTGCCGAGAGCCTGTTTCCCTCGAAGCCTGCCCTCCCCTCGCATAATGTAAGCGTTGTGCGCTGCGAAGGCCGCTCGTCTGGGTATGAAGTAATCCCGTCGTCACAGGGAGCCAGCGATGTGTGTCTGGTCCCCGGTGCTGGGGGAAGGGTGCGCGGGCCAGGCCAGCCTCTCGGTGCCATGCGGCAAAATCAACGGGGGACAAACTGCAGCTGACTTCAGCAGCACAGAGGTGCCATTCTGCTGGGCCTAGAGCAGCAGGGGTGTGCGAGCAGGAGGGGTCGCAGCCTTGGGTGACCACCAGTGCCGACACCAGTCTCCTACCATGCAAATGGCTCCCCTGTCATATTCCTTGCAAAGTCACTTTTTCCAGTTACTTAACAGTTTTCCTAGGTACAGGTCGCCGTAACTTGGAGTAGAATTCAATAAAATCACACAGAGATGTTAAACCAGAACGTTGTATTTGGCAGCAGAACAAAGACTATTTCCAGCACTTTCTATAATTTTGCTAGTAATACAGAAATAATTATGTTTGTGTGGTAGTTTGAAAAATAAGCTTTGTTTCACCATAAATAAAAGTTGTTCTCTAGTCCACATTTTTGTTCTGATTAAGACAGATAATCTTTTAGTGAATACATTTACTACTCCTTCAGAGACATTCCTATTGTAAAGATACCAGCTATGATAAAAATGCAAATTCTCAATTGCTCTTTCATGTTGGCAATCCTCAGGTTTGATTTTTATACACGGAAGAGGTGTGGGTGTGAAATATACGCCAGAACTAAAGGGAGCAGAAGGTATGTAAATTCATCACAATGCAAGAACTGTCAACCAACTCAAGCCTGGGTGGCTCTCCAACTACAGGATGCGATCGTACACAGGTGTCTTACCTGATTCATCTCTCACTGGTTCCCAGTGCAAGTCATCGTCTTTGTCCTTCATCCACCCACAGAGTCCACTATCAAAATTACAGCTGTGGACCAGCACACCTAGGCAGAACAGAGCAGACTGTCAAAAATAAAAAAGTTATTTGGATTGTTTTGGTTGGGGAACTGCAGCAGTTTCCCTTGTGGCTGACAGTAGCAAGTAAATATGAAAACTGAATGCAGCAGAAGGGACACTAGAAAAATTAATCTACAAAAATACTAAAACAATACAAAGGATGCTAGTGTTATTATTAACAATTCACACCATTGTTGTGCTAAATCTGTTAAGAAAAAAAAACACTATAAAGGTTCACTTAGGTGGTGGGCTTTTTTCTTGTTACAAAGCGTAGTTTAAATAAGGGGCAGAAGATGTAGGAGTCCTGTAAAAAAGCATCAAAACCCAAGAAAACTCAACAAATCCTGAACCCTGAACACGGGACTTAATCTTTACCTGGGTCATCGTTCGCTTCAAATTCATCAGCAGTAATCCCTCTTTCGATTTCAAGTATTTCAAACAGATTATTGCTCACTCCAGGCTGGCGTGGAACTGAGAGAAAAGTAGTTTTTCAGAAATGAGTGAGATAAAAGTAGTTAGTGACCTACTTCCTTATCTTCAATAAAAACCAGCAGAGCAGCTCTTGGCATTGCGCTCTTCTTGGAGAATTAAATATATTTAATTATATTTGACATGAAGATTCATAAACTTTATGCTTATGTGATTCATGATTCCCAATCTGCTGAAGGCTCATCAAATGAAAACTCCTTTTTAACCAGGGGAGAAAAAACCCACCACCCCACCACCAAAAAAAAAAAAAAAAAAAAAGTTTAACCTGGAAGCACACTATTCCCCTTCAAATGCACTTTTAAAGATAGCGGTTTCTCAATAAAATAAAGCCACATTAAAGCCTTTGCTCAAACTTTCCAATCCAATCACCTTAATTACAGGAGAATCTCAACAGGAGGCAATGGTACTTGGAAGAGGCCCCACATGCACCCAACCTTTGAAACACAGCTGAAGGTACCTCTGTCTGCAAAGGATTAGAGCTCCCTAAACAATTGTACTGTACAAAAAAAGGATTGTATGGAGAGCTGAGAAAGAAGAGTTCTAGTGGAAGCTAGAATTGTAATTCAATTGTATTTATATCTTTTTATTAAAAAAAAAAATATATTTTTTGCATCCCAACGCAGTCTGTCCTTCAGCTGCTGTTCTCGGCTGCAAGCAGAACACTGAGTGATGTAACATGCCCAGAGGTTATGAGCTATTCAGCAGCCAGGACAATCTGAAATTGAAGAGGCCTTTGCGGGAACGGTGGCTGCCAACGTCAGGTGACTACAAAGACTTCTACTTCTGAAGACACTGTGCTGGTCTATGTAAGTCTCCAGAAATAACACAGCAATGTCATGCCTGATGGACAGCTGTCAACTGGGGATAAACAGATTGCACTGGGTAGAGCTGTCTTGGAAATTCCTCTTTTAGAGGTAGGTCTCATGCATAATTAATAACAGTCATAATGTGTTTCAGACATGCCCTTAGATGTTACAGATGGCATTTGTAAGGGCCTGATCTGTTAAAAACTTGACATGTTTTCCATGTGCAGTGCTAAAATAAGCCTCTATAGGCTTCTTAGGCAAACAAGAACAAGAAAAATTGAGATATGTACAGTTCTAAACTGAAATAAAGGACTGTTGTTTTCAGGAAATCAAATCAAAAGTAAGAGGGAACTTCTTTTGCACTAGGACAACATGTAAGTAGCACTGCTGCAAGAACTCTAGAGTCAGGAGGCAGAGGAACACAAAAAATAAGAAGGAAGTAGCTTCCTGCTTTTTGGAATTAGGACAAAGCAGTCTGATAAAAGGTCAACCAACTGCTAATGTATTTTAAAGGTAATGTTACAGACTACGTATCTTGGGTGGAAATTCTGTATAATAAAAATAAATCAATGAAAAGCTTGAAGTCTATAGGAAAATTATTAACTCCTTAATAGTATATAGTCAGTTTTTGAATCATTATGTCTCTTTTTCCAATCCTTTCTAGATTTTGGATTACGCCTATTTGCAGCCTAGGTTATTAATGCTCAAACAGCTTCAAGGACTTTATGTTGGCTTGGGTAGTAAAGGCCAGCTAATTTTTAAGGAAACATTGTTCCTAATAATATTTTTGCTGCTTTGTTTAATCTGGTTTTTTTGCTTACCTGATTAGAATTTTTAGATGTAACATGAAAGGAACCTTACAAATGTGCACAGTCCACACCACCTAGGCCAATAATCACCCTGCAGTACATTTACACACAAATACTATCTTCAATTATATAAAGGAAAAAAAAATATCTGTTTACCTCAGGCAGTAAAAAATCAAAACAGGAATGCTCTAAACCCATCGTTCACCCTTAATCCCTCCCAACACTGCTGTCTTTCCTAAGAGCTCTATTAATAGGTAGGCAGGACAGTTGAACAAGCACGTCCTACAGCTATAGTCACACCTGCACAGGGGTGCTGATGGCGGTAGAAGCTGCTCTGATGTGTCACATCATGCACGTTCTTACACTGCTCTGACTGCGTTACAGTCACGGACAACCACGAGCAATAGCTTACGGAGCAGATGTGTGTGCCTAGGGCACCGCCGCCATGGTACACACAGCAGCCATCAGCACTGTTTAAATTCAGCTGCAGCGGGTTTGCTCGGGGATGTTAAAAACTGGCAATTCAATTTCCTGGGCTTACTGCGGCCAGCCCCCTGGGACAGCAGTTTTTTCAGGCGTATTTACGTACAAAGCCTGCTAAACTGACAGCATCCTGTGAGTGAGTTACTGTCATTTCTGGCATGATAGTGCTCTGGCTGCAATTTCACCTCAGATAAGCCCTCACAGTAGAGTTTCCCTCGGCAGCTGCTGCTCCCCATGGAATGCAGCACTCCCCAGGCATGAGACACATCTATGTGGCACCCCCAGGGATATCGCCTTGCCTCTCCTCTTCTCGGAGTGTGCTAAGGAAAAAAAGACACTGTTTGTTTCCTATGCTGTGAAGAACAAGTCAGCAACTCACTTCAAAACTGCTGAGTGCAGCATCCACATGTACTGTAGCTGCGTCTGGAATGGACATGCAGCCTGTTCTTGAAGCATCTTTACATCTGCCACATCTGCACGGCACAGGGATGGGAAGGGGCCAGCCCACGGGAGCAGAGGGAAACGCAAGCTGCACTCTCCCTGAGCTGCTGGGGGACTCCAGCCTGCAAAACCTCACAGTGCCATCACCCTCAGGCACCCAGCAGCAGCAGGATGCCTGTGTCATCTTCTTACCTAGGCTGACACTGAATTTAACGCTCCCACCTGTATCTTCCTGTTCTTCCCCCATGCCTTCAGTTTTTCACAGGGACCATAGGCCCAGACCACAGAGAGGTAGTTACAGGGCTCTAAGTGAACACTGTGGCAGAGCACATTGAGGAAACCCACTGCCATGCTCCAAGGTTTATGTGATGCTCAGGGGTCACAGTCTCAAGGTGTGTACTTGCCCTGTAGATCCCCTTCCCAGTCCCCCATAGCTCTTGTTTATGGAAAATACTGCAGGAAATATTAGGAATTTATGTTCCAAACTACTTCAGTTTATTTCCTAAAACACCATTTCTAATGCACTATTTTATACAAACCTGGGTCACATCTGTGCACACATACAAGCATTCTCCAAATTAAAGTTGATGTATTTGCCTATAATTAAAGCTTGACAAAACCAATATTTCTTCAGAACTTTTCTCTAAAGTCCTCTCCAAACACTGTTGTTATGAACTTTAAACCAGTCACTTCAGTGCTCAGACCTGATTAAAAGAATGTGCACTCGATATGAAACAAGAGTTACCACAAGAGATGCAGGACTTCAAATATGATCCATCTGTACACTTCTTTTCACTGTGACTACTAATATGTTGAGTGGTGATGGTGGGAGGAAGTATTTGGCACAATTATTTTCTGCAAGCTTTCCAAGCCCTTTCTGTGTACTTTATATAGCATATCAGTGTGCTTTTCACTTAACTTCAATGGATTGATAAAGCTTGTTAAATATAAACTTGGCTTCTTTTTCTTGGAGAATTTTATAAGCTCTGCGTGAGCCAGTACATCAATAACACCATATTCTCAAAGTTCATGAGCTAAGTTCTTCACAGATGCATGGATCTTGGGAGGAATATTTAGTAACTGTATAAGACTGTTTTCTTTTCAGCTTTTTAATCCTTTGGGAAAACCATAGGACTTTTTTTCACGTACTTGCTAACTGCTGAGCTTGGGAGTATAAGAGATGGAGTGTACATATGTCAGCTTATTCAGAATAATCATTGTTTTGCTGTTACAAAACCAAAACAAAACAGAGTGCAGCTTCATGTTGTTAGTAATTCTTATTACTATTAATAATGTAGTGTTCTGCCGTACAACAAACACTGCGTTCTTATGCAGTGCCATTCCACACAATCACCATGACCAAGCTTCCCGTTTGTCAAAAACAACAAAGGAGAAAGATTTTTTTTGACTGAATAGTTATGATTGGAAGTTGTTTAATTCCCCTTCCAAAAACCCCCAGAAATTATGAGGTCTCACGCAGAACTAGTAGAAAATAGCTAAAAGAAAGGGTAGCCCTGAGGCCAGTTGGACTTAATAAAAAAGAATATGCCATGGTTTTGATACACGCTGGACTAAAAGGAAGGGGCAACAGAGAGGGGACGCTTTAGCCTTTTATCTGGATACCTGCAGCGTCCAGGATACGCTGCCTAAAACTCCACAGGCTCAAATTCTACAGTGTGAAGTATTTCAGGAAGGGCCTTCATGGACTGTCCCACCCTCTACAGTACCACATGCGTAAGTGGGGAAAGATGGTGCCTGCATGTGACCACTCCAAGTCCAATCTTGCATTTCTCAGGCAGTTACAAGGCTCATTAACTTTAACCTAAATCAAACATCTTATTATATACCTTCCCAGAAGATTTTCTGAAAAGTAACCTGCCTGCTCTTCTATGAGCAGCTATGCCGGAGATGCAGAATGCCAACTGAGTTTCAGGGAAATAAGTAGTCTACAGAAGCTTGCATATCAAATCTGGGGATAAAAATAGCTGGAACGCTGTTGGAGGGTGTGATTTCTAAGACTCCTAGATCTTATGATGTAGCTCCAGAGTACAAACAGGAACAGCATGCCTGTCTTAAATACTTAAATGTTAAGACAAACACATTTTAATAGGTGCCAGAACACTGAAGACAAATGAAATGCTATTGTAACATGATGCTACTCTAATAATACCAAGGAGTAACAAAACCCACATTCTTTGCTTTTAGCATTTCCCTTTTTTCAACAGCTTCAAGGATCACATAACTGCATTTACTGCACTAAGGAATTTCAGTCACCGAAAGGGGGAGAAAAAAGAACCAAGTTTTACTACAATCTTTAATTTTTTTAATAACCGTTATGGGAAAAGTCTTCCCCAATTCCAATCTTTTGAGCTCACTAAAGGCTAAGAAGGAAAACTGCTGAACTATCTTTTAATACAGATAAGGGGGGTTGTTCTTGCTTTTTGGTATCTAGTATTACACTTTGTCCTTTAGTTTATGCTTTTAATGCTTATCACTCAGATCCTGATGGCAGCAGAAAAATCACAGTTTTATTAAGAAGTTCATTCTGTTTGTTAAAGACTTGATCCACCTGGGTAACCAGAAAAGATTCCTCTGTACTTCACTGTAGTCTCTATCAGTCCTGAAATAGTTAAATATTAAGCCATCGCTGCATTCCTCCCTCATTGCCATTCCCCCCATATCCATATCAGGAGAAGATTATCCCTGGTGCCAGATTCCACTGTCTGCATCTGACTAAGTGGTTCAAAGACCAAGTGTAGGAATTCCATTTTTAAAAGATACTAATTTTTTTTGTTCTCTGAAAAAGCAGCTCCCCTAAGCCACTGCAGGCATTTTTAGAAAAGGGGTAAAGCATCTAAAGAAAAGCAACAACCTAATACCTTTAAAAAAATCGCAAAGGTATTTCAATAACATTATCAGCACTGTTATCATTTGTGCTCCTTGTCACCACTGAACAGACCCATTTCACTGGTCCTCAGCTGATTTCAAGCTGAGCAGCACATTCAAGAATGCTCTGAAGTGAAAACTTAGGACAGGTTTACTCAACATTTGGGACGGCAGGTCAGATAACCGTGAAGGGAGAAAATAGCAAGCAGCAAGTCACCAAGGGTAAGCTCAGGAAAATATTAAATAATGAAAAACTAAAATCTGGGAGATGCTTACAGAAAACAAGTGCACTTGCTCAGGTATGTTTCCTCTCCTGATATGGACCAAACCTAGACCACTAGCATGTTTGCAGGATTTCTCCTAATGCACAAGCACATCTGTCAGCAGCCGCCCCTTTGCTGTGGATTGCCTAAAAGATTTATAGCCTAACACCTATTCAGAAAGGCTACTAGGCAAAGCAGTGTTTACTTGTCATGCTGCTTTCTGGAAATTTGACTAAGGCTTCAGAGCCTGAGGCGGGAAAAAAAAGGAAAGAAAAAGTGCATGCATCACAAGATAAGTTGGTTTAAAAACTCAGCATTCAATTTTGACATCTTCAGCAGGTGCTAAGGGCTGGAACATCACAACTGCCAGTGTTTGCTGGCTGTAGTGCTCTCTCTACTGGGTTTTGGCTATCCTTGTGTGATAAAACATTACCTGTCCTGTGACTCTTCAAGATACAACAGCCCATGGCAACACATGGGGAAGCAGCCATCTAAGAAGACACTAACTTTTCGGAAGACTTTACAAAACTGAAGTTAAGTCCTGCTTCATGATCTGAGTGGATCTAGCATCAGTTTCCTTCTCTGTTTTCCAAGACACTGATTTATAACTGAATTGTTGTCTGCATTCTTCCATGGGAAACAAATAAAGGCGGCAAGCCAGGCTTTCTCTTCTCTTTCCAGGGAGGCTTAAGGGGACCACAGTGCACATTCATTTTTGAGAACTAGCTTCTTTGCTGCCTCAACTGGAGAAGCAGATGATGTGGGAAAATGAACCTAAAGAGGGTCAGTACAAGCCAAACAAAATTAGCTCGTATCCACAAGCCAGGAACACTGCAAAGATGTCTGACATAGGCAAAATTAAAACAGCAAGTTTTAAAGAAGCTGAAGGAAGTAGCTGGAAAAGCTCCTACCCTGAGGAAATAGAGATGCAAGTGAAAAATCCATAATCATTTCTGGAGGTAGGGAGGGTTTGGCACATCCACATGGCAGATAAGCAGCATGTCAGAGGTTAGCTAAAAGTTACTAGTTATTTCTGTTTCAAATTCTGTATTGTCTTGACATCATGGTTGTTTACATTGTGTTTGGCTATGAGGAATGCTTTTCGAGAGGCCCTGGCTTATGCTTGGTGGAAGCACTGCCATCCTGAGCTTGCAGTGCCTCACACAGAGCACCTGCACCCTAACAGAGTCAGGCACTGCTGTCCCAGGTGTCGGGAGCAGGAACCTGAAGCTTAACCCACCCAGCAAAGGCCATCGGTAAGCTAGCGTGAAAAGCATTTGAACCAATGCACTTCACCTCGCATTTGCCACGGGCCCAGATCATGCACAGAGTCCGATCTCCAGCCTAGCTAACGCCCAGGAACTCAGCACCTGCCAACAATGTTGCTGAATCATGTGTGTGAACCCTGGTGTGATGGCTTTTGGGGATGTAGGAGTCTCTCTGTACTGTCCTTAGAAGGGCAGCACTCGGAGCAGGCAAGGACAGGCTGAGTTACACCCATCCCACTGCAGTAATGCATGTGGCTGTAACTTTTCTAACTGCTTTTCTATATGTCCCACATGAGGAAATTTAACTTCTCCTTCCCCATAAACTCCTACAGTAACAGGACTCAATAGGTGAAGCGACCTTACTCTACAAGCAACGCTTTCCTTGACAAGGTAGCACATTCTTCTGGAACAGAACTGTTTTGCACCCAACTGTAGGTTTCAAATCCTGAACTTATGCTTTTGTGCACTCACTTCATGAATGCCTCTGGACAGAGAGAAGGTGGGACGGGACACCAGTGACCACTACCTAGATGATACTTTCAAAGTGGCCAGAAGAGAAAAGGGGTGGGTGGTGGGTGGGTGGGGGAGCAGGGGAAGAGTGGAAAGGAGAGAAATAGAGAGGAGAAAAGACACCAGCTTCATTAAGGAACACACTACTAGCATCATGCGAATTCCTATCATCTAGAGCACAACTGGAATATGCCTTCAGTCACACAGTTATGTCACAAACATATGTATGTTAAGTATTACTTTAGCAAGGGATGGAACAGTACGGGATTAAAGACACACATCTCTTGACTTGATCTGAGGAGCTATTTGTCCTTGTATCACTGACTGAAGCCAGTAACAGCTGCTGCTACTGCTTGACCTGTTGAAATCCTGCTGCACTGTGCACTGAAGCCTTTGAAGCTGTGTATGTGTATCACAAACCTCAAAGGGTGGCAGCTGACTTAAATAAAGAGTTGATAAACACTTTGCAAAGATCTTTTTTGCTGTGTTTGCTCTACGTACCATAATGTAAGCTTACAGTCAGAAAATAAACTTAAAATGCTTTTACCCTCCTACTCTCCAAACCCCTGTATCTGAAGCATATGCACTTAAAGCATTAGCTTCAAAATCTAGCTTCTAGGGACAATACAGAAAGACTAATCGTAAATAGTAAGCATTATATAGAGGATTGTTATGACTTCATGAAAATAGCTGAGAACTATCCCTCTGCTTTAGAATTCCAAAGAACACTTGCAACATGAGACACCTGGGAAGCGCAACACTATAGTCTAGAATAATTTCCACAGAACTCTATTTCTCACTATTGGTTCCCATTCTACTAAGTTTGGGAGTCTTTACTGTATTTCTTTTTAGAATTGTACGTAATTTTTTTTATATATTTTTAACTGAATATAGATTGTTTATAAAATAACCTTGAAGAAGCCAAAAGCACAGTCCTCTGAGCAGTACCAGGATTTACCTTTCCAAATTCTAAGTCAGCTTTACTCTCCATTTTAAATTTCTCTAACTCTTGACAACAGATAAAATGTCAACAGGGAAAACGAACCATTTTTTTTACAAGGAACAAAATATTTCACTGTGTAATGACCTAAAAGCAGATAGCCCAGGAACATAGCACACACATGCCAAAGCAAGCAGAAAAAAACCTACCACGTTGTTTGTATGCCTGCTCTGAAACGGTGAACTTTTCCCCCTACGACATTGCTTCAGCAGCTTCATTGTACAACAAGCTGAAGGAGATGGGCTGATCAAACACACCCTCCCCATCTCTAAAATTAGCAGAACTAAAGATGAAATTGAGTGTTGAGTATTTCTTGGCAGATATGCATAACTCTGCATGTACCAGTAATGTCTTCTGTGGTACATACTAAAGCTGGCGTAGAAATGGTGCTGTAGATTCCAGAGAAGCTCTTAAAATGGCATGTGTTCATGCTTTGAGAATCTGCACTACCTTCAGCTTTTCCTGTATCCATTTTCATAGATGCCATCCATAATATTAGCCTCTATGTTATTTTTATGCAATTTTCCCATTGCTTAGTCATAAACATCCAAGACTATTTGAACACATACAATATAGGTGATGAAACAGTCTTTAGGTAACCAGACATAATCCTATTTCTTATAATTCTTAAAGCTATGGAAATACACTGAGAGTGACTCTCAACTCCCTGAATGTGAATCTGTTGACCGTTTACAAGTTATGTTGCATTTCAATACTTTTCAATAAAATTACTTTCATTTCTCCCAAACTTCCATCTGAAAGTGTAATTAGGTTAAGCACTTACACAGCACAATATACACACAAATAATTTCAGGAAGAAAAAAGCCCAGAATCTTTGGTTGATTTGATTCAAAACTTCCTCCCCACATTTTTGTTAGGTAATAAAATCAATTATTTTCAATTATTTGTGCAGCTTTACCACATGACCATTTTGAGTTTCGTGTCTTTGCTCTCATTGATAAAGTGTTCTAAAAACCCAAACAGTTCAGCACACTTTCACCTCACTGCATCTACAGTTACTGATAAATGAAAGGATGTATAGAATTACTTACTGAACACATCTCCTCGGGGTTTTTGAGGATCTAGGTGGATCCTGTTGTCATCTGTAATTCCTTGGGAAGATGTAGTTTTAATGGGAACATGTGGAGGCTCTTCAGTTGTTGTCGAAGGAGTTCTTTGTGGTGGTAGCGTAGGTCTTAGTGTCGTAGGCTGGGGTGGTGTTGGAGGTGGAGGCCTCATCACTGGCTTTGTTACTGACCTTGTTGTCACTGGCACGTACCTAGTGGTTGGCTTTAGTGTCAGTCGAGTTGTTGGCCGGGGTGTAGTACGAGTCGTTGGCCCAGGTGTAGGTTGAGTCGTTGGCCTGGTCACTGGCCTTTCTGTAACAATAGCAGGTACATATGGTGGTCTAAGGGTTTGCCTTGTGCCTCCAGCATCAGGAATCCTACTGATTATAGCACTGCCTCCCTCAGGGAGTGTGCTGTTGCCCTTGAACACACCATATGGACCAAGTGTTTCAATCATAACATTGGGAATAACCGCAAAGGAAATCAGAACAGGACCAAAATGGGCATGAGTCTCTTGCTCCAGAAACTTAACAACACATTCAATTATGACACAGAGGCTTTGCTGAAATAATTTCTCTTCTTCTGAATGTTTCCATTAATTAGAAACATACTTTAGCATCAGCACTACTGAATTATCACATCCCTTTATATAGTACTTCTCATTACAACAGTTTAGAGATATAGAATGACTGAAGGCCAAGAGACTTCCATCCCCACCTCCTCCCAAGCATCAACTCTCTTTTGGAGTTGGCAAAATCTACCCAAAAGCACTGTCAGCAAAAGGCATGGACAGGAAGATGTGTGTTAAGCAACCCTATAAACTAGACAGTTTGTTCTCAGGAGCAGAGGCGAGTTTAGTAAGACTCCAACCATTTTGGTCATACCTTCAGCTTAAGAATGTTATCTTTCAGACCTCTCCACTTCTAAGCTTTTCTCCTTGTCAATAAGCATTAATCATTTTACAGCAACTGAATCTAAGCCAATAGTCTTCACTTAGATCTTCACCTTTACTAAACACCAGTAAACTAAGTAAACATCATTTCTTCTGCCTCCACAAAAAGGTGAACTGAGCATCACCTACACCACAGTAACAGTGCCTGCAGTACCATCTCCTCCAATATTTCATAAAGAATAACAAATTTTAGTTTGGTTTTACAAGGGGAGTTTCTGCAGACATGGAACACAGGATCATCTGTTTTGTTATTTATAATTTTCTATTTAGTAATAAGCCTTTTATATCTCACTGGAGATCTTAAAAGCTCCAATACGAAGTCTAGTCATATATTTTGTGTACAAGTGTTCCAAGTATAACACACAGTTAACATGAAGAACTACTGTCTGTTAAACAATTAATTGTTTGATGATAGCAGCTAAAAAGGGTCTCTCTGGCCACCTGTTTATTACTATTCTTTGCATACCTTGTGGTTTTTTACATTATGGTGTATTAAAATACAAAATGCACCTTAGGACTATGTGCCAGTAACACATGTGAGTGTGTCCACACATGATTGCAAGCGCTCAGGTTGCGAACCATCACCTTAGCCAGATCACATTACCACGACAGCTAGAGCCAAAGGCAACGAGCCCACAATGGTACTGCTCTTTAAAGAGACCAGTGAGTCACCAAAGACCAGAACCCACGTATGAACACAGGGTCCTCTACAAGGTTCAGATGTCAGAGCTGCACAGTCCCGAGGGATGTCAAATGTGGGGGAGCTCCAATGGCCTACTCTATACCAAGGGGGATGGCTGCTTCTCCCAAGAGAAAGCTGTGGGAGGGAATTCTCCAACAGGGAATTCTTCCAGAGAAATCCTCCCTCTCGGCTCTGCTTATGTCTGGGGAGCAGTGGGGAGTAGATGGGGTGAGCTGCTGAAACGGGCCAGCTGCACTGTGTACATAATAAGAGGGTACGAGTAATATGTACTGTTTGACCAGACCTTCCCTGCTTACTCAGTTGTCCTCATCCTGAAGCAATCTCTAGAATCAAGCTGTGAATAGGGAGAATTTCTTCCCAATTATAAAAATGTCTCAGGGAAAGGTATTTTTACCAAGGCATGGTAGGACTCAGAAAACTCTGACTACATTCCCTGGCCCCTTATTAACTATTAAAAATAGTTAAGAGAAACTGAGCCTGATAGTGCTACATCTCAAACTTTATAACACTGGACACATTCAGAATTCCCTTTTCAAAAGGAGCACAACATACGTATGCAGTTTGTTCCGTTGTCTCTGTACCCTTCTTTACACTTGCATTTGTAGGATCCTGGTGTATTGTAACATCGTGAAAAACTACCACATTGATGGTGGCCAAGGGAACATTCATCTATATCTGCAACAGAAAGTTACATGAAAAGATCATTTACACCAAAGAAACTTGACTTTCTGCTTATCCATGCAAAACCACAAACAGTAGTATGGTCATTAGGAAAATATTAATTTTGAAAAATTTAATAAAACTGAATTGCCAGTGGGAAAAGGAAGATAGACAGTCACAAATCAATGTGGTGATACAAGCATGAGGGTAAAAGGGAGTATTGTGCAACTCTGCTATTGCTTAGCTTATACCTTAGCATCAGCTTCAAAGATGTGGGTAGATTGCAGTTGAGATCATGAAGATCACAATTTTAATAACCACTTCTTAAAGATGACATGATAAAAGAAAAACCAAATGTAAGAATATGCATGTTTTTAATCACACAGGTATTAAACTGTTTTTTCATAAAATGCTTCCTCTATTATACATCCATATAAATGTTTCTCTATCAAGTAGAAACAGCTTTAAACATCTTACATGGCATTTAAATGTTTGTTAGTGATGCAAGCAAAAATCTCCAAATTCCTGTGCTCTGCATAGAGATTTTTCTCAAAAAAAAACCCCATACTTAAACATAAAGCAATGCCTCATTATCTCCAAATGATCCTTTTTTCAGTGAATGGATCATAACCCGTCGAGGCTCTGGGAAACTAAGAGAGTGGGACCTGGGAACATCTTTGTTGAAGGGCATACACCAGCCGCATTCCACTCCCATGTACACACAGATTACTTCCTAACCCCTGCCTTTTCCTCACCCATCTTCAGGGGAAGGAAAGCTGGGCAACTTGAGTTGGAAGGAGCTGGAGTGTGCTCTAGCCACATTTTCTTATCTTGGATCTTGGTGCATGCTATGGAGCATACCTGTGCACAGTGAAACCTGTGGGAACAAAGGCTTTAGAAAGGAATTCCTGGGCCCATCAGCTCTGCTCTCCTACTAGCTTACACAGGAGAACCAGTTACAAGAATGGGGGCCAAATATATACTTCTTTTTTTTCACAGTCTGTTTCTATAATCCATCCCTTCCCTAAAATACAGATGCAGTGCAACCTAAAAACAGCCTTCCTCAACATTTCAGCCACAATAAGTTAATGTTACTCTTTAAACAATTAATTTTGGTTTAGAATATGCAGCTCTATTACATGCACAAAATAAATAAGTTATTATTACCATGGCATTGGTATTTGCCTCTGATGTACATTAAATCAAAGCCTTTATGACATCTGCAAATGTAGCTTCCAAAAGTATTGACGCAGTGCCTAAATTCTGGACAGATAACTCTCCCAGTAGCACATTCATCAATATCTGTGGAAACAAAGGAACTGTATTACTCTTAATCACAGTTAAAATACAATCTATGCTATCTAAATTATTAAACTGGTTTCACATAATGAAAAGCTAAAGAAGTATAACCAAATTATTTTTTATAAGATACTTTAGGCTCCAAGCTGGTCAGCCAGCAGTAATACCTGAGCACTTCTGGCTGTGCCATCTCAGTTCAGCTCTTGGTCACATGGCCAAGTTTTTAAGCCTCCTGTGCCAGAAGCCTTTACAAACACTGTGAGTGACAAGAGATGCACTGGCATAACAAACATTGCTACTCAATTTGGAATGTTTGCTCTATGCCCTTACCATCCTGTATCGTTCCCCTCAGAGAAAAGATGTTCTCTAATTCCCCACAGAACACACAACAGCTTCTTCAAGGACGTAGAACACCCATGCCTTAAAACTGTAATGGTATTTGTCTGAAGAAAGACTATTTTGTGTTATTTGTATCACTTCCTTTTGTCCCACTAACTCTTGCCTGGTTATAAAGACACCACCTGGACTTACAGGCAAGGAATAATAATAAAAACTACCCCAGTAATGCTTTTTCTGAAACGTGCCTGAAACAGTGCTCCTGTAGCACAGGTCATACATGTGTATCTGAAGTACATCACCCTGCAGTAGGAAGGGGACTGTTTTTCTAAATCTCAGGTGTCCCTAATCCATAACCTGCCCGTTGAGCCTATCAGGTAACCTTCCCTTGTTCAGAACTTGCTCTAAACAAAGGGAGTTCAAGCTAATGCCAAGGGTGCGGTATTTCTGGATCTCCTACCAGTTAGTTACTACAGGCCCAATGCTTTATGAGTATCTGCTCTTCACAGCCTCTTACCCCGCACAGTGCCTGCACTGCTCTTTCACAGAGAAGCTGGTCATGGGAGTGACCTTAAAAAAATCTCTGAGGTCCTAAGATACACAGCTCCCGTTTGCCCTGCTCAGGGGCTCCCAGCAGGACCTGAAGCAGCGCTTCAGCAAGCAACATCCAGGCAAGGACAGAGGAGTGACAGGTGATGCTCAGTAGATGTCTGATGCCCCTCGTCTCCCAGAAGCTCCAGTTCTTCATGCTGACTAACAAGCCAGACAGGGGCCCAAGGAGCAGCTGATGCTCACCCAGCCACTGCTTTCACTGACTGGGAAACTCTCAGATGAGGTCAGGCTAATACACAAAAGCTGCTTGTGCTACCGCTCATTTTGTAGCCCTTGGACAGCGAGCTGAAGCCTGCCGAGTGCTTGAACCCTAATTCTTCACTGAGGTAGAGACCTGCCACGCACAGCTGCCTCTGATGCATGCCACTCCTGATGACTGTTCGTTATCTACAGGGCACAGTTCAAGCCTTTGCTCTAGAGCTCTATCAGGCTCTTGATCTATGGGAAAGCAAGATTTTGCTCTCCACACAATTCTTTTCCCAAAAGGAGCACTTCAGCTGCAGGTGTCAAGAGTGCAAAACAAAGGCGAGTGATTGATGCCCTGCTGTTTGTGAGCGAGGCCTGAACAAGGTAGAGAGAAGAAGCCCGAGTCTCTTGCACTGCACAGGAAAAAACATTACCATAGAAATTCTGGTAAGTTAGGGCAGCTATCTGAGGCAGGGCAGATGTAGCCTAAAATTCTCCAAGCTGTGTTTCCCAAAAGAAGTGACCTCAAGCCATGAATTAACGGCTAGATGGGCTTGCCCAGCAGCTTCTGCTGGCACTGTCCCACTCTGCATGAAGAATTACTGAGGACAGCAAGGGTTCAGTCCCTGAGCTGAGCTCCTACAGCCCTGGCCTGCTCTGACACAGCAGCTCTCCTTCACTCTCCACTGAGAGCACTTCCGCAAAGCTGTGGTAAAGGCCTGAATGAGAAAGAAAACAAAGCTAGTATAGGGTACCTCTCCACATGCCCGAATCTCCCTATAAACTTGCCTCTTGATTTGAATGTATTATTAAAATTTCAGGCTTTGTTATTAACAGTCTTAAAAAAGTCTACCGCGTTCCTTACCCTCATTCAATTTTCAAGCCACAGTTTTCCAGCCTTCATTACAACATTATTTCAAGGCTGAAAATTTCAGACTACTGACTTCTGTTAAATTAGTTGGGGTTCTTTGTTGGTTTGTTGGGGTTTTTTATCTTTAAACCACAACTTCAAACAGCAATTCAGTAAGAAAAAGATTAGCCACTGAATATACTTCATCATGGCATGGATTATGTTCTTTAAAACCTAATGTAGCTTGTCCTGCCTTTTCCTCTGTACATACTCATGTTTTTGCAAATTCCCATAAGGCAAGAACTATGATAGATGATGAGAGCACTGTCACGGCGTTGTTTAATTTTCTAGGCAGCTATATGTCCTAAAGATACAGGATTGAACTGCTAATCATTACACTGTTAAAACTAATAGAAAAACAATGAAAAAATTTAACAGTCCACCACTTGCATTTAATATGAGAGGTGGGTGGGTGCTCATTAGTAGTGGGAAAACCACTTTTCGATCATTAGCTAGAAGGTGGTATGCAAGTGCTTGCATTACTTTCCTGCAGTTCTCAAATAGAACAGTGACTGTAGCTTATTTCAAGTGCATGGACCCGTGCCAATTCACACCTGGGCCCAAAAGGTGCAAGGCTGTTTCCCTTTGCCTGCTGTGACATGCTGTGGCTCATACCCACTTCCTATGAAAACCAGGGCAGGAAGGCGTGATTTGTATTCTGATCTCAGCGTGGTCTGCCCTAGAGGTGCACAGCCAGACTTAGTGCCAGGGAGCTGCTCCAAAGGCACATACCACAGACAGCACCCGAGGTAGACAGCCAGCATCCATCAGAGAAGCAGAATTTCAAAGTCTTGCTTCTTTCTTGCTGTGAATATGACCATATTACCAACTCAAGCACTAAACAACTATGCGATTGACCTAAAAACAATATGATTTTTAAGTTTACAAGGCAATATTTTCAAGTTTCTATACACAAACAAAACAAGAAAAAAACTTATTTTACAGTGAAAATAATTATTTTCAGTCCTCAAATGATTTCAAACCTTCCAAAGCTGAAATGTGTATACTGCTAATTTCATTAAATGAAAATCACAATCCACAAACCTGGCAACACTGATTGATTTATTGATTCAAGAGTCATTAATCAATTAATTAGTCAGTTAATCTATATTTTCACTGAATACTTTGCCGAATTATTTTTCAATTCGTTGTTTAGTTTATATGATTTACCTTCATAGCCAAATGTTTGGTGGCTCTTTACTGATTGAAAGGAACATTTTAACAAGAGAATGATCAGCACGGGTTAAACTAAAGATAGAATAATGCCTAGAGGAATTTCCACCTATGCTAGAAATAAGCATTACATTCCCAGCTGTTTTTAAAACTCTCCTCAAACAAGGATTTCATGAGCTGCAGCCAATGCATGCTTCAATTTTCTTACCGTTATCTACACTTCTACTTGTAATGAAGCAATACCCAGTGCCTTGCTGGAGATAACAACCTCCCCAACATTGATGGGCTTGTACACACATGAGGGAAAAGCACTGTCCTAGTCCCAAAAACCTTAAATTCTTGGAGGTATTTACTCAACTTGATAGAGAAGTAACACAAAAAGGATGCATGTCACAATCACTTTTTACCAAAAAAAGGGGAATAGGTCATGTTATGACCCATGAAGAACAGACATCTCTTGCTGTGACTACTTCCTCTGTATTGTACAAGGCTGCTCTGAAAATTTTGTGGAAAATTTTAAAAGTTATGAGATCAGTCTGAATGATGCACACCCAACTGAAATGTGGGTACACAGTTCTTCACCCTTCTGGGAAAAAAATATATATTTTTTTTTAAAAAACTACAGTGAAGAACTGAAGAAGTTTCATTTAACTGCTTTGAATGCTAGTCTTCAACACTAAAAGTGCACTTCGTTTATTTCAAAGTATGAAGTTTGCCTGAATATAAAAATGCACACTAGGAGAATCCTGCAAGTATTTTTCTAGCAAATTTCTCTATTTGGCATGATTTCCTTGAAATTGCACTTAAAATCACTGAGCTCACTATGGCACGGCACAAGTTTCTTCCAAAGATCTGTCTGCCATGATGTCCACAGCATTATTAATCACAATTCAATCCCTTCAGCACATGAAAATGGTGGGGGTTTCCCTCCTGTTCTTCCCATTCTTTTGCATACACAGACCTGCCAATCATTCACTTCAGAAAGCCTCTGATAATCGAGCCTGCTCCTCACATCAGAAAATCTAGAATCTGTCCCTTGTTCTTTCTACAAACTCTTGGTCAGCACACGTCAGCCACCTGGAGCACCACCTGCCCTGTGGACAGCCATGATACCCAAATGGATAATTATGGCATCCACATTCTGTTACGTTCTTTCAGTGAAAGTGTTGTAACTGGTTATGGAACTGTTACTCTGCATAGATATAAATAATAAAATCACTGGATCACCTTATCTACTCCAGATGTGTAGTTAATGACTAATAAAATCACACATCACACTTTTCTTCAGAAGATAGTAGTGTGTGGCACAATATAGTCTGATTAACCATAGGCACCTTTTCCATGTTCAGGAGCGTGGGAACAAAGCATTTCACTTTTATATAGTCTGAATTCCTGAATTTATTTTAACTTGGAGTTTTCACAGTATAGAAGAACAACAGTAGCTTCTATCCCATTAATACTGGGAGCATGCACAGCCCTTCATCTTGTCCCAGTATAATCTCAATGATTTGCACCAATTACCGCTCTACCCAATGAGCCTAGGCACCACTTTGTTGCATACTATGGAGAACTGATCTCCCCATTCCTTTTTTTATGCAGGCAGGTGAGTCTCTGTTAGCAATAGTTTAAAATGCCCCAGTAACAGCAGTGGTGAGTGGTCAGGGCTGAGGGCTTGGACACCAAGCAGTCTGTGAGGGCTTTAAGCAGTCAATGAAACTTTCAGTGCTGGAGGAAAACACTGGTGATCTCTGACACAGACCACTTGAAAGCACCTCAGCAACATGCCTGTCCCAATTCTCATTAGTAATGTCTTTAAACTGCATGTATGATGCATTCTAAATACATCCGACAAACTCTCTAGAATGGTGTTCAGAGTAAGGACAAAAACATTTTGGAGAAAAAGAAATTAAATGCACATTTGATCACCTACCTATGCAAGTCCTGCCATCAGGCCCTAGCTGCAGTCCTGGAGAAGGACAGCGGCAGCGTACTTCCCCTTTCAGTACATCACAGCCATACTGACAATTGGCCATCAAGCATGAAAGGGCATCTAGGGAAAAATAATGGAACAGATTTAGATAAGGACTCTCATCAGTACCAGAAAATGACTGAAAACTTTGGAGAATTAAGACATAATGTAATTACGATAGAAGTGGAAAAATAACCGTTCAGGCTCTAAAGAGCAAATGCATATGCAGTAAATTTTTACTTTCCACAAATTGCACCTCTAAGGAAACAAAAACCCCCCGAAAACTGCCATAATTGTAGCAAGTTGGAAGTCAGTCCCCATGAGGAATATAAACCCCAGTATGTACCATAAACCCTCCTGGACAGTACTGCCGGTTTAAGATAGGAGCATCTCTAATTAAAAGTAATTTCTCTTCTCTCTGTCCAGACACTCAAAATATCCACTTTTATGGGAGCAAGTAGGAACCTGATCTCCAGAGGGATGACAGTACAATTTTATACCAGTCAAACAACAAACATCTGCAGCTTTTAAGATTTTACGTTCATGAGGACATAATACAGCAGAACTGCAGGTGTCTTGATGCAATGAAAACTGCAAGCACTTGTCCTTGAAGGCCAATTAACAGTGATTTACAACACTGAAGAATGCTTCTGGGGAAACTTGCAATAAAACTAATAAAATAAAAATATTTTCTCCTGTTTCGTTCAGCCTCATTTCATTATTTAAAAAGCAGCTCATCTTGTGCAACTGCCTAATTTCCAACAAGATTAATATTTTACTTGGGGACTCATCATAATTTCATACAAATCTCCCAGGGAAACTCAAGCAGGGACCTTGAGAAGCTTGAAAAAAGCAAGCAACAAGCCTTGCCGTACTCGAGCACGTTCCATCTGGCATAAGCATGTAGCCATTCAGACAGTAGCACTTGTAGCTGCCGTAGGTATTCATGCACCGGTGTTTGCATGGCCGTGGCTTTAGTCCACACTCATTTAGATCTGAAATGGAAGGTACAAGGAAAGGGAGTGGGAAAAGAAAACATACAAAGTGTGTGTGACGAAACTACTAGTTCAAGATCCTGGAGAAAAAAAGGAAAAATATGGCAATTAGCTTTTTATATGCAGTCCAGCTGAAAGCAAGTGTCCAGAACATCCTGCATGAAGCACTGCTTGCCCCTCCTGCCAAGTGGCTTATTTTCTTCAGTTTCACAGACATCCTTTCAGAAATTACAATTTTAGCGCTAGATTAAGTGCCAACAAAAATTTCATTAGGGAATGCACAAGCTCAGGCTGCCCCCATCTTGCCGCTATTCATGTCGATGCCATGTTCATGACCAGCCAGAACTCTGGAAGGAAGAGGAAGGAAAAAGCAAATGTCACTGCTGCAATCACTATCACTGATTCCGATAGTGATTCAGTGATTCACTATCATGCTTCAAGATTAGTTGCAGAGGAAGGTGGGAAAGCTGATGCCAAACTATTTTAAACAAGCTCACAGAGAAAATGTATTCCTTACCATCTAGAAAACACTGGGGGAAAATGTATCTGACAACAGTGATATTTTTCAAGGACTATCCATGAAGGCTAGTATTTCAGATTTACATTAGAATTACAATTTAATACACAATTCATGACAAACTGAAAATATCCAGCCTGCAATTTTCATATTAGTAAACAAGGCTTCTAACAAGAAATACAGATTGAGTGAGGATTTCCTTCAGAATTCTCTTCCAAGAATGTGTGTTGGTTTTATCTGAGTAAACCAAAATAATTTGTTATTTAGTTTTTTGTGTACTGATGAGTAAAGGTGACAATAAAGCTGAAAATAATAAGTCCATTCACAAATCCAGCCAGCAAGTACTTAAACAACCGAATTGCTGACCCTCATCTCTAATATTGCACAATGCTGTCCACAGGTCTGTTACAGTAAGAGTCGCTGTTACTTCCAGGAACTTCTTGAACAGCCATCTCCGCTATTAAGCGCACTCATCGAGCGTCACTCCCCAACCCATGTACAGCAAAGTAAGCCTTGGGCTCCTACTGTGTGGCAGGCACACACACAGTAGGCACTTCACAAAATGCTAGCTGAGAAGGCAACACGTGCTTTCTATGGACTAGAGATGAAGGCTTGGAGTTAAGACGTTAAAACAGAAAGACAAATATACCTCTGGTTAGAATGAAGTCAGTAATTCATCGATCACTTTATAGACCAAAGTAGCAACTTTAACAAGGACTATGTTGTAAACACAGTGAGAGAAAGTTCACGGTGGAGATGAAGTCAGAGAACACATTGCTTTTGCACAGCTACACCTGGAAATCTTCAAATTCCTAGCATATGGATTTCAAACTCATCTTGAAACACTGTAATCACTTTGGTTTGGAGGGCAACATTCTTAATCTTATTTTTTTTTCAAGCCAAAGTGTTTTTAAATGGCATTCTAAAATAGAGAAGTATTTTCTCTTTTATTATGACTGATAAAGTGCAGAGCAATCAACAGAAAAATAAATGCATCAGACTACAAGTCACTGACGTAATCCAAAATCAGCCACAAGGATTTTAACAGTGCCTGGAACGACTACTCTTCATTTCACTGCTGCTCCTGAGAGGGCCTAGCAGTAGGTCTGTTGTCTTCCAAACTACTTCATTTTCATCTTCATGGGGTCAAGGAATCGTGAGCCATCATGCAGACAGATATTTGACTCTCCCCACAAACCTTCATGCCAAAAGGCATGACCTTTTTTAGTTCATTTTCCAAGGCCGTGGGAAGAGCAGTGGGTTTAGGGACAACAATACCTCCTGCTTCCCTCTTCTGTGAGAGGGTAGTGGTAAGGGATGTGATTTTCCCTTTCCTCCTGCAGAAGGCTGAACAAGATTTCTAGAAAGATTTCTAGAAAGCCTGAAGTGGAACGTTTGCTTCTAGACTGGCAAGGAAGACCAGGTGAATGTAAGCAGGACTTCAGTGAGGAAAGGCAGCCAAAATAAGGGCTGGACCTGTGCCTGATAAACAAGGAGTGATGACCACCTCCACATTCTTCCTGCAGATCATGCATTGCAGAGAGAGCACCCCTTCTCAACTCTCGCTCTTAGAAGAAGATTTCTGGAGTTGCTAGGAGAACATCCTTCTCCCAACAGGCACCAATGCCACAATCAGGAGTGTACCTGCTCAGTTTGGCAGAAACTGCTGTAGAAGCGATGTACACTTTCTACTGTGGAAGTGGGATCTTCAGCTAAGAGTTGTGACTATTGATAGAGTGCATGCACAGGTCAAATATTAAAAAAGCAGCAGGTGATCATGCTAGAGGGAAAGGACAATTTTTCCTTCTAAAAATCTTTGTGTAAAAAAAAAACCTTGACATAAAAATGCTCAATAATAAACAGGTGAAAACTCACATTTTGGGAGACAAACTTCTCTGGACAGCACTAAAAGCTGCTTTTTTCTTTCTTCTATAAAACTTGCTACCATTAGGCAGCTCCTGACAGGCATTATAGCTGCATTAATGTATTTATTACATATGCAACGCATGCTAAAAAAAGTCACTGTTAAATTCAAAAACTCTGTTAACATTTGACTTCAATTCATAGAAGTATCCCCACAGAGCTTACACTATTGACTGTATTGAGATTCATGGAGGACAATAATTTTGAAGAGAAAGAAAAGTTCTATTAAGTCTAAAATATCTGTAGTCTTCTTCTTCTTTTGTACAAAGAGCATCACTTCACGAAACAAATGCATAAACAAAGCTAAGGATAAAATACTTAACCAGAAGTAGGGACAGAATGAGGAAAGGTAATGCTGAAATTAAGCTGACAGAGCAGGATTTTAACAGCACTAACTTCCAGTGCTTACATCCCACTACAAGTTCAGCTCCTAAATTCAGATACTCCTGAAGACTTTACCATTAAGAACTGTTTTGTACTTATTTCCAGAGCTACAACCACAGAGCCAAAGCTGAAAACGATAAGAATTTATGACTGTTTGCAGTTTGCCATCTTGCATAAAGTATAGATTACATTATGAGCCTTAAATAACTGGATTTTTTTATAGGACTCTGAATACTACACCACCATTTGGTACAAAAATATTCTTAGTATAGAAATTAAGGCTCTGGTACTGACAAATAGGCAGCTATTAGTAACATACTCTGAGAATAATCTGATATTAAAAAGTAGGTGCAACCAACTGTATCAGGATATCACATCACACACTTTCTGTTTGTGGAATTCTGACTAAATTATTTCTGTTGTCTTTGCTTCATTCTATTTCTGCCTGTGAACAAATGCTGTCACATGAGCATTTGACTCATTTGATTCTCATCTTAAAAAGCATGCTAAAAGTAAAATGCCTGTGCCTTGAAAAAGTTAAAATTTTTAACCTTGGCTGATGTAACAGAAAGCTAAGGTCACAAGGCAGCAGAAACAGGCTGTTAACACAACTTAAACCTAAACCTCAAGTACCACAGGTTTTCACTTTTGCCTTGAAAATTACCTATTGAGAGAAAATGTTTTTAACCTGATGGAGTCAGAACGAATACTACTGTTCAGGAAAACAAGTACTGGCAGTGCTGTGGCTGCTTAAAAGAGAAGCCAGCCTGAAAATAGGCTAGGTGTGCTAGAGCATACTGCTCAACCCCTCTTACTTTCCCCAAAATGCAACTTTTCTTCTTCTCATCAATGCAGACAGGCACATACTTGGAAACTACACCACTCAGTTTCCTAGGAGGCACATTGCATCATCTGGCAGGTCCTACCGTTACTCCATGAAGGGCTGTGTGGACCTGATGACAGCTCTCTTGATCCACCCCCGTACACCCACAATCTGTAACAGTGTGCTTCCCTAAGAAGAGTCCGGATGTACTGCACATGGGGGAGCCCTGGAACCCTCCTGCTATTTATATACTCTTATCTGTTTGTGTGCTTCTTGTTCCTTAAGTAAGGTTTATTTTTTCAAGAACAGGTTCAGGATAATGACCAAATCAAGAGACCTCTTCAGAATAATTCAACAAATCCTGAGCTGCATCAAAAGAAGCGTGGCCAGCAGGTCAAGGCGGCAGATTCTCCCACTCCACTTGGCTCTCATGAGACCCAGCCTGCCATACTACTTTCAGCTCTGGGCCCCCCAACATAAGAAGGACATGGAGCTGCTGAAGCAGGTCCAGAGGAGGGCCGTGAAGATGATGAGAGGGCTGAAGCACCTCTCCTATGAAGACAAGCTGAGAGAGTTGGGGTGGTTCAGCCTGGAGAAGAGAAGGCTCTGGGGAGACACTATTGCAGCCTTCCAGTACCTAAAGGGGGTTTATAGGGAAGCTGGAGAGGGACTTTTTACAAGGGCCTGTAAAGATGCTACAAGGGGTGATAGTTTTAAGCTAAAAGAGGGTGGATTTAGATTCGGGGTGGCAAGACATGGGCCAGGTTGCCCAGAGCAGCTGTGGATGCCCCAGCCCTGCAAGTGTTCAGGGCCAGGCTGGATGGTGCTTTGAGCAACCTGGTCTAGTGGAAGGTGTCCTGCCCATGGCAGGGGGTTGGGACTAGATGGTAT
>JAVJGJ010000001.1:69313170-69335077 GCA_035590215.1 Microhierax caerulescens
CTGTGGATGCCCCAGCCCTGCAAGTGTTCAGGGCCAGGCTGGATGGGGCTTTGAGCAACCTGGTCTAGTGGAAGGTGTCCTGCCCATGGCAGGGGGTTGGGACTAGATGGTCTTTAAGGTCCTTTTCAATGCAGCCATAGCAACATACCTCTTGAACAAATGCTGGTTACTTATCAATCAGGTATTTCAAGCAACATCTGTAAAGACATCTTAGTATAAATGTCTATGCATCAAAAGAGGAAATAAGAAAACAGCAGAAGTTTTCTCCAAAACACCTGAAAGCTAAAATGTATAAACTCAAAGGGTAATAAAAATAACACCTTTACATTGTTTTTCTTTTTAATAAAATATCATTATTTCTTTTAGGCACTTATGATCTCACACTGGAATTTAAAATATAAAGCCCAACACTATAAAAAAATTTAACACATCCCTTTAATTTCTTTGCACGAATGTCCACTCGCTGTCCTGCACCTAAGAATTTAATTGTTCAGCCACTTAAATTCCCTTGTTGCCTACAATTGTACAGTCAATGCAAAACCAGCATTCTTGATTTCCAAATAACATAAGACAGTACTACACATAAAAGCAGACTGACAGTTTTGGGCACTAGGGAAAGCAGGACTATAACCTATGTGCAGGCTGCTGAGCACAAGTATTTTATTTTTAAAGAAAATGTGAATGCAAGGAAAAGACAAGAGTACTGTGGTGGTAAATAGAGCTGTGACTTCTTCGACTACCGTGTTACACCACACATGAGCTTGGATAATGACCTGCTTCAGTGCACAACTAGCAATGGGGTGCTTATTTCTAGGAAGATGAAATACACTCTGCTATTTAAATTCGTTTCTGTGGAAGACTCCAGCATCCAAACCTTTTCAGCCATTTTCTGCCTATTAGTGAACTTGGATCAGGAAACTCAGAAGTCAAATATTCAATACTGAATTTATTCAGACTTTGAAAATAGAAAACCAGGCACCAGAAAACAAGTAAAATAACTAAACTGTTATCACCACACTATAAACAGTAGTTCAGCTTTTGTTTCCAGCAACTATCATCAGACTACCATGTCAAACTTATGAGAGATTTGTATCACCCCAAGAGGTTTTTTCACACTTAGTCTGATTAATCAACAGCTGCCAAATGGAGAAGTTAACAACCCTCATGTTCTTCAACTTCCAGCTTTATGTAAATCATAGTTTTGTCTTTATCTAACCTGATAAACAACTGCCATCACTCTCACTTTACAAAGGAACTCAGAAACAAACAAAAAGCGCAGGCTCTGAAAGAAAAGCAGTAAAAAGAAACATAAGCAAGTTACAACAATGAGTATGATGGAGAGCCAAGCCTTTTCAGAATTACAGGCACACAGCATCAAGGAAATACAATCAGTTATTTGCTCTGCATGCTAATGACAGTGCAAGTTCAGCTTTCCCATCACAGCCATCAGTCTATTAGCCTCCAACCCCTCTGCAAAAATTGTATTACTGTTTCAAGCCGTACAGGTAGGAGCACGCCACCTGTAACACAGCACCATCTCACCCCTTGACGCTGTATTTCTTGCGTGATGTTCCAGAGGGTGGAATAGAAGTGCTTCACTGCTCTGACCAGGACTTGCATATAGCTGCTCATCTTCACAGGATGGGAAGAAGGCATAATAAAAATGAAATTACCAGATCTCTGTAATATGCATGAATCCGTAAATAAATAAATAATATATATTTTCTCACAAGTGCTGACAAGAATTGCATTACAAAAAGAGAAAGTAGCAAACTTTGTACCACATTCCTAGAACAGAGTAAGATGATAGTAAGTTACAGAAAAGCAGCCTTACATTCTTCACATAAAGGCAACCTTGCCCAGGCACACGACGTTAACCTGCATATACTTTAGCTTGCTAGTAAAAATCGTAAGTTTTCAACTATTTGTATTTGTGAGAAAAGTAGGTATCAATTTTCTGACAAACACATGTTGAAAAAAGTATGAGTTCCATTATTATCATTACAAATTAGAGAGCTGGCACAGGGTATTTTCTTGCAAGCTTCTCAGCTTAAAGAAAAAAATTGGGTTTTTTTTAACTAATTATAGCTGTAAACCTGGGATCCAAACAGTATAAGGGAAACAAAAGCCACTCGGAGATTCAAATGCTGTGGGGAATGCACATGGTTAACTCTGGTGCAAAGTCATTGCAGTTCAATTGCTGATGACAGCAACATAATGAAACAAGTATCAGCTAATCCTAACTTCTGAGTGACCTAAAACAAGGTCTAGATGGCCACAGCTGCTGCAGTGCCACTGGAAAAGGACAGGCATCATCACACAGTCAGGGTTCAACAGCTCTGCCTTGAGGCTGAGTTCTTCTCTTGCACTGGTTCCTGGAATACACCGTGATCCATGAGGCCCATCAACAGATGAGATGTAAAGCCTGTTTTATCAGTTGCTTGCAAGAATGCCTTCCACCAAGAACCTGAGCATACTTTACAGCCCAGCACCATTCACTCATGTTAGAAAGACCTCCATCTCTACAGAGGAACTCCAACAGCATTACTTTCTGTTATTACTAATTACTATTCTAGAACAGAAATGACAAAGATGGCCCACAGACTGAATGGGACAGGTGTTGTATTAAGGTATAACAACACAGGTCACACTTACCCCATGTGATTTTAATTTCCTGCAAGCAAAAACAGACTGCATCTACTACGCACTTTCAGATCTTATCCTAATGTGAAATCAGCACACCACCAGAAAGCGTATCCTGACCTCAGAAACAGCTCAGAGGTCTCACCATAGAATAGAATAGATATAGGCTGTAGTCACTTGAACTGGTGTACATTTGGGACACTACAGTAGCAGGCATCTCAGAAATTTCATGTGCATCTGCCACAGCAACTCTGCCACCAAGTCCATGCAAGAATCTTTGATCAATACTACCTAAAAGGCTTCCTTTAATCATTTATTACCATGGTTTTTTCCTTCCTTAGTATTCAGTGGAAAGTGAATAGTTTAATTCAAGGCTGCAGCCTCCAGCAATCTGCAGTGTTCTTTTGATACTATTAAAGTACTTATTACATACAAAAAAAGTTACATATACATATAACAACTGTTAGTTCACTACACTGTTTTTTAAAAAAGTTCCAGATTGACTAAACCAGGTGTAGAATAATGAAATCATAACAACCCATCCTTTAAAATGTCAGCCCAGAGTAAAGGGAAAAGGAGACAGGATAATTTGAGAGATAACAAAATAAATGAAACTTAAAACAAAACTGAAAAATACAACATTCATTTCCACATCATTTTGGGAAGGATTAGCAAGTCTGAAAATAAATATGTATCTATTTTTAAAGAAAATAATTCACTCTAAAATCAACAAGTCAAAAGAAGGTTGGCAAACATCAGGGTACATTTTTGAACAACATAGTTCTAAATATCACACTGTTCTACCATACTTCCTCAGCACTCAGAAAACACAAGAACCTTTCCTGTAGGCTGAGACAACTGGAAAAGAGAACAGTCTTATTAAGGTATCTCTGTATGTGACCATGTTTTAGATATCAAAATCTAATAAATCACGTGTTAAAATTCTGGTTTATTCTCTGTATTTTTATACCATTACATGTTTTGGAGATTATTTTTGGCAAAAAAGACATAATGAAACTACATTGATAATTCAGTAAGAGAACACTTCATCATTCCAACTCTTAAGTATGCACTACAGTTTGTTGCTACCTAGCTCATTCAGGATTAGAAAGACAAAAACAAGAATGCATGAATGAAATTTTATTTTAATTAAACAAATATGATTTCACTATCCAAACCTGAAAATTCTGACTTTATGAAATAACAATCCTGACAACAATATTTAAATAATTTGATTCAGATTCAGGAGATCATGTACATACATACCCTTACATTAATCTCATTGATTTAATCTGAATTAAAGCAATTTTTTCCCTGTGACATCCTACTGCAGATGTCAATTTCTCTACAAATGTCAGTCCCAATATCAGAATAGCTACAGTAGTAACAGGCCTGATATATGCATTCATTACCCTATAAACGCAGGCAGCACACACAGCATTTGAGGGGAGAGAGAACAACACCACCTCTGTGATTTCAAGAAGAAATTCTCTGTCTTGGACTTCCCTTTCTTACCTTGATTGCAGGTTTTTCCAGTGTATCCCGGGTGGCACTTACACTTGTTTGGCCCAACACATTCACCGTGTTTGCATCCTGGCTGGCATATAGCTGCAAACAGAGGAACGCTCATTATTCTTCCACTCCAGTAATGTCTGACAGTGCTTTACTTTGAAACAAACAGCAACTACCTAAAAAATAGTACCATTTATGTTCCTTCAGCATCTTTATATGCTTCAAATGCCACTATTCAAACATCAGGTGCACTTTAAATAAATAATCACCACCCCAATACATGTGGGAAAATGAGATACTTGTTATTAGTCTGTTTTTGTACAACACTACACTGCGCTGTTTCTGGGATATTAAACCCTTTTAATACCCAATCAGCAAGCAGGCACTATGCCTTCACTTGCATTCTCTGTGTATGTACATACTATGATTCATGCCATTGAATTCTGTAAACTTGGAATTCGCCCCAGCTATATAGAAAATGTGTACAACAATGGCAGAGGCAACATACAAAGTCACAGTCCAGTCTCTGACAGGCAGTAGTGAAGATCCCAGCATTCACTGTTTTCCTCTAAGACTACGAGGCAACACTCTTTATCCCCTTATTAAACAATGTTTTGCCTGAATGTCTCCTGTTCAGGTGTCTGGATTCTGGCATGGGATTTACTATAATTTTTTTTCTTTTGGAAGAAAAAAAAGGACCGGGAAAAAGCAAAAGCAATACTGACTTAATATGCTGCTTTATCACTGCACACATCCAAGTCACTTCTACTCAGAATTTCAAGCATTTATTACCCAACCTGCTGTACAGATAGTCTCAGAATGTGAAGTTATGGTCTATTCTGATTCCACAGTCAAATTTGCCAGATAATTTATAATTTCCTGAATGAAGCACAAATACAGAACTCCAAGAAATAATTGTTAGGAAGCCATTTTTTGTACCTCTCTCAATATAACAAATAAAATACATAAAACAAACGTTTAAAACTTCAATAATAAAACAAGCCTTACTTTTGAAGAAATATAAGAATTCATGTACAAATGTATTTCTACTGATGTAGGGTTAGCTGGCAGGAATATTTCCAGAATGCAATAAATCCTGCATAACTCTGGAAACCATTTTACAGCTGAAAATTTTAAACAGTATTTCCAAGTCTTTTACATTAGGAATGTTTTTCTATCAGTAAACATGCTGTTTCAACCTACTGGAAAACTAACTATTTACTATGCTCTAAAATATGGTTTATAATTCCATGACAAAATGCAGATGCAAAATTCTGGTGAGCTTACTGTTTAAGCAAGATGGGCACAAATTAGAAATCAGAGAGTGGCATACCTTGAATACCCTGTAATCAGGATTTACTGTTTCCCCTAGCTTGAAGTTCATCTTCTAAGCTAACAACATAATTTGGAATTTGCAAAGCAACTAACTAGATGCAGCTGTGATATTATATTAATGAGACAACAGGCTGTATCGTAAAACTGGATGTACTAGGGATGTAATTTAATAGAAATCTAGCAGAAGGCACTCAAAAAGTAGCCTGCATTCTAGCCAAGCTGTTCAACAGGGTTGAATTAAACAAAACTAAAAAAGAAACCATAGATTAGTTTTGGTTCTGGAAGAACTATGAAAATACATCTCTGAAGTTCTAAATCTTTCCCATAATATTGATTCTCACAAATGCACCCACAGTAGCGACTTTCAGCATAGGAGTTTCCTCCAGTTTTAGGAGTGCATTTGGCCTTTATTACCAAGGTGTTTTTTCATTTAAACATCACATATATACATATACATATATATATATATATATATATGGCCAGTGATAACCCCTGAGAACATAAAATCTTGTTTGAAATCTACAGCACTGCTCTTGATGGATCTTCCTAAGACAATGGTCCAGCCTCTTTCTGAAGACTGTCTTAAGGAATGTCTTAAAAGGCAAAAGAGGGATGTTTCTAGTTAATGCAAGATTTATTTTTTCCCAATAAATACTGTCCAGAAACAAAGAAATGGGATTCAGATTCAGAAACACCTCTCCATTAAAGTATTAGGGAAAGTGGCTGCTTAGACTACTAAAAGGTAAGTTTCAAAAAGTATGCCCTTGGGTAATGGACAGATTTGACTGAAGAGCAACTGATAAATCATGAAAGACCTCTAGAACATTGTCGTTGGCAACAATTACTGCTGTTTTAATCACTATGGTCATAAACAAAGATCTTTGTGTAGGAGCTCATTTAGACACTCAGACTTTTATCTTCCTGTCATCACAGACCCAAGCCTAATTAGAGGTGATGGCAGCAAAATGAAGACTATGAAGACCAACTTCATGACTTCGAAGTCACTGGGGAAAAAGAAAAAGAAGTGTTCTAAACCACAATAAAGAAACGGGAATTACTATAAATCTGTTTTTGAAAGTTTCCATAAAATTTCAACTGCACTTCAGAGAAAATCCATATTGTGGAGTGCCATACATTTAGGTAATAATTACTTTTTAAAAACCACAAAGCACCATGGGATCTGCTTAGTGTGAAGTGTTACAGTTCAGTAGCTGAACCTGTGGCAACTTTAATTTTGCTGACTTTTTTTGAAGTCTTGGTCCCTCCCTCAATTGCACAAAC
Organism: Microhierax caerulescens; assembly: GCA_035590215.1. NCBI lineage: Eukaryota > Metazoa > Chordata > Aves > Falconiformes > Falconidae > Microhierax > Microhierax caerulescens. The sequence continues at coordinate 69,319,942 of JAVJGJ010000001.1, forward strand.
TGTAAATTATCAGCAGCTCAGACAAAGGAAAAAAAGATCTCACACTTGAAGATGAGAAGCCTTATAAAATTAATGAGATTTTAATTTAATTTAGAAATTTCATTTAGAAATTGAAAATGTCCCTCTAATTTAGAAGGTCAAATACATTTGTATTAGGAATCACATTTTGTGCTTAATTCTCTTAGTTAACCAAGTAGGTCAGATATCGTACTAGAATAAAAATTACGTACTAGCATTTGTTTAAAACTAATAATATGCAACCGTATAAAAATATGAAACATGTAACATAGCCCTAACGTAACTATGAAATCAAGCAGTTGCCTCTAGCTATCTTCAAGAGAGCATCCAGTCCAATACATCTCAACAAACTTAACTCCATACTATGCAGCATTTAATGTCCCGTATGACATACAGGTGGGTAACTCCTGATCTAGTCTACCTCCTAGTCTCAAAGTATAATTAAGAAATGTACTTAAATCACATGAAAAATCTCTCTCTCTCTCCTGTTTTTAGAACAGTCTCAGTTAAAGGACATTGCAGCCCCTCAGCAGTCTACAGCTCAAGAATCTCTACTACCACAAGGAAAGTTTCCTAACAATTAGCAAACCACTATCCCTAAAGTCAAGCCATCACATAAAACTTTTTTTGCACGTTAAACAGGTATTTGGAAACCTGTGTTTGCTGTCAAATGCTGTACTTGAAGAAATCCTCTTTATTAGAGTACATTCTGTGCACTATGGCTGACCATTATGCATCTTATTTATACACAGCTGCTGCAATTCAACGCAATGTTACAACTCAAGAATTCCCACACACAAGAGAAACCCCCTTTGCAGTAAGCTTAGCAACATCTGTAGCTTAACCAACACCACAGATACATCCCACAGCATTTCCTACCAGGAATCAAGCCACAGTCACCAAGCAATTTGTATATCCTCCCATTAACTTGAACTGGGCTTTACACCACGCTCAGGACTTAAGAAGCAGCTGGCATTCAGCCAAGCCTGCACATCTGGCTGGGGTCCCACCAGCGACATCTATATATGCCCTTCTCACTGACCTGTGCCAGGGTCTCCAGGCCCAGAGAGGTGGGCTGACTGCCACCCACAGCCTACAAACACTCCCTTCTCCAAAGGAGGAGCTGCCCCTGCACGGCAGTGGATCCACTCCTTGACTCCCAAAAGGGTTCCTTTTGAACGTGGCCAGCAAGGAGATCCAGGTATAAAAATAAGCTTGAGACTGATTTTCAGCATTTTTTTAAATAGTGGGAAATTGTTTCAGCTGTTTGGTATCAGTCTATGCATACACTCTGTAAGCTGCTGTGAGTGGACTTTTTCTTTGAATTTCCCACTCATTTTCTTGCAAAATTCCAGAGAAAATAGAATATTTCAGTTGCTCTGCTCACACACAGACACATGAAGTTTATCGATTTTTTAAACACAGTTAGACTCATAAGTAGTGGGGAAGAAAGTCTCCTAACTAATATTCTTTGCATTTTGACAATTTAAAAATTGGCCCACATCTGACCGCAACAACCAATAGAACGAAACGTCCTTCCTACCAGCTCACATTTACAATGACTGAAATAAGCCACGTCCACGGACTCCACTCTGCTACATAGCACTCACTTCCCTACCAGGCAAGAAGGACATGTAGACAGCGGAGAGTTACACCAGGCTGAGAAAGTAGCTCTCACATACATAGGGCAATTAAGTCCAGAAGGTAAGAGTCTGAAAAAGTTGCCAAAATGAAGCAAAACCTTTCCACTCTTTATAATAGCAATTGTTTTAAAGAAAAGTTAGAAGTCCATCTGTATAGACAAGTGCCACTAAAACAGAGGTTGCTCATTTACTGTTGACTCAATTTCAAACACGTACCGTTCCTCCAAGGATTCCTTTCTGAAACATTTAAACTGGCACTCGCAACGGGTAGTAGTGCAGACTGAGATGGACAGAAAGAAATACTAAGCACAGCTGTTTTCATCTTTAGTCAACTGCTACTAATTTATCTAGGCCACAGAGTAAACTACAACTAAACTTTCCATTTCGTTTTGTCATTTTGTTGCCCAATTCATTCAAGAGGTATCAACAAATGAACCCTGGTCTCATGAATACTCATTTCAGTTTAATCATTTTAAATTCTTTTTTTTTGGCCAGATGTGAAGACTTGCTCTGTCACAGTTCCCACCGACTTCAATGCAGTCAAGGAGAAATCCTAAAGTTTTTTATTTGGCTATAAATCTACCTATTTTAAAGGTTGGCAAGAACTACCTTTTCCTCCAAAATAAGATGATAAATACCACATTTTAAGCCTCATTTAAACTTCAGGACAAATTAAACTTCTTGTAAAAATAACACAATGAATTGAAACATGAATGAGTGGTTTGGGTTTAGGGTTGAGGGTTTTTTTTCCAAATGTGGGAGACAGGAAGAAAGAATTTTGGTGAGATGTATGTGCTGTTAGCACTTATTATGCTTGAGTAAAAGCCAGAAGCCACCAACCTTCCCAGCCACTCCTAGCTGCTGGTGGTGTCTGAGCACAACTCAGTCATTCTGAATTACTATTTTTTCATTGTTGCATAAATATAATAAATGATGAACACATTCAAATCAATTCATTATGAGTCTATAATGTTGGGTTTTAAAAAATTTCATCTATGTTTTTTTCTCCTTGCACACAGTTCCCTCAGAACTACTTTGGAAGTCCCTCTCAGGTTTTGTTGGTCCCTCTGCACTAAGCCACCTACCTTTTGAGGGCATGGGTGACTACCACATGCTGTCCCCTCTATTCATTCTCATCTAGAATTTTAATGTTAATGACTTACTTCTTGACTACCAAACATTGTTTGGCGGAGTCCTAACCAGACAGCTGCACTACTTGGTTCCTACCTGCCTAACTCCTCCACTTGTGGCCAACAACAGAAATCACTGAGCTTTCTTAGCAGAATGTCTCTACCAAATTAACTCTTCTTTGGTTTCCAGCACTCCTAGATAAGTCTCTCATTAAAACTGCTCTGAGTATAATTCTGTATATAACTCTTACATTCTTTTTCTCTGCTTTGCCTCTTAATTTCTGTTCCTTAATAGTTATTTCTTATTCCTTGCACGTTCTTTCTTGCATGATGCCTGCAAGAGGGTTTCATTGACAGAAGTTGCTCTCAAAGTCTTTAATTGCTTTCTGTACCCCTCCACTCAAATCTGCCTTGAAATGCCAGACTGCAAATGTCCAGCCTGTCCTTGAACCTGTTTTTCACCTCTCCAATGCTTAAAAATATACGTAAGAATACCTGCCTTTGAAAAAAACTATGCTGACCACCTGCCTTTGAAACAAACTATGCTGACCACCTGCTTCTGCCGCCTCTTCCCCAGTAACATATAGCCCTTATTTATTCTAACTCTAAATCCCAGCTCCTTAAAATTCAGTTTGCCGAAACACAGAAACTAATCTGTGCATCAGACCAGCAACATTTACATACTAGTCAGCTTTACAAACCTTTACTGGATCCTCTTACACCACTGAATGCAGAATAGACTTGCAATCTTAAGATTTCTACCTCTGTTCCCTCAGTGCCAACATTATAAAAAGACTTGCATGTTAGCAGAACAAGCTTTCCTGTATGCTTCCTCCTTCACCTGAAACTGGTCTCCCTTTTTCCTGTAGTGCTAATGGACTGCAACCTCAAGTTCTACACTTCTCTTCCTCAGAACCAGCTTTAGCTCACGTCTGTCTCTTTCTATTTACATTTTGTAATTCTTTTCAAATTATGCAATCACATGAACATACACTCAGGAAAATAAATCTGCCTTATTCACAGTAATTTTGATCTAGGATCCTAAAGGTATGAGCTAACTTGTAAAATATATCACTGCAACTCTTTCACAGTGACATACTTCTCTTTTGTTCAACCACATGCAAATGCAGGAGAACGCATAAAGCTTAACCTACCACACAATTACCAGTGTGTGGTAAAAACATCTCATACCCATAACTCATATTACAGAATTACTTCTGAAAAAAAAAACTTTATTTTCCCAACAAGTTTACTAGCAGTCACAACACATGTCTCTGCAGAGCTTAGTAAGGCTGACTAGCGCAACTGGATTTTCAGATAATTTAATATGCAAAACATTCCTTACTCTATTTTTTGAGAGGTAATAAATTCCCTTGACCAACCTGTAAGTAGAAACTAATAGTATCATCAGATAAAACAACAGTACCTAATGCCTGAATATTTTTTCACAAATCACTTGCACTTGTTTGTAACATTCATGAAAACAAATGTCAAAATGCAGACTTAAGCTTCCATCTAGAACATACAGTTCCATCAAGTAAGCAGCTCCTAATTTTTCATGCACAACTACTATATTTTCCTGGGTAAATCACTTAGTTTGCACATACGAAGCTGGTAACAGCACATTAACATGATAAGCTGCAACCAGTGTGGGCTATTCATTGCAGTGAATTCTTCGCTTGGCTGTGACTGCTGCCAAACACGTTTCTAAACTGCATACACAAATCCAGACCCTGGTTCATGAATGTCTCACTATTCAGAACAGCACTTGCAAGCATGCATAACTTAAGCGTGGGCAACACTGAAATCAATAGGATTTGGTGAAGTCAGTGAAAGTTAATCTAATGCTTATGCACTTCAATACTCTTTTTAAAAATCAGTGAAAATCTGATCTAACACAATGCAAAATTGCAAAAGCAAGAAATATTTCAATCTTTTTCGTTTTTTTCATGTTTGTATTTCAAGTGGTGCATGATAATTGCTTGAAGAATGGTGCCCTATCATCTCAAATGCCTCTTTGTTACCTGAAGCTTTCTGTGTATCTACTGAATTCCAGCACGCAGAAGCAGGCTAGCATGAGTGTCTCTATGCGTGTTGGCAGAAGACAAAGTGGGCCCTATTGCTATTTTGTTTGCTAGAACACAACACCCACTGGCTTCAGGGGAGTGACTTCTGCATCACAGTAAAAAAACTGACATTCACGGACAGATGAACAGCTGATTGCTTTGCTCCCCTTTCTGAAAACTGGTATTCCCACCACAGGGCTAAGTAAACCAGCCATACCAGTTCCTAAGCAGCAATGGACTGCAGCCCTGGGCACCAATGTAAGCTAGCGCTGATTTCAATTTTGCTCTAACATGCCAGATTGTACATGCTGTAGAGGAGGGGCTGTAAAGTTTCCCTGTGGTGGGAATGCCAACCTGCAGTGGAGGTGCAAAGCAGGCAATGGGGGGCAATAAGTGCTTCACCCCTCCCAAAGTAACCTCCACTGCACATGATTCAATACTGTGAAAGCAAATCAGGCCTCCTAAGTCTGACAGCTTGTAAATATGATGCTGAGAGTATAAACAATTTGCAGGAAGAAAAAAATATTGCCTGAGGCTTGAGGGTAAAATGAAGAAAAAGGAACAGAGTGAAAAGCTGCAAGTGCAATAGTTTGGAAAAGAAGTACGTCATCTGATAAGTGACCAGGATAAAACAGCCCTGTTAATTTCCTTCCCCCCACTCATCTTCCCCAAATCAAACGTTTAGAAAAGGAAAAAAAACAAAAGAACATCTACATCTTCTTGTCACGTACTATAGTTTTCATATAAGCTCATGACTTACAGGCTGTAACTCCAAGTCATAACCTTGCCAAAATTATTTCAAGAAATATATTCATCTAACCTTTGGGCTGGCACCTTAGGCTGGCTATTCTCTGCCTTAAGACGTAGAAAGCTGCAAAACAAATATCCAAAAAAAGAAATTCCAGCTTTTTTTTCTGTAAGGAGGATGGACTTGGCTGGGGTTTTTATCAACTTGTTACATTCCTGGAGACTTACACATATTCAACATTCAGAGCTTTTCTGAAATAAAAAAAATTCTGGTACACGTTTAAAAATGGAAATACCTTACATCAGTATTTCATTATGAGATTTAACAAACATTCTGATACATAAAAGTAATTAAATATAATGACGTGATGCTATTCTTATTCAATCAACTAAGGAGCTACACTTTGTCATGTTTTTTATGGTACATAGCTATAAAAATTCTCATGTTTCACAGTTTAGGTTCAGTGTTCCCATCAACAGAACATAAATGCTTTTCTTAAAGAGACAGTACCCTTTCATTTAAATTTAGGTATATATTTTTAATGCTGTATCTCCACAGAGCAAACATAAAGGGTTAGCATCTGGAAGTTAATTTGAAAGTAATTCAGATTACACCCATTTATGAATATCTGAACATCTGCAACCCATAAACATGCTAGCATATAAATTTACTGGTCATTTTTATGATGTTTAAATTTTGAATGTCATCTAAATTAAAACTAATGCTTAAAGACCTTTTCAGATCTTACTACCATGTGAAACTAAATACGCTACAAAAGTTAAATAAGATGGAAGCACAGATTTATGTTTCAGGCTCACTTAAAATCAATTTATTTGCCAATAAAGTTAATGTTAGCAACATAGCTTGTTAGGCTACATAGCCTTATTATAAATGTCTGGGGCTTAAGCAACAGTAGCTCTTTGTATTTTAAGTAGTATGTGACCAACACTTAAGGGTTTCCTGTGATTGCAACTTATCTTGGTTTAAATTAGTTTTAACCATAAAGTCCCTTAACATTTGTTACAGTGGGGGGAGGCTCCCCAGGTTGTTGCTGCGCTTTGAGAGAAGCTCCCAACAGAAATATTCTACAGTTGTAAATGGTCTAATCACATTCCTGTTGAGATTTTGTTGGGAAAAATCTGGACTGCAAAACATTATTCTGTGTATGAAGTGCAGAAGGGATGCAGTGGAGAAGTGGAAAAGGATACTGTATCTTTAACATGGTAAAGTCATAACTGCTTTAAAAGCATAAAGCTTCTACACTGAAAAAAAACCCAACAAACAACTGAATAAAAATAGCAAAACCTCATTTTTTTTTCTTGCATAGCAGTATTAAAGCAGTATTGCAATTCTGTATAAAATGTCTTTTCTTTGAAAAGCACCACGGTTGCACAAAAATACTGGTCATTTTATAGGAAGTGTATATGTTGTATATCAACATTAATTAAACATTTATACTGACTGTATTCCTGCAACCACCAATTCAGTAACAAAACTCTTTAAGACTTTAAGGAATTTTCTGCTAGTGGTCAGCCTCCTGGAAGCCAGTATTTTCATGGCTCCTTATTGACAAAATAATTTTGTCATTTGGGTTTATTTTTGTGCATTTTGGACTATACAGAATTGCCATTTCCACCAAAAGCATTTCTATGTGCAAGAAACAGAAGTCCTAAGCAGCTCATGGCCTCTCCTCCCATTGATGTACGAGATGATTTATATGGGTAAACTCCCACCAACATTATCATTGGTTATACAAATCTCCTCCTAGCCATCAATGAGAGCACAGCCACCCCTTCCTCCCCCACCCACCATCTTGCATCTCTGTAAATAGATTGCACAGTACAGATACACAGTCTTTCAGCTCATTAGGACAGGAGCAGCAGCATAGACACTGTAAGTTTCTTCACAACTGTTCTAAGCAGCAGCAGCAGCATGCACAGTTCCCAGCAAAGCATTTGTTTATGCCCGCACCTGCTACGTCAGCTTGTACAAGCTTCCCTCTCTCTCTTACAGGTCTTCTTAAGACCTGCCTGAAAAACGAAATGGTTTCTACTAGGTCTGACTAAATCTAAATGCTAACCTGACAAACTTCAATTAACAGTTTTTTAATGTTGCAATGCTAAGGGGAGGGGTAAATTGATGGCTTGACTTATGCTTTACTAATGGACTACCTCACTTGATTGCTCTGTCCCTAGGCTTTTAAGCCAATTGTCATGGTTTTAGTGTGAGGTGGTGAGGAACTAATTTGCAGGCCTATTCTGGTTTTGCTCCCTAGGTGGAACACTCAAACCTCAGCACAGGGAGACAACCAGATGGAATTACAACAGGTGAATGCTCTGAAAGAGCACACTCATCTTCACCACTCCTTCTCAAGACAGTTTATAGACTTTTTTACAGTTTAAGGAGAATTCAACATTGAAATGAGCGAAGCAATCAAATAACATCACCACTTGTAAACCCCATGTTCAGTGGGATTTTATTCCTGTTAAGCAACTTCTGTTTGTCAAACTTTCTGCCTACCGGACAAAATCTCAGAGTACCCTCTGCTGACTCCAACAGTCATGCAAACTCCTGCCAATAGCGGATCTGACCATAGATTTGATCTTTTTATAGAAGCTGCAGATCCAACCTTCTATTTTGTATGTGTGTGAACACAGCAAAAAGAACCATTTCTGCCATCCCTCAAGCAAAGGAGTTGTCCAAACTGTAATCCAGAATGAGAATTTCAAGCCATTTTATATTGCTTTTCTTAAAAAAAGTTTGCTTAACCTTTTAAATCTATATTGAGGTAGTACCTCTTCCTAGTTCTTGGCGGTTAAACTGCGGCTGAAATTTTGAAGCAAAAGGCAGCCTACATCTTCAGTGTACCTCGACTACATAAAACTAACACACAAATCAATTACAGACATGCAGCCAAGTACAAAGCAGGTGTATTTTGTTCATGAAAGACACACGCATATGGAAACCATTTTTATAGCTTTTGAAAGAACTACAGAGCTATCTGTAAGCCAGATAAAAGCAAGGCAGGTAGACCATTAGTTCTAAGAATAATTTTCAGGGAACCAAGATGTATTAGTGGCAAAAACGTCACAAAGAACTATTTTTCAGATAACCTCTAGCATTATCTGGGGGAAACTCAAGGGAAGAACTTCCACTTTCATACTGAAGAATAAAACCCATCACACTATTTCTCAAGTAAGTCTCTACGTGAAATGAGTGTACCTCTTACTCTGTATTTTAGTTTTCTGATAACTGGGTTCCAGAGCTCAGTATGTGAGTCTATATTCATAGTTGATTTCTGTACACTGGATTATGAGTGAGGGTCAGTCAGCCACAGTTCCAAGGACCTTCCTGCTGCTTGGCCTACCTCTGATCTAGCACAAACACTTGGACAACAAGGCACGGGTTATCCTTTCCTTTAGAAACACTCAGGAAGACAGCCATCCCCACAGAATACTGTTAGAGACATCTTATTAGAGGGATAAGAAGACAGGCTTCAGCAGGTCTCCTAGACTACAATAGCTGGAACACAGGAACAGACATGACTTTTCTATTCTGCAGTTGACATTTCTCATTCAGCTCGAAGAACTGAGCCTCAGCCCTGCCACTGCTGGAAATTCTCTTCCCCCAGGTATTTCCAAGCATGAGAGAAAAAAAAAAAAAAAAAAAAAGAAAAAAAAAAAGTTGAATCAACTTCCTAAGGCAAATTTTTTCTGCTGGCACACAGAAAAGTGTGTTTGTGCAAGATGTGTGCAATGATGCATGCCCTGACTTGGTTTTCTCTGTAAGCTTAAAAACCCGTTGAATGGGTTCTGAGTTAGGACAACACATTCAGTACCACAGATGTTGTCTTACAACATAAAAGAAGTTATGAATTTAAAATGTACTGTTGATACCCGCTCTCACCAAAAACAGTTACAGGAAGTCAAAACTCCTACTCTGAGAGAAGAAATCCAGAAGAAACTCTACCCTCACTTTTGCTCTGGGTTATAGTTTTGCTGTGTGCACAAAAATAACAACACATAAAAATACAAGGTAACAGCCCTATTTTTACATGTCTCATCAGGTACTTGATCAACATACTATTTTTCACAGAAGCAGGCTTTTGTGTGATTACTCCCACTTAGAACTACTACTCCCATTACTACGTATTAAGGAGCATGTAAATCCTGCAGGCTGGACAACAACATGGGATTTTTGGACTAATTTCCAATTTGGCTATTTAATATCTAACTTTAAAGCACTGATGATGCAAGTTCATCAGTGTAAAGGATCAGCTCTACCAATGATGAGGTTACTTCACATGAACTAAAACCTGTTGCCTAAACATTTCTGCTTTTTCCAAATCAGCCTTTCTACACACCAGGTTTAACCAATAAACCCAGTTTATATAGCAGATCAAAATCTCAGAGAAGCTACTTAGTTACATTAGAGATGGAATATATCTGCTGTTCTATATCTAGATTAAGCTACTAAATAAGTGTGGATGGGTTTTCAGCTTACAAGGACTAAGAAATGCCAATGAATTTATTTGAGTTACATTTGTTTGGCTCCTTTGAAAATATGGCTGTATTTGTATCAATCTCAAAATAGATCTAGTTGCCTAAACATGGATCACACTTTACTGTTCACAACCTGTAAGACAGAAAAAAAAAAAAAAATCCGAACTGTTTCAAGGTTCTTGATTATTGCAGTTGGGGGGACACCTTCTAAGTGCATTTGCTGGAATTGGAAAGGGCTGACACTGACAGGCTTTGGAATCAAGTTTACAGACAGATCAGACCTATGTGCACTGCCTGGCATGTACGAGTCTTGGTTGGTGTCATTCATTAACAGGAGACAGAGGATGTTTTTAAAGGAAGAGAGTAAATTAAAGGAGGGGCCTGATTTCAACTTCTTCCTACATGCTTATAGGAGTGAAAAAGACAGGTGAGTTACGCTGACTTGCATTACTAAGCAGCAGTAAGCAGAATTATGCTCTATGTGCACTCCTCTGTCAAAGGGACATAAAATTAATTACACTCCACACTTCACAACAGCAAGTTCAGCTGCCATTTGAAACAGTATGGACGGATTATGGATGGAAGATCAGGAGCACTAAGTTACCAAGGCTTAATGAGTTACTGCTTGCCAGCTGTGCCACACTCCTACCCTGCTAGACATAGACAGGCTTAAACATCTTAAACAATTAAATCATTACCTTAAATCACACAGCTGGTTTAACCTAAGACATTTTTTCTAAATAGCCATGGGCAGAAGGCATGTCCACACATGTCTGGAGGAGCAGCTCAGCTGGACAGCAGAAAATGTATCCAGGTATGTTAGCAATCACTTGCCCCTGTGTGGCTCAGAGGTCTCCATGAACTGGGACAACCTTGTCATGTACCAGAGCCTATATTCTAGCTATACTCTGGTTCCAGCATGGCTCTCACCTTATATATGTTGTCAGAAAGATGAATTCAGAGGTAATTAGTGCCTACATAGTAGATCATGCATGACTAAGCAGGTGAGAGTCCAAAGGTGCTGTAGCACTTGCAGCCCACACCAAGGATGGCTCAAACTAGTTTGAGGAAAGCAGTTCAAGTTCACTAATAAAGAGCTCAGCATTACTGCCTGAATATTTATAGCTGCTTTTTTGGACTCATTTTTAAATTGGATCTCACTATTAACTTTTAAGCCTGACCCTATGCTTGTCTTTATTGCACAAGCACAATTTACTCTAGAAATAGCAAAGAAAACATACATCTAGTAGAGAAAGTCTGACGTGTATTTCTGCCACTCATTTTGGGGACAGGACTAAGAGGTTTGCCTTTCTCCATCGAAAAAGCAGGAGAAATAATTGTGTACTTGGCTTTTTTGAAATTTTTCAGTGATATCCTTTGTACAGTAAAACACTCGAGTTTTCCTTTGAGGTCAGGAATGCTGCTTTCCCTGCCAGGTTAATCCTTCATACCAAATGCCACATTCCCAAGGTGGAGAGTTGACTACAGATTTTGTTTGGCTGCAAGCACTAGAAAGATTCACTTTCATTTAGTGTAATCTCCCACTCCGTGATATGACTGGAATTTTCACCACCCACAACTGGGGCAGATTTTCTTGCTTTATTTTGCTAAGAGTTTGGCTCTTATTTAAAAACTAGAAGGAACCGCTAAGTTTTTAATAAGCTCTTCGCCCAAATAGCTGAGACTCTTCTGAACCAGCGATTCAGAAATTATCCACACCCAGCATGTGAAAAAAATGGGGCATTTAGACACCTAGGTTATAACTGTATCCCTTTGGAAGTCTGGTCCCAACTACTGGAGATAACCATATAAAATCTATCTCCGTACTTCTTGGAAATGTGCATAGAGAGAAAATCTGTGAGTAATGGACTAAAATGCAGCAGCAGGAGGTGAAAATTCACCAAGCTTTAGCCTTAAAAAAAAAAGAGCATTTATAATATCTGAAAAAGTTGGCACTACAAATGACCTTACTAACAAAAGTCAAAGAATAAAAAATAAATTTCAGAGTGTTTCAGAGTATTATTACTTCTGTTTCATTTTCAACTTTTAGTTGTAAATCTTTTGATAGCATCACTTTATGCTATTCCTGTCTCACAAGACCATGGAAATGCAAATCCAAATCAGTGTTGGTAATAGTGAGAAACTGGCTTCCACCTGAACATGAGCTGCAATTTATGGTCACAATACAGGAGGCAATTTGTCTAAGAGAATGGCCACAGTGAGACCCTGTCAGTGGTTTGGGGTTTTATTTTTTTGGGTTTTTTCTTGCCTTGTGGTTTTGTGGGTTTGGTTGGTTTGTTTTTTTTAATAATGCGAATCATTGATACTTGCCAGTTAAGCCTTCATAGACTCAAACATTTAATTGCTTAATGTTTTTCAAATAAAACTGCATTATCAAAAATGGACATAGATTGTATCATCTCCAGAGTAACCCCAGTCAACTCACTTCACATTCTCTTTCCTTCTCTGTAAACATTCATCCCAAGGAAAGGACTACTTGTTACCAATCAAAATTATTCATACTATGGCCTAAGAGATATCAGCCTGAGAACTTTGCATCAAAAATCAGTATCAGGGATGTTCCAGAAGTTCCAGAAGTAATTTACATAGCTTTTTTTACCAGTCATCTTATATACCTATTAAACACTGTGGGCTTTTAACATACTTGGGAGAGAAGAAGCCAGTCTTGCTGTTTACAAATTTGAACAAAACCTTTGCTGAGAGTCTACAGTTGCACTGCCAATGCTATTTCTATCTTTTGCCTAATACTTGCCACCTGCAGTCACTACCCTGCAAATTAAGCAACTTCAGAGTATTCAGTACTTGTTTACTTTAAAAATGGCTTGGCAGAAAATGATCTAGTTTGCAGACATCTGCATCTAAATAAATAAAACCAAAACAAGGACCAGCAATTATAGGTTCACTGCTGCACTTAGGGGATATCACTCATGTATGCACTGTTAAAAACATGAGCAAGCATTCCCAGTATCAAAGGTTGTAGTTTTAAAAGCTGAGGTCTCTCTGACACCCCTAACAATTTTAACTTCTACCACAGTGCTAGCTGCCACCCACGGAATACCTTTTGAAGATGTAGTTAATGATGAAGACTTATTTACTTGGTTATCCTGCAATTATAGCAAAGACTCGAGACAGATGGGAGAATCCTAGCGACATTTCTCTTCACGTGTGACCCAATAAAAGGATGCTGTCAGGTGGATTTTTTCCCTTAGTTTTGGGTTACTGAAAGAATGTTTGAACTTAATACTAACTGGAACATTTCCATCGACTTTCCAAGTGAAATATTAATAATTTGGGTTTCCTTCTTGGATGCAAATGTTCTCGCCCTGCAGTGCCTGTAACATGACACAGTTTGGTGTTACATCAGGCTATTAGAACAGAGCATGTCTGAGTGAAATATCAATATTTTGGGTTTCCTTTTTGGACGCAAATATTCTTGCCCTGCAGCGCCTGTAACATGACACAGTTTGGTGTTACGTCAGGCTATTAGAACAGAGCATAAAATGAAGTGGAAACCAAACAGAAATTCCCAAATTCTTATTGCCCTAACTAAAGTTCACCTTACTTGATTGCAATCGTTTTTGGTAGTTAATAACAGACAGAATTTTAATGTGACAACATCCTTCTAAGTAAGTCAGACTCACACGTGCAAAAGCCTAAGCCCTGCATTGTAAGAATGGCTGTGAACACGTGAAAGACTTGACTAGGTGTGTACAAGCCTTTTCTACGAGTGACTAGAAGCCCCAGCAGCAATGATACTCACGTTGGCATTGGCCCCAGGAGAGTCGGGCCCAGCCCCAGCAGCAGTCAATTCTACTTCCAAACCGACACAGTCCTGTGGAGGAGACTATTTGCCTGGGCCACCTGAGCAAGACAGTTCAAAAACGTCTGGTGAAACATTTTGAAAGTAGCTAAAATTAGTCTAGAATAAGAAAAGAAAACAAAACAAAAACAAAACACAAAAAACAAAGAGCAGCAAAAACCCTTTCCTGCAGGGGCATACTGTTAAAAAAAAAAAAAAAAAAAAAAAAAGTAACTGCTCTAAGATGAGTCTATGATATTTCTATCATTCATACTTTGTAGAGTTTAGAAAATGTTAGTGACTGTAGGTGAAAAGGGGTAAAGATAATGATGGTAACTCAGCAAAGTCTGAAACATCGGCCATGCCTTGCAGCCTGCCCACTGCTGCCACCCGCAGGCTGGTATGGAGTCACGTCAGACGCCTGAAAGTTTATAACATGGAATAAACCACCATCATAAAGTTTCAGCACCGGTTTACCTCACAATATACGACCAAGTTTTCTCATTGAAACATTAATGGGAAAATAAAGCAAACCCAAGGCTTCCAGAACTGTTACAATGAAATTACGCAGAAAAGGAGAGCTGCGGTCTTCCCTCGTTCCAAGGACAAGACGGCACCGTCTCCGGCAGTTACGAAGCTCTGACATAAATCGTTAGCGTGTTTCACTGACAAGCTGAAACCAGACGCACATCGCATTTCAGCCGAGCCTGGTGACCCCCTGCGGAGGGACCGTGTGGCCGGTGTCCCCGGGCCGGGCCGGCCGCCCCCTGCACCTGACGCCGCCCGGCGCGGCCCGTGAGGCAGAGGCTCCGGGCAGGCGCTTCCACCCGGCTTCGTGTTGAAACTTGAGCCGCCGCCTTCGCCGTTCCGAGTGCCTCGCGGCGTCAATAAACTAATTCTATTTTTGCAGCACACGAAGAGCTTTGTCTCTAATTCCCGCGGGACACAACCCTGCCAGAGCGGTGTGCCTAACCCGTGCGCCGGCCGCCGAGCGATGCGCAGGCCGAGGGCGGCGGGCGCGGGGCCGAGAGAGCCCGTCCCGGGGAACCAGGCAGCGGCGCCGGGCTCCGCACCTCCACCTGCGGCCGCCCACCGGGCGCTGGCGCTCGGCCCGCCCGGCCCCTGGGCACCTCTCCCCGGCTGGGCGGGCTGGGCGCCGAGGCAAGTCCCGCCGAGGTCCCCAGCCGCCCCCCACCTCGCCGGGAGGCA
>JAVJGJ010000001.1:69335575-69350644 GCA_035590215.1 Microhierax caerulescens
GGTTCCCCGCCCCTCGGTGCCGCACGGTACGCCCGCGGTAGGAGCCCCCGGCTCCTTCCAACAGGGGCCGAGCGAGGCAAAAGCCGCGCTCTGAAGGCACCAAGAGGCGGGGGGGCTCTGTTTTTATAAGCTTTTCTAGCTTGAAGTTCATGAAGTAGGAGGGCCACCCCCTCCCCTCTGCCAGCAAAGTCCTCATCTACAGCCAAGAGTGTCAAGATTTGGCTGCCTTTTGCCAATCAAACTTCCTCCAGAATAAAGCTTTTCAAAAGAATTACAAGGTGCTTTTCAAGAGAATTACAAGGTGTATGTGTTTTTTCTGGCTCCGACGCTCCTATTAATAGCTCTCAGATGGTGGCACGTGTGACAACTTGTGTCCCAGCCCTTGTCCAGAAGAAAAAAAGTGACAAGTTTAAACATCAGCCACAGAGGATGTTAACACTGCCCCAGCACCGCTACCAACAGTGCCCACCGCATCCGAACGCTACACCAGGCTAAAATAGAGCAGTTATGTTTGTGTTGTTTTATGAACTGCAGCTCCCGGGACTTATTGAGGGACAGTTTTAGTAAGAGCATGTCACTAATCTGGGGTCAGAGCCGCTCTGAGATCCCTCTGATTACAGACAGATGGGACCAACAACAGCAGCACTGGTTTTGATTTGTGCCTAAATCAAGGCTAAAACCCTTCTTACAAGGGTCTGGCTGCAGCTTAGAAGCAGAAAACAAAGATCTTCTGAGTTGTGCTGTAACACAAAGCCAAACCCTTCAGGGAGCATCTGTATGCCAAACACTATTTCAGGCTTTAGATTTACACCAGTAGTTCTGTCCAGAGCATTTTCCATCTTCAAAACACTTCACAGATAATTTAAGCAACAGGTAAAGTACTTTTTGCACATGATACAAATTGTCATAGTGAGCTTTCAAAAATTATACCCTTCCCCAGAGTGGTTTTACCACTTTCTTCTCCACTTTGCAGCAGAAAGCCCCTTCATTGTTCCTTCCACTCTTTCTGTCATCTTTTCAGGACCATACGGACCCCATACTAAGTTTTCTGTCTACAGCCTCAACCCTGCACTTTTCAGACAAGAGAGAAAAAACAATTGTAAAAGCTACAAGGTGATGATTCCACAAGGTGCTTGTTACCTAACAAGCCCCCTTAGAGGGCTCAGATACAAAAACCTCACCAAGGACCAAACCTGGTTCCCTTTACTCACCTAAGAAGCTGATAGCCTAACAGTGAAGACAACACAGTGGCATTTGGGAAAGACAAGGGAGCATCTGGCTCAGATTAGATTCTTGCTGAAATATAGAGCTGGAATTTCCAGTTCTTGATTGATAAATCACTTCCCTCCCCCCCCCCCCCCACTTGGATGTGTGATAACCAACTGTGCAGAATTAATTCACTATCAAGACTTTATGGGCAAAAGGGGAGAAATCCTGTTTGTGATAACAGGATTTTGTGTTAGGGATTTCTTTCTGATAACAGCATCTGCATGCATCTCTCCAACTTGCAGAAAAAAAGTGTCCACAAATTACACCGCAGCCAAATTCAGGACAGGTGCCAAAAGCAACATTTGAAATTCACTGTGAATTAAGGTGTAGGGCAACCTGACACTTTCCCTCTGATATCCAGAGGAACATGTTCTAAAAATCCAATTCCTTTCATGCAATGCTGCACAGTGATACCTATGTACACAGCGATTTTAAAGCACACGCTACGCCTTTAAAGCACATATACTCGCATGTGACAGTAAGATCATGTAATCTCTCCAGACTGCACTCAGTATTTAAGATTTTCTCAGCAGCCTGTTTGGCACTCCTGTGTGTTAATACTAGTGTGCTGTTCAGACGTACTATCTACTCCAATTAAGATTGTCTGCTCTTGTTTAACTTCTGCCGCCTTTACAATTTCTTTTGGAACATCAGCCTGAACGAACAGCTAACCAGCCACTGAAAGATCATGTACTGCACTTCTATACCTATCAATGGCACTGAACATCCACTCATTTATGAATTCATTTATTCTGGCAATGCTTTATCAATGCCAGTAGAGTTTTCTTAACGAGGCAGCTTCTCATACCCAGGACACTAAAAGGATTACTGAGGGAGCTGACAAAGAACCAAATTATTTTCCCACAAACAAATCTGTCATCAAAACAGAAAGGGATCTCCTGCTTATCAGTTTCATACTTAAAACTACAAACCCATCCTTCCTCCTTTCTAAATACTTCACCCTCACTGAGGCTAAGAAAGTTAACCATAAATATCACACTACCCTCCAAGTCAATAAATCACACTATGACTGTGTAAAAATCACTTGATTTGTAGTTAATGGCATGCATGATCATGCTGCATTTGTGATGCTCACGTAACATGTATACTTCTTGGAAAATGGAACAGAAGAAAAGAATCTAAGTCCAAATTATCTATTAAACTTTCAATGTCACTACTTCTCCTCTGGGGCTATGCAATTCTGCTTTTCAGGCAACTTTATATATGGTATATTTAAAAGTAGCATTTATTGAGTAAATATTATCTCCATCATATGCTAGCTAACAATCTCTGTCAGTTCGATGCTAATAAGAAAACTGTGAGGCATCAAGAAAATCCAGCAACTCAATCAGCTAAATCAATCTTGATACTCAGCATCCCTCTTAGTAAACCTACTTGAAAGGATAAGGAAGTCATTAAAACTATCAGACATCATAGTATCAAATTATCTTCAGCACAGATAAACACTGTTTTAGAAATACTAATTCAAAAGCTTCCCAACACTTTTTCTGCATCAGGTATTCCAAACTGATTTGCTTTTTCCAGTATTTTTTTCCACACATACTTGATCCTTCTTAAAAAACTACAAGTGGTATTTGTGTTGAAGTTTCTTGCATTTCATTACAGTGTAAAGATTTTTCCTCATAAATAAATAATAATTTACCTTTCAAAGCCAGTAAGATTTTGTATTCTTTTCTGCATATGTCTTTTAAACAGATTTCCAAATCTCCACGTGATCAATTTTGTACCAAAGGTATTTTGCATAGGGGATCACAGTGATAAGCCCCCAAATTGAACATTACTCTGTCCATTAGGAAGACAGTCTACTTGGCCTCACTTGCAACACAATCATTGAATGCAGAAAAATCTGCAGCTGATGCAAAAGACAACTTTGGCAGGATGGTGCGGGACAGCAAAGCCAACTTAAAAAAATGGTGCTAAACTGCCTGCGCTAATCCCAGTCTTGTACATCCCTGCACCTCTCAGTGATGCCAGCAGTGAAAGAGATGCAGCTGCTGGAAAACATAGCATTAAGATTTTTTTTTGTGGACAGAATCAGAAACTACATTGATCAGAACTACATTGATCCCCACTTGCAACAGGGTGGAACTAGGATGAGTTCTGCAGGTGAGTAAAACAATTGTGAACACCTCCACAGATAGAGCAGAAAAACACACATATGGCCTCTGGCGCTACCTGAAAAAGGCAGAAAGAAAAGGAACCTGTTGAATAAACATTTGATGAACTGTTTTATGCACTTAGACTGTCAGCTCTGCACAGAATGCCTCCAACAACGCATTAGCATCATTGTTACCTACTCCAGGTTGTTTCAGCCAAGCAGCTCTCATTATTCACTGCTCCAGTTCAGTCAGCCTTTGGCTCAGTCATGCTCCTGTAACAGTGTTTTCCACATAAGTAAGGTCCTACTGTTCCAATAATACACTAAGTCTGATACAACTCCTACAGCTTTTTGCAGATTGTACTACAGCTCTTCACATCCAGTTTTACATTATGTAGCTGATGTCCAATGCTGTCTCCTCTCCTCAGGAAACCAAACACTTGAACACAAGAAAACTGTTCTAGACATCACCAATATGCTGTCACCTAAGTCATTATCACCTCCATGGGCTACATGCACACACACGTAGCAGTCACAGTGAAGAGACTAGAACCGAGGCACCAGCATGACATTTAGCCCGAGTGGCAATTATCACAAAACATATTACTCCTGTGACAAGAAAATACACATACTCAGCAACGCTCAGAATCAAGTGTACAGTCTTTTTCAAGGGCTAGAAGTGCATAAACCCCTTCTATTCAACAGTATTAAAGACTGACGACAGATTCTTAAAAAAAAGAAGAAAAAAAAAAAAGCAAAAATCTAATCACCGTACCTAAAAGACAATATCAAGAAAACAAACCAGAAAAAGTGTCACATATATCACATAGAGGATAACCATAAAAAAAGCTGCTAAGAATGAAAAAAAACATGACTATGTAAGCCAAAAGCAAACTTAACCTCACAGTTTCTGCTATAACTTTAACAAAAGAACAAGGCAGAAGATACCTCCATGAAGACATGTTTATGACCACAGTTCTAATATAAACTGATTTGAATCAAGCGGACCAACCGTTTTGTATATTACCTGAAATAATTATGGATTTTATGTGAGTTTTCTCTTTCATAAACCCAGACTGCAAGCTAGGACTTCTTGGGCTATGAATTTTAACATATAAGGAACAGCCATAAATCAGCCTGAAAAGTTACCAGAATTGTCTTTAGGTCAAAAGAAGCAAATAATCTGGTGCAACATGGATTCAATTGTTTCTGCTCATGAAATACAGTCCTTACAGCAAGAAATACACTGGGAGATGCAGAACCAGAAGGAAATGATTTACAGTAGTCTAAGACATCAGCCTTGACTATCACACAGGTTTTGTAACTTTGTTTTTCCTCATGCCTTGGGCTCATTGCCAGTATCAGACACAAAAAAGTATATAGGTTGTCTGGGCAGCGTACCCATAAATAATAAATGATGTCAATGACTTTCCAGAGAGAAACGATCAAGCACGACTTTAACCTGATCCTTTAGATTGTTTTTCTTTTTTCATACTGAACCTACATAAATTCTGGCAAAGAGGGAATAAATTAGCTCAAAATACATAAATCACTCTGGGTCCTGATTTTCACTTCTTTTCATTTGGTTTCAGGTGCTGTAACTTCCTTGCCTGAGCGGAGCTATAGATGTGTAACGAGATGGATCCTCTGGTACTGGTTGCTAATATATTACTTAGAACTACATATATAAATGAGTTTACATTGCTATTCTCAAGGGGGAAATGGACTTGTCTTAATTGATTTAATTCCTTATTTCCATCTTGTTTTGACATACAGAAAATTCCTAGTATATTCTGAGATACCAAGGAAGACTAGTAGGCAGGAAAACTTACTGTGGATGCTCTGAGGGACAGTTTTCAGATAGCTATGGTATTGTTGACCCAGCTCCTCTCTTCTACCTCTATATAACTGCAATGTCTGAAAGAACTTTCAGAAATTCAAACAGTGTGGACAGCTGATTATTTCTATGGCTGTTTCACAGAATCACAGAATGGTTGCGGTTGGAAGGGATGTCTGTGGGTCATCTGGCCCAACCCCCCTCCTCAAGCACGGTCACCTACAGCTGGCAACTCGGACCACGTCCAGGCAGCTTTTGAATTGCTCCAAGGATGGAGACTCCACAACTTGGAGCAACCTATGCCAGTGCTTAGTCACCCTCACAAAGCGGTTCCTGATGTTCAGATGGGATCTCCTGTTTGTCTCCACTGCCTCGTCACTGGACATCACTGAAAAGCACCTGGCTCCATCTTCTCTACATCTTCCTTTCAGGTATTTTGTTGATGAAATTCCCCACTGAGCCTTCTCTTCTCCAGGCTAAACAGTCCCAGCTCTCTCAGCTTTTCCTCATAAGAGAGATGCTCTCATCCCTTAATCACCTTAGCCAGTGACATGCTTTGCTGGACTGTCTCCAGTAGCTTTGTATCTCTTTTGTACTGGGGAGCTCAGAACTGGACACAGCACGCCAGTGTTGGGTAGAGAGGAAGGATCACCTCCCTTGGCCAGCTGGCAACAATCCTCCTAATGCAGCCCAGGATGCCATTTGCTGCTTTTGCAGCCAGGCCACATTGCTGCTTCATGTTCATCTTGGTGTCCACCAGGACCCCCAGGCTCTCCTCTGCAAAGATGCTTTCCAGCCAGGCAACTGTCAGCATATAGTGCATGGGGTTGGTCCTCCCCAGGTGCAGGAATTGGCATTTCCTTGAAATGCATGAGGTCCTTGTCAGCCCATTGCTCCAGCTGGTCGAGGTCCCTCTGGATGGCAGCATGACCCTCTGGTGTATCATCCCCTCCTCCCAGTTTTGTGCCATCAGCAGACTCACTGAGGGGACACAGTGCCCCTTTATCCAGATCATTAATGAAGATGTGAAACATAACTGAACCCAGTCCCGACCTCTGTGAAACTAATGATTTATACCAGTAACATTTTTGCATGTTTTAAGTCAAAACCAAGAAAGATCTCATAGAAGTATAGTGTAGTAATAGTTACATAAAGCACAAGACTGGTATGGCAATTATTGCACAGGCAGCTGGCTTGGGAGCCTTTTAATGCCCTTCAGCATTACAGATTTTGTTTGTGGTTTTCATTAGGTAGGATCCGAGAGACCAAAACGTGCATGAAATTCACATCAGAATACACTGTGGAGAGACAAGAGGATGGAAAAGATTTAAGATGGGTTTAAGTGCTCAGTATGAAAGGAAATGAAGCAGTTTCAGGGTTATCTACAGGTTTTGGTAGACAGTTACTGATTCTATATTCTGCTAAAGCAAAGCAGCAACATTCCATTTCATTTTGTACTATGTTCTTCTTGAAGTTGTACATTCCAAACCAGTAAGTCCAAAAAACAATTCTAAAGACTTCTATGGGTTTTCATTGATATCTTTTGAGAGAAGACAACAGATTTGGGATTCCATTTTAAAATGCAATGTGGCACATGCCTGAACTGTTGAAATAAACCAGAATTCTTCTGAATTGCAATTTTCACAATGTAGAGACATACAATCGTTCCTGGCTGAGATGGCCCGGAAGCACCAGACTAGAAGCTTTTTCCATCAGTAATTAAGGTACTCTGCAGAAGAAAAAGTGAGAAAAGTTCAGGGACAGGCAACAAATTCTAACAACTAGCATGAAAAGAGAGGAGAAACCCAAGAAAAAGACTGCAGCAAAACTGTTGACAATTTTCAAAACTGGTTTGCAGACAGTATTGGAATGTTCTATGATAAATGAAAAACAGTCCAAATTTTAAATGGGACCTGTAGAGCTTTAAATAACAGAATCCACAGGTAACAGAATTCATTAAAAGTTCTATAGATAGATAGAAGATGGAATTAGGACAAAGGGATAAAAGTTGATTACTGTCACATTTCAGGAAGCACATTTTATTCCTGTCTTTTCAGTTCTAATACATAAATAACCATTACTGATGACTATGCTTGGTCAAGTATTCGAGTTGAAGAGACAGACAGGAAACTGTCTATAAAAAGTTCTCCCTTCTTTCAAGAACTATAGCCTGAACTGCTCTAAAATATTTTGAAATAATCTGAATAGTATAAAAGCTGCACCTTTAAACTGACAAACTGTCAGCTCTCAAAGACAGAGGGAAACTCTCCAGATAAGTGAGGTGTCATTTTTCCTTTCAGCGCAGTTAAAGAACGTCAGCTGCCCATCAGGAAATGACACTGTCAAGATTGCATCGTACTTAGTTTCTACTTTTACTGAAACTAAAGGCAACGATCATACAAGGAAAAAGGAATAAATTGTAAACATGTTAAATCAGGAAGCAATCAAGGGAAGTCCACTTAAAGGATCAGATTTGTTTGTACTATAAATGACATTGAAGATGCTAATCTCTGGTTCTTGGTTTTCAGAAGCTTATGATTTGGGGATTCAAACCAACAAACATTTGAACCCAAACCCTGTTGTACTGAACTTTTAGTTCATTTAGTTAATTAATAGTTTCCCCAACTTCAATAGCGTTACCAACATGAAGAAAAAGTTAGGTGTGCACGCTTGCAGGGCAACTCTACATTATATGCAGCCCCAAAGAACATCGCATCAATGTGCACCAGGGACATGTTTCATTAAACAGACACATCATAGAAATTTCTATAGATTCCTCCTGCATGTCAAAGCCTGACTAATTTTTCTCTCTCTTCACACAGTGACAGCACAACAGGGTTTGGAGTGTAGCTTAGAATTAAACTAGCACCTCCCGGCATTTACTGCTTTTAGTAATTTCTTCCCATTTGGCTTCATGGTTGTCACCTTCAGCTTTGATTTTCTTGTTCAAACCAGAAAATGACTGAGTAAAGAAAGATATTTTCTACTCTTTCTCAGCATGTGGAAGGTGCATACAATTCGGAGAGACAGACAGCACTTCCATATAGAGAAAACCTGCTGTGCTTTATGTAAGGTATGAGTCTAGTGGACTTGATCACCCAGGCATAAAGTGTTACTGTTCAAAACCAGCCTGAGAGCAATAGCAAAAAACTTTGCCTTACTGCTTTCTGCACTCTGTCAACTCTTCTCTGTAGATGAAGGTAGGTAACAAGTCACAGCACTTATGTGTGCCTACATTTTCCATGGTTAACAAATGACCTTCAGAAACACACTAACACTCTTCAAAATTAGATACATAAGACTGATTATCCTGAAAAACTTAATTTCAAACTATACTTTCTAACGATCTCTACATAAACACCAGTAAATTCTCAATAAAGTTGGTAGACACAGAATGGTGCTGTGTTATCCTCAGAACTTGGATGCTCACACTTCTTTCAAGCCAGGTAAGGGCTAACGTCAAATTAGATGAATTATGTCTGTCAGGTTGACAGTATACATATCAATGGTATTTATTCTTGTAGAGGTAGCTATTGTATATACCAACAGTATACAGAATACCTGCTAACATAAGATTATCAAGAGCTACAACAAACTGCAGATGCAAATTCTCTCAGGATTATTCAGCTAGAACATGTTTTACTTAGAGGACTTTTTGGTATTTATTACAGAGCATACAAGAGTAATCCAATTGTAATAAAACTTCATAAAATAACTGAAGGTTTCAAATTGCATAATTGCTTTAAACCACTTTTTAAAAGATTTTCATTTCCAGAATCCTACTTTGAACATGAAATGTTACTCCAACATGAATGAGGTATCTATTTATAACCAAATGTTTGAGTGTAATGGTCAAATGCAAAAAAGAGGAATTGAATGTTTATTTTAGTCTTGATTTTCATCCAATACCTTGTGTAATTTATCCTGAAATTCTAATTATATCTCCCTATCTAAGCACTGCAAATATGAAAACTGAGGGAAACATCTCTTTGCCAGAGCTTTTTTCTTCTTCTTTTTCTAAAGCAAAGAGATGTTTGCGGTCAAATTACTTAACAAAAAGAACTCAATGGGTAAGTAATCATCCCAACAAAGAAAACATGTCCATTTACAGTATTGTTTAACTATTTCTATAGTCGGTGACTGCATTAAACAGGTATTTGAATGGGAAAATGCCAGATGATTAAAAACAACCTTCATGGTTGCCAAACATTAGCTATTTCTGCAAAATTTAACTAAAAGCATGCAAAAGCAATGTGCAAAATTACACACACCTACTATAACCAGTGGCCTCTTAGGCAATATGCATAGTCCACAGCTGATGTGATTTTACCTATGAAAGTAATGTCAATAAAACACACCAGGAGTTATTACGAGCTCATTAAGTCATCATCCAAGCTTATACTGAACCAGAGCAATACATATTATAGCTCAGGAACTGCAACACAGCAGGGGTATGAAAATGGGTATCTATTCATGACACAAATCTATCGTTTATGCTGAAGTACCTGAAAAATAATGTTAGTTGGACAAAAAACATAGTAACCAGAAGCTATGCAGTTCAACAGCCTTTTAGCAGTTGAGGAATAAAACTGA
Organism: Microhierax caerulescens; assembly: GCA_035590215.1. NCBI lineage: Eukaryota > Metazoa > Chordata > Aves > Falconiformes > Falconidae > Microhierax > Microhierax caerulescens. The sequence continues at coordinate 69,345,394 of JAVJGJ010000001.1, forward strand.
ATAAAAGTTAATTTTATGAAGTCAGCCACTGCAGACCTCAATTAAGGGAAGGCGCCTGGGATTTGCAACAGTAAATCAGAACTCTGATTCTTTTGGTTGCCAGCAGTGGTCCAGACTGGAGGCTTCTGAAAAAGGAGCAACAATCTTTTTAATGAACAGCAGTTGGCTCAGAGTTCTTGGCCTAAGATCTAAAACATGAGGCTTCCATCCCCCATGATCCTTCCATCCCCCATGATCCTTCCCTATCATCTATTTTAACAATGGGTAACTTAATTATCCTTATTTTAAAAGCCTCTGTTCAAACCCCTGATTTAAAACGTGGCTCAGTGATAGTATGTCATGGGGAATTCCACTGGCTAAATACCGATGCCACAAAGAAACATGCACGTTGTAAACATGATCACTTACCATTAAGTCTGCAAACTTACTGGCACCCCCAGAGTTCTATACTAAGTTGGTTATGTTATCCAAGATCACCACTTTCATATCTTTTTGTGTCTTTGCAAAATAATAGGATTCTTTGTATACAAGCTATTAAAATCACCTGCATGTTTTTCTTCACCTTATAGACTGAATGCAACCAAATAGTAGGTGAGCTTGTCACAAAACACACATAAGCAGCTCTTACATCTACCAGTTCAAACAGCCATAGATAACCCAGAATGGTCCACAGTCCAGGAAATACCAGATGAAAAAGTCTCCACAAACATATGGGAGTGGGTAGGGAAAGAAAATTGCTAGAGGGAATGAGTTCCACAGCTGCAGTATGTCAAATAACCATCCTCCATTCAACTCACCCTTCCCTTTCCACATTTACACCCCACTGTTCCTCTCCACATGCCTGCACCAAAAGTACCCTGGCTGTCTTGAAAATATCAGGCTAAAACATCTGATAAAACTCAGATGTTCCTTAATGGAGTAGTTACTGTGTGACTTTTTTTTTCTTTTTTTTTTTCTTTTTCTCTTAAACCAGTAAATGAAAAGGTAATTTTAGACTTCTTCATGTTTATTTCATAAGCAAGGAAACTTGCCCATTTCCTCCATGTTTAACGTTTCCCACCATGCCAAAGCCACAACCTGTTTCCCCCACCTTGGACACAGTTCCCTAACTCATACATAGGAGCAGATCAGACACATCTGAGAGTACTGGGAGAGCTGGCTGGCATCATCAACCAAGAAAAACCGAAACTATAACAGAAAGATAAAATGACAGTTACTTAGGAATGACAAAAGTATACAAATTTTAATGTGAATTAATGTCTTTGATGGATTAAAGTGCACAAAATATTAAAACCAGTTTCTGAAATTAGACTTGGCTGTGGCATATGAAGCCAACACAGCTAAGAAGCACAAATGCCTTTTTTCATGTACCACATCTATTTCCAATCTGTTTGCAATTAGCCAAGTGCTAGTTTATCCAAATTTCATGATCACACAATAACAACATAGTTATTGACATTATTTTAGTTCTCATATACGTAAGATGCTCCTGATTTCACCACTTACTGAATTGCACTCTGATTCCAAAGACACACAGAACAAAGTTTTGTGATTTTTTTTCTAAGCTTCAATAAATGTAACTCAGTCCTCACCAATACACAAATACCATATTGGGTACTAGTGTTGATGAAAGGATTCCAAAGATAAAAAGACATCCATGGAAAAGAAGGGATAATAAAACACAAAGCAGTATCAGCAGCAATATAATCAGCAATACATTATTTCTACACTCCAATGTACTTGCTCAAACTAACCGAACCATAGGTGGCAGAGAAGTGTGTAGGTACAGCAGATCTAAAAAAGGAGAACAAATGGTACCACATCAGCAGCATATTTTAACCTTCAGATTTGTTAAGTGAGAAACAGTAATGGTTCTTCTCTGCAGGTGGTTGGTTTATCCATGCATTTTGATCAACAGGTAGTGTAAATATTTTACAAGATTTTCCTAGTGAATCCAGTAAAATTGGGGTGCAATACATCTTACATATGGTTGTGCCATATAAAGGTGCAGGATTTTACGACCTGCTTATGAAATGCTTCCTTAGTGCTTAAAGAATCAAGTCTCCATCGTGTGTTTCCTGCGGCACTGGGCACACACGGTACACCTCTCAGGGCTATCGCTGCATTGTTATGCTTTGGTACTCGCATACCCCATGACCTGTCTCACTTGCATGTTTGCTCCACTCAGGAAGTCCCAGCTGTATCTCTCTAGGAAAGTATAAAGATCTCACCCCAGATATTTTTTGTTCTAGCTCTGTATTCCACACTCATTTTCCATGTGGCTGTGTGCATGCCTACTGTGGCAACCTAGAGAACTGCAGAAGACTAAAACAGTTCCAAGAGCTTTAGGAGGTCATACCACCAATATGGCATTACAGACTCTACTAGCCAAGTCTCACTCACCCTCTCAAAAGATAAATTTAACATCCTCAGGAAGATTAATATTTACATTTGAAGCCAACTCAGATGTTTTTGAAATAGAAGCCCCTTAAAACTTTTCAAATACCTACAACAATGGAGCCTAAACACACAAGGGGTTCAATACACAAAAAAAATTAAAAAGTTGTATTTCGTGTATTTGAAAGTCAGGGATTAAAACCTGTTGTCCTCAGTATCATGGAGAGACTGTCATCTTCATTGCAGCTGTGGTTTCAACCCTCATGTATCCTGAATAACTGCTCTTCTAATTCTTACAGGTCAAGGGCAATCTTTCAGTCAAGGAAGAATGACAACTTTATCACAAGGAATGTGACATTAAAATTGCTGAAGCAATGCCTGTACATTTCAATTCACAGAACTGGTTCATATTTCTTGAAGATACTGGAATATTTTTTTTTAATAAACTAGCACTAAAATTAGTAGACATTCAATATTAGTAAAGCTGTATCATTTAACAAATCTGTTTCAAGGGCTCTATCACAGCTGATGCTGTGCAAACTTATGAAAGATCAGCAACAATCAGGTAAAATAGAGTCTAAAGGCGAAAAAGCGCAGTTAGTTAATAATTTCATGTCTAGAATCAGTGATTACTTAATTAAGAATAATCAAATAATATAATTCACTTTACTTAAAATGAACATTTCCACTAGCACCTTAAAAAAAAAAAACATGCAAAAAATTAAAACATTTAAGTAAAATAGTTTCGAGTTACAAGTTAGGAAATATACCAACTTGAGACATAAAAAGTTTTAAAACTCTTCTGTTTTCATTCAGAAATGACCTGAGTGATTGTTGATATAAAATTCTCCTAAACACTCTTCCTTACATATGAGGCTCATCTGGTGAATTTTGAAAATACAGGTATTTCCTAAATTCACTTTGAGGAGAAGAGTGCAGAGCACAACACTTCATTATTCATTTAATTCCTGAGTAAACAAAAGCCACAAGTAAAGAGAAAATTAATTTGGTTTCATTTTTACTGTTTGCATACAATTATTAACTTAGGAAATTTAATTTCTTTTAATAATAGTTGTAATAAGCTGAAACTTGCTAAGGACAAGCTACTGAACCAAAAGCACGATAGCCAGGTAATTTAAGTGGAAGTCTGAGTGTGAAAAGTTCTGAGGTTTTCTTCATTTTATTCAAGAGCCATGTAAGTAACACCTTTGACACTAGACATATAGACAGGTCTAGATTTTCCCTTTAAAAAAAAAGGAGTGATAAAATCACAAGACCTTGAGACTGAGATTGTACATCGGGAGTTTGCTATGGCAAATGCTCCCAGGCAAAACCACTATGAGTGGTACTTGCATAGGCTTAAAGGTAAACATTGCGCCTGCCTTTCTGCTGACAACTAAGCAACCAAACACTAAGACTGAAACCAACACTTTGCTGTTCAGTTACCTTTTCTTAAGCAATGCTTTCCTAGCTCAATACTCTTTAAATATACAAATATATTCATGGTAAGGGTAAATTACTAATCCTAAAGCAAAATCTTGACAGAAAATAGCTGCAGCTGACAGTGTCTAGCCAAACTAGTATCCATATAATCTCATTATAAAATCAGCTGTGTGCCATTTCACTGCAGGTTACGTAAAGCTCAAACTTATTTGTGTACATACTTGACCATAAAAGTTTTGTAAAATTTTCTTTCAATGAGAATACCTGGCATAGAATGTCACCTAGGAAGACGGCGATTTAAAAATACATTTCTGATTATTATCACTGTCTTTTCAAATGACAGATCCACTAGGTAGGTAAAAAAAAGTCAAGCAATAATCAGAAAAACACCAGCCTCAAATTTATGGTAGCCCTACAAATGAGGGCTAAATACAAATTTTATACATATCTTTATAAGAATGATCAATGTAATTTTATTTTTTTAAAAAAAAGTCAATAGATCGGTTTAGCAGAGTAATACTATCATCTCAATTTTTTTTTGTTAAGATCAAACCACAGAAAACATGAGGGGGGCCCAATGCACCTACCAGGAATGTCCCTTGTTTATGACTACCCCTGCCCTAAGTAAGGCAATACTAATACCTCTTGAAACAGGACTGAGGAAGCAGATAATTAACACGATAAAGACAAAAATGAAAGAACAAAAATAAAGTTGCATGTACACAGAGGTGGCTCAGTTCAGGTTGGTTACATTTCCTGTTACAAATGTACCTTTTTTCCATCATTACTGGCTACAAGGGTAACATAAAAGAAGACTAGAAAGACAACAAAAGATTATGACTATGTTAGGAAACATTTTGTTCACTTTACAGCTGATCCCAGTGGGGCAAGACAAACAAGAGTTGTTCAGTCACCTTGTTTAGGGTATTCTATGCTCTATTAATTCCATAACTATTTATGTATATGGAAACATCTAAAAAATTAACATACCTAAAAAATAATGTAATTGAGATCGCATTTCTAGAGGTAAGTACAGGGCGCAGAGTGGCACTTTAATCTGTGGTAGATGAGCTATCATCAGCTGTTAAAAGTATCTTCTCCTTTTTACGCTTTTTTTCATCTGTTTCTCTTCACCTTTCAATAAACAAAACAACAGTTCACCTCAACTATAGTTCACATCTTACTAGTCACAGTAAGGTAACTGCATCCTGAGACACGAGGAAGATTCTGTTCTCTTGAGAAGAAAAGAAACCAAAGCCCACTGATTCCAATAGTGCCAAGGTCACAAAGCAGTATTACAAATGAGATGCAGTCTCACTATCCTGTAAGCCACCAAGATGATGGATACTATGAGATATCATCAAAATACCCTTGATCTCGGGGGGGTGGGGGGGGGGGGTGGGGGGGGAAG